>OY743169.1:607500-1207500 GCA_963555705.1 Ligustrum vulgare
TAGAACTTATCCTTCTAATAAAAGAATTTTATATCAACATGAACTATATACTTTATTAAACACAAATAGTTTAGTGTCCCATTCAACATTGAAATTACTACTTCATTCCAAGAAAATTTAAAGAACAAAGAAAGAAAAGTGGGAAAATATTATCAATTTTCAACAAGTTGATTTTTTGGAAAGACAACGAGGAAAAAGATTGGAACTTTGAAATTTCACCAAGAAAAGATTATTATTATTATTATTTATTTATTTATTTATTTTTAATTAATGGTTTCGACCGAAACCAATTAAGGTTTCGGTCGAAACCAATTGATTGGTTTCACGTGAAACCAATTTTAATTGGTTTCACGTGAAACCATTTATTATTTTTTTTATTTTTATTTATTATTTTTTATTTATTATTTTTTTTTTTTTTTTGTTTGACAGGATTTTTTAAAAGTGGACGAGCAATTTGAAGGTTGAACTGTGTTTTGGTCAATTTTTTTTTTTTTTTAGATGTGTATTTTGAAAATTTGGTAAATCTTCGGAATGTATCTTTTTAGATACCCCCGCTAGATTTACTTTTACAGGTTGAAGATTTTTGAAGACCTGAAAAATATGCGGAATGTATCCATTTGGATACTCCCCGACATAATAAAATTTTTAGGATTGAAGATTTGGAAGACCTGAAAAATATGCGGAATGTATCCATTTGGATACTCCCCGGCATAATAAAATTTTCAGGGTGGAAGATTTTGAAGACCTGAAAAATATGCGGAATGTATCTGTTTGGATACCCCTCGGCATAGTAAATTTTCAGGATAGAAGATTTTGAAAACCTGAAAAATATGCGGAATGTATCTATTTGGATACCCCCTAGCATAATAAAATTTTCAGGATGGAAGATTTTGATTTATTTATTAATTTATTCATTATTATTATTATTTTTATTTTTGAAGATTTTTTTTTTTAATCCTATTTACCGATTTTTTTTTTTTTTTTTTTTCAGGGATGGCAAAACAAAATTCCAAAGACAAGAAAAATTTGAAATTACCTGAAGTTAAGGAATTTTATGATCCTGCACGGAAAAGTCAAATCCTTTGCTTCCCCAAGGCTACTTTGAAGCTTCCATGCAACTTGATAGGAGATTTTAAACTTACCATCCATAAGCCAATGACATACCCTTTCGTCCATGCAGTTCTTTTGCAGGGTATGGACATGCGTATTCTCAGTGTCAGCCAGAGGAATTCAACTCGTACTAGACATCCTTGTTTGTGTCCTCCTCCGCATCATACTTCAGACACAACGTTCATCCCAAAAGCAATCATTTCTGAGAGAATTGATCGAAGGGAGATCAGATGGGGAAGTGCAGTCCATTATCGTGGAGAGATTTCTTTCTTGTCAAAATTTTGGGAATGGTCCCTTTGGATTCATAAGCTTCTCATCAAGAAGAATCTTCCTGAACTAGCTCATGCCGTTTACTCTGCCACTAAGGACTACTCTCGACCCGACTCTATTTATCGAGCTCTTTGCGAAGTTTGGTGCCCGGAGACCAACACTTTTGTAACTGCCAATGGAGAGATCAGCATTTCGCTTTGGGATATGCAAGAGATTACTGGACTTTCCATCAGGGGTGATTATTACGAGGAGGTAGTACCAAGTCTTTTGGAACTAACAGACTCCCTCCCCAGATCTTGCTTATATTTATTTAAGGCCTTTTCACTGATCGTTGACAAAAAGAAGAGTGAGCGGGTCCGCCACAGCGACTGGATTGATTTTTGGTTCAAAACTGATGATTGTGTTCCGAATCCAAGGAAAAGTAAGGCGTTTAAGCAGGCTATGGAAGCAAATCCATCTTCAGGGGATCAGTCAGTGGCCAAAGAAAATTTACAGAGACCTGTTTGCACAGAAACATTACACGATATTCTGCACAGGGACACGGACTACTAGAATACTTCTTTATCCGTTGAAGAACAAGAAGAGTTGGACATAGCAGCTTATCTTTCCCTTTGGCTCTGCCGTTTTATTTTTCCTTCTAGAGATGATTGTCTCAGGGTGGGAACTTTTAAAGTAGCTTCCAGAATGGCTACAAAATCAACTTACAGCTTGGTACCTCCCATCTTAGCTTGCATTTACAGAGGACTTACCGAGACAACAAACTGCGTGACTGGCCATGACATTGGATCAGTCAAATATACATTTCCCGGACATTTTTTGTACGCTTGGGCTGCAACTTATTTTGTTCGGGGCATCTATGTTAACGTTGACAAGAGCATTGGTCGTCCTATTATCCGAAGATATGCTGGAACTTTAAATGATTTCCAACATTGGGAGGTTGATGCATTTAATTGTCGAGAACTCCTTCGCGGGAAAATGGACTCTAATGATTTTTTGTGGAACCCGATTTATTTACCTCATGGTGGTATACGCACAGATAACAATGAAAGATCTATGGAGACTTCAGAGTTCATGATGAGTATCCGACCAGGGTTTCTTTCTTACCGTCGTGGTAATAACTTGTTTATTCTTGAAGCTTACAACCCTCACAGATTTGCAAGACAACAAGGCTTTAGGCAAACGATTCCAGGCTCACCAAAACCAATGATGCTTACAGCCAATGCGTTGACCCTCTACCATGCTTGGTTATCTTTGACGCAGGTAGGAAGTAGATGCACATTTCATCTTCCGGGGCGCATTGATGATATACAACTTCAAGTTGATCCATCATACGAAGCTTGGTGGGAAGATAAAGTATATCCTGGTCTGAACAAGATTAAAGTGCAAGATTTATTGTCCAGCGAAGATAATAACTTTGTATTTGGAAAGTCTTCATCTGCCCCCGAACAAACAGGAAGTCATAATGCTCGTGAATTGGACTCCTCTTATGTAGATTCTCAAGTGACTCTTCGGAAGAGACCTCTGGATGTTCCAAATGAAAGAGGTATCAAGAAAATTAAAATAATACACTCTCGCATGGATTACACTTCAACTTCAGAACATGTAGAGAAGGTACATGAGCCCATTACAATTTCAGAAAGCAGTAGCTCTATGGACCGAACACCTCAAACACTTGATGCCACACTTCCTTTGGAAAGCAGTAGTCCTAGAGACCAGGTAAGATTTATTTATCATTCAATTTTATTTTATTTATTATTTTTTTTTTGAATGATAATTTGCATCTCATTTTTCGTTTTGAATTCGAACTTCAGATTCCTCTTTCTCAAATATTGCGTCGGAAGCGGACAATACGACCTAAAGATTCTCAGGTTGTGAAGAATCCTAAGGAAGCTTGTTCTGAAACATTTAGACATGACTTGAGCATCCCAGATGTATCCTATGGCGATGAAAATTTGGATATGTCGCCTCAAACACGAAACGCAGGTATACATCCTCATTTTTTAGCCCATTCAATGTCCTAATAGATTGGTATTTAATTTCTTCAACTTTCTATTTGTTGTAGAATTTCCACAAGTTCCTGAAGGGATGTTTTATTCAACAGATCATCGTAATGAGAACCATGAGATGATTGGTGCACTTGATGAAATTTATGGCAACGATAGACATGAGCCTCCTTGCAAATACCCAAGCAGTATTAATAATGGTGTCATATCACCTAATCAAGATGATCTTAATGATGAGGTGAATTCTGAGCCTTTGTGAGTTAACAGTTCAGAGATTGGACAGGATACTTCGAATATCTCTCCTTTATTAGCATTACCAGCTCCAGGTCAGAAGATAAATAATTGTGAGGCGACACCAATATGCTCTTCCATCTCTGGTCCTCTGCACAGATTTACCGAAGAATCTTCTTTCTTGAAGAACGCTCTACAAGAAGCCAAGATTAATTTCCTGCGGGCATTGTTTAAGGAAGCTTTGAAGCATGGTTTTTCCAACATTCGGACTTGGTGGAATGAAAGCAAATCAACTCTTCGGGATGTGATCATTAATCAATTCCGTGCAGATCCAATGCCTTTGATGAGACATATGGATGCATTTCTTGGAGGAGTTGACGTTTATCTTGCTAAAAGACAGCAGTACTTGGAGTGTTTGACTGCAGAAGAAAAGGCTAAGCAGTTGAAATCTCTTGATATCCAGATAGCAGCAGGGAATTCCACATGTTCTTCTTTGGAAGCTCGAATTAGTGATTTGAATTCCGAGCTGGATAGACTTCGTGATGAACTCCAAACTTGCCAGGAAAATACCAATTCACTTGAGACAAAGAAGACCACATTGGAGCAAGCACAGGTTAAAGATGCCACATTTGCAGGATCCATTGACTAAGAAAGGAAGGCTCTTGAAGACAACTTCTTGCAGTTGATTGACAGTGATTGATTAAGATAGAATGAAGACTTCTTCTTCTCCTTTTTTTCTATGTTGAATGAACTTTGATTCATCAACATCATTCTTTATTGAATTTTTTTTTTCTCTTGCATCTCCCTTGTACACTTTTTTTTTTTTTTTTTTGCAAAGAAAGATTAATACAAGAAAAATAGAAAGAATTTATTGATTTTGACTAAACTTGAATTTATAATTTCCATTCAAGCTGCCTACGTACCCAAAAGGGATCAAGTCAAAACGTAGTTCAGTACAACAACATTTTTTTTTTTTTTGTTTATAGGGCCGTTCACAGTTTATCCTCTTGCGGGCCAGGAGTAGTACATTTAGGTACAACAAAATTTAAAGAACTTTAAGCGTAAAAACGCTTTAGAAATTTTCCGTTGATAGGTCCAATTTGCAGTCCATCTTTGTCAACGATCTTGTATGCTCCATTTGTGAACACGTGAGTAACAAGAAATGGACCATCCCATTTAGGTTGGAACTTGCCCCCAGTTTTTCTTGTGATTATGATTGGTCTGCGCACTGAAAGTACCATATCTCCTACTTGAAATGATCTCGGTCGCACCCTTTTGTTGAAGGACTTTGCCATACGAGCTTGATAACATTCCAAGTGCATTTGTGACTCTAATCTCTTCTCATCCAAAGCTTCTAGCTCTTCGAGTCGAAGACGGGCATTTTCTTCTGTTGTCAACCCTTCTTGAATAGCAATTCGCAATGATGGAATTTGGCATTCTAAAGCCAGGACAGCTTCTACTCCATACACTAAAGCATAAGGGGTAGCTTGTGTCGGGGTCCGGTAAGTAGTGCGGTAAGCCCACAAGGCTTCTCCCATTCTTTCATGCCAGTCCCTTTTTGATTTAGACGCAACTTTCTTCAACAGGTTGCACAGGGTCTTGTTGAATGCCTCTGCAAGTCCGTTGGCTGCTGCATTATACATGGAGGAATTGTATTGTCTGAACCCAAATTTAGCACATAAATTATCAGTGATGATGTGTCGAGGAACTCCATACCGGTAAATGATTTGAACACGAATGAAATCCGCAACATCTTCTTTCTTTACTTCCCTCAGCGGTACAGCTTCAGCCCACTTGGAGAAATAATCAGTTCCAGCAAGGATGTATGAATGTCCAGCTGAAGATTTTGGAGTTATAGGTCCAATCACATCAAGGCCCCAAGCATCGAAAGGCCACGAGGCTATCGTCGGGTGCAATGGTTCCGGAGGCTGGTGGATGAAATTTGCATGGACTTGACAAGCTTCACATTTCCTTGCATATTCCATAGAATCTTGAACCATGGTTGGCCAATAGTACCCCATTCTTTTTATCCGAAAATGGAGCTTGGGCCCGGACTGATGAGCACCGCATATTCCAGAATGAGCTTCTTCAAGAACGTGTGATTTTTCCTCATTACTTAGGCATCGAAGGAAAACTCCATCAAATGAACGTCGATAGAGTGTGTTCTTGTAGAATATGAAGCGAGAAGCACGCCTTCGGACTTCAGTCCTACGACGGGGATTGTTCGGTAACCTTTGATGTTGAAGATAATCAATTATTGGTTGCCTCCAATCAGCTTTTTCTTCATCGAAAACTTCAACACTGTTGTTTTCTTGCAGATTCTCTGGCAATAGTGGTGGAATAACCCATTTTTGAACAATTGACACCTGGTGGATAGACTCTTCATCTGATCTGGCTAGAACAGCAGCTAAATTCGCTAATGCATCAGCTTCTTTGTTTTCATTTCTTGGAACAAATTTGATTTGTATTGATTCAAACTGCTTCAAAAGTGTTGATGCGTACTCATGATATGGCTTTAGATCCAAATTTCTGACTTCATATTCGGATAGAAGCTGGTTGATTATCAACATAGAATCTCCAAAGACTTCTAATTGATTAATTCCCATGTCTAATGCAGTCTCCAAACCAATAATGAGAGCTTGATATTCTGCCATGTTATTGGAACATTTTTCTGTCAAAGCAAAGGCATATGGCATAACTTGATCATGGGGAGTGACAAATACGACTCCTGCTCCAGCACCGTATTTTCGAGCTGCCCCGTCAAAGAATAGCCTCCATGAAGGTACAACTTCAGTGTAAAAGACTTCTTCATCCGGAAGGTCTTCAGAGAGCTCCCATTCTGCCGGAACTGGATGATCAGCGAGAAAATCTGCTAATGCTTGTCCTTTAACAGCCTTTTGAGGAATAAAATTGATGTCAAACTCCGATAATAGGAGTGCCCATTTTCCTATCCTTCCAGAAAGAATAGGCCTTGACATTATGTACTTTAATGGATCCACCCTTGAGACTAGATTGATTGTGTGTGCTAACATATAGTGCCTCAATTTCTTAGCTGCAAATATTAATGCAAAACACATCTTCTCAATTGGTGAGTACTTCAGTTCAGCACCTACTAATGTCCGACTCAGGTAATAAAGCGCATTCTCCTTTCCTTCATCGTTGTTTTGGACAAGAAGAGCACCTAGAGAATATTCTTGCGCTGCAACATAGAGAGTCAATGGCTTTCCAGGAGTTGGAGCTGTAAGCACTGGTGGGTGAGATAGATATTTCTTAATACTTTGAAAAGCATCACGACATGCATCGTTCCATTCAAATGGTACATCTTTCTTTACCAACCTGTTGAATGGGTGACAACGACCAGCAAGATTAGAAATAAATCTTCGAATATATGCTAACCTTCCTTGAAGACTTTTTAGTTCATGTAAATTGCTGGGTTCACGCATGTTAATTATGGCATCAATTTTTGATTGGTCTATCTCAATGCCTCGATGTCGAACTATGAAGCCAAGAAACTTTCCAGAAGTGACCCCAAATGCACACTTTAATGGATTCATTTTCAACTGATAACGCCGGAGTCTCTTGAAAACATCATGTAAGTCTTGTAGATGATCGTCTCGTCTTTTTGTCTTGACAACAAGGTCATCCACATAACATTCAACTTTCCCATGCATCATGTCATCAAAAACCTTTTGCATTGCCCTTTGATAAGTTGCCCCGGCATTTTTCAATCCAAAAGGCATGACTTTATAACAGTATATCCCCTTAGGTGTGTGGAATGCTGTAAGCTCTTCATCTTTAGGATTCATTCGGATTTGATTGTACCCAGAAGACCCATCCATGAAAGAAAGAACCTCGTATCCAGTTGTTGCATCCACCATTAACTCTGTTATTGGAAGTGGAAAATCATCTTTAGGACAAGCTTGATTTAGGTCCCGAAAGTCAACACAAACTCGTAACTGTCCATTCTTCTTTCTGACAGGAACAATGTTAGCAATCCAAGTCGGATACTTAACTTCACGTATGAACCCAGCTTCAATGAGTTTTTTGATTTCTACTTCAATTTGGGGAATCAATTCTGGCCGAAATCTTCTTTGAGGTTGCTTGATAGGACGAACTCCATGCTTTACTGCAAGATGATGCACAGCAACTTTAGGATCCAACCCTGGCATTTCTTTGTAGGACCATGCAAATACATCCTTGTATTCTTGTAGCATGTTGAAATACTCAGATTCTTCTTTTGGACTCAGAAGGGCACTGACATAGATTGGCCTCGGCTCCTCTTCTGTTCCCAAGTTCAACTGTTTCAAATCGTCCACAGTAGCTTGCCCCCCTTCTTCAAATGTTGGCGGAGCTGGTTCAGGTTCATCTGATGTGTTTGAGTCTTCAACCTCAGATTCTGGGTTATCAACTTCTTCAAAAGCAATGTGGTTTATTGATACCTTTTCTTCATTTCCGTCATTCTTTTGAAGTTTGGAAGTCTTTCTAGTTTTGCGCTTTCTCCTGGAACGTTGAGTCTTTAAACTCATATCTGAATTCTTAATTCCAAGTCGAGAGAAGGCAGATTGCCTTTGAGACGATTCTATAAAAGTCCGAGCATTTTCATCAACTTGAGCAGATATAGGGTCATTGCTGCTTAACCTCTGGAAGACTGAGACTTTATCTTTTGATTCAGTGGTTGTTGAAGATTCTCCCTTTAGCCTTTCGAATACTGAAACTCTGACGTTTTCACCTTGAATTCGGTCAAATACGGAAGGTCTCGACTCTTCAGATTTTTCTTCAGGAATCTCACATATTTGAATCATGATTGGGTTTGAGGAAACCTTCTTAACTTTAATCTGTTTCGGTTGATTTGGATTATATCCCAAACCATATTTTGGTTGTGATATGATTGATCCATCCAAACCTGATGGGACACGTCCACCTGCAAGTACTGCGTCAAGATCACCTAATTTTCGAGGCTCTCCTCTTCCAAACCCAGCATTTTCAAGCAGTTTATTGGCTCTCGGATTGTAACATCCCTTGAAAGTTCTCTTCATTTCATCAACCCCTTTTGCATGTGTCAAATTCTGTTCAGGTGAATCAGAGATACGGAGTCTTGATATACTTGGAATAGATGTTGAAGCTTCACCAACCTTTGTAACTTTCATAAGTTGATGTGGTATAGCTAGTTTTGTAATGTTAGGTATCGGAAAAGTCAATTCTTTCCTCGATAACTCAACACCTTTTGAAGTTTCCTGAGGTTGTTTACCTCTGGAAGACCTTTCACAAGTAAGTTTTGATTTACCTGTCATAAGTTGATGTGGTAGAACTACAACTTTCTGATTAACACTTTCCATTTCAAACCCCGCTGTAGATAGCCCTGCCGAATGAAATTCTTCATCTTCAAGGTAAAACTTGGCGTCTGCGAAGTAAGCTTCTTCTTTCAGGAAGGGCTTGGTCTCAGCCACCACGCATTTGACTTCTCCATCTCGGCTGTACTTAAAACATTGATGCCAAGTTGAGGGTACCACTCCTATTTCATGCAGCCAGACACGTCCAAGAAGTAATTCATAAGATGTTTTGGCATCAATGACATGGAAGAGAGCTGTGGAAACTAAGTCTGCAATTTGTAGCTTCAAGCGTATCATGCCAATGGCTCCTTGACCTTTCTGATTGAATCCCTGAATCATGATGTTGCTTTTAGACAGATCTCCAATCTTTATTCCAATTTTCTTCATAGTATTGATTGGCATAATGTTCACAGCTGAACCACAATCAATCATTATCCGATGTATTTTGCACTCCCGGATATAACCACAAACATATAGAGGCCTGTTATGCAAACGAGATCCCAGCTGTAAGTCATCGTCATTGAATGTGATTGTGGCCATACAGTCTTGGTAAGTTGTAGAAGTAATTGGTTCCAACACTTTCCCTTGATAAGCTTCTGGATCAATCAATGCCGTGATCAAAGCCATCCTATCATCGAAAGGTAGATCTAGAGCCTCAGACAAACTTGTGTTTGAAGAGATATTATTGAGACATGATATTACTTTCTTCGTCTTCGAACTCTCTCCTGCAACATTCTTTGATTTACTTTCTCCATCCAGACCTATGACGTTAGAAGTGAAACATTCTTTGTCAAAGAAATCCTGAGGAAAATACTCTTCCAAAGTTATGGGTCTAGGAGCTGAACTTGTCTTAGCTTTGGACTTCTTCTTACTGTTTCTCGGCCTCCTTCTTAGCTTTGATTGTTCATCACGTGTATCAGGATTTGGTAGTTGTTGAGCTTTTTGGTGTCGTCTTTTCACAAGAGTCCATGGCATATCACTTCCTTCTGAAGGTGTTTCTTCAATAGGGGAGATTTCTATACTCAATGCCCCCAGTGTTGGTCCTACAAGAGACATCAAAGATGGTATTTTACCTAATTTGTCGGGCGTCTGATATTTCTCCTTCTTGCTTATGAATGTGGACCAACCATCACCAATTTCATCTTCAGATTCCGAATCAGAATCCCAAACATCCAAGTCATCTGTCATGATTTCATAAAATGTTGGACGGTTGGGAGCATGTGGTTTATCCATTTCTGGATATATGTATGTGATGGTGACTTCTCTGTCTACCTTGAGCTCTACTGGAATAGCTCCTTTTGGAAGTTGAGGTCCAAACTCCTTTACCCCAGACGAGAATTTGTCCATATCATATGCAATAGGGGCAAAGTGCTCTTTATTTGCAACAGGGATTGGATCGAATGACCCAAAGGAAATCATCGAACAAGCAACTGTTGGATTTTCACCAGTTTCGAGTTTGATCTTATTTTCTTTGTCCAACCGAACAATAAGATCTTTCAACACAAAACATCTCTCCACCGGATGACTGATTATTCTGTGGAACCTGCAGTACTTAGGATGATCAACTTGACTAGCCTCTTCTGGCCTCTTCGATGTTGGAAGTTCGATTATTCGTTGTTCAAGGAGTTGATCTAAAATTCCAGAAACTTCGGAGTCTGAGAATGGATACTCCTTTTCTTCAAGTTCTTTCAAACTTAGAAGACCTTTCTTTTGTACTTGTGCCTTGTTAGGCCTGAACTCCTGCTTTGGCTTTGAATTTGGATTTGGATTTGAACTTGATTTCTGAAAAGTGATTTTTGCAGGAGCGGTAGATATGACCAGAGATTCTTTCAACTTACCTGGCTTACTGTCCTTTTTGACTTCCTTCTTGGGATCCTTTTTGTCACGCGGGTCGTTTGACAAGTAACTTCCATGCCTTGTTATTTGAATTTCTAGATCATGAGCACGTGTGGCCAACTCTTCAAAAGAGTGAGGCATATTTGCTTGGAGATTATAAAGGAGTCCCCAATGCATGCCTTGCACACACATGTCGATAGAGGATGCTTCGCTGATACGTTCCTTGCAATTAAGGACGAGATTTCTCCAGCGTTCAATGTATTCAACAACCGGTTCCTCCTTATTTTGCTTAGTTCTGGCAAGTTCTGGAAGGATGACGGTCCGTCTGGTGCTATAGAAACGTGTGAGAAATTCACGTTCGAGCTGATCCCAACTGTCAATTGACCCGGCTGTCAAGTCTGTATACCATTCAAATGCAGCACCTTTGAGGGAGCGTACAAACTGCTTTACCATGGTATCATTGTATGTGCCAGCATTGTTACATGTTTCAATGAAATGAGCTACATGTTGTTTCGGGTTGCCCTTTCCATCAAAATACTGAAATTTCGGTGGTTGGTAGCCAAGAGGCATTCTCATCTCGTCGATTCGACGACTATATGGTTTGGCATAAACCAATGAAGATTGCGGGGAGCCACCGTATTGAGCACGGATGGTGTCAGTGATCATATGTTGAAGTTGTTGGACGGACAAAGAGCCAACAGAGAGTTGAGTGGTGTCACGAAACACATTTTGCACAACAGTACGGTCATGCATATCTTGCTTCTGCTGGTACTCTTGAATTTCAGGATCTTTGACTTTGGAAGAGCTTGCATTTTCTGGGTTGTCCTTTTTCAAAGGGCTTTGCAACTCCAGTCGATGCATGAGAGCGGCGATTTGTGCATCTTTTTCCTCCAAAGACTTTGTCAACTTTTCAATGGAGACTGCCATTTGCTGAACTCGATCATCAGTGTCTGGTGACATTTCTGTTACCATCACCGGTTCGATTGATTCTTCAGAAGCGGTATAGTCTCCCCATTTTCGTGGAGAAGTAGCATGAGTTGATCCAGAAACAGACCTGCCACTGGAGATAGAACCAGAACAGGGACTTTTTGCCAAGTTCTTTTCCGACGACCGGGTGCCCTGCTTCTTGAAAGCGATTTTCATCTTGCCCTTTTTGGAGAACTTCTTCAATGGTGTAACCAGTTGAGTTTTCCCAGATTTTGTTTGGGCTCTGGTCACATGGAAAAGTTCAGCAAGTGTTTCTTCCAGACGAGTCACAGTTTCCTTCGCCTTTTCGCTTGCCATGTATGACGTATTTGTTGAAACTTGAAAGTTTTGCAGAACGGAAGATGAGAGGCAAGAGGGTCCCACTGGGCGTGCCAAGAAATTTGTACGACGAATTTCGAAGTATTATTAAAAATACTGGAATTGTTACAAATTGAATTTGAGAAAATACAAGTGGACAGCTCTTGTAAATGCAAAAATTGCAAAATCCTCTGATTAACGATCTGCGCGTTTGAAGACAAGGGGCCACGTAGCTTGATTCCTGGACTTCTGAATTTCTTGATTTGTTGAGAGATTGCTTGCTTGTCACTTGGAACTTGAGACTTGAATTTGAACTTTTGGATTTGCACTTCGGATTGACTTGCTTTGATTTGAAGAAGGCTTTGATCTTCTTGGAATTGATTTGAATTTGCTTGATTTGAAGAAGACTTTGATCTTCTTAGATTTGGACTTGGCTTGAAAACTTGAGAGGATTTTTGTATTCTTCTTTTTGTTTTCTTCCTTTTCTTCCTTTTCTTTTTTTCATGGACCAATGGTCCTATTTATAGAGAAAATTTTGCAACCACCCCATTTATTTAAATAAATAAATAAATAAAATGGTTTGGGCTTTGAAAAGTAGGATGAGCCTCATCCATGGACTTATTTTAGGTAGGCTTTAGTGGACTTTATTTAATAGACTTAATTGGGTTAAAACAAAATTAAATTGATCCAATCCAATTAATATTTATAAATATATATATATATATATATATATATATATATATATATATATATATATACATATTTTTAACGTCTACATCCATATCTAAATATTCGGTAGGACAAGTTATGCACAAGAACAACCAAATCAATTTTTTACTAAGGTCGCAAATTCCCTTCAACGGTTCACTTCTGAAATTAGGAGCTTCCATATTCAAATTCTGCATTGAAATAAAAATAAAAGAGAAGAATGTATCAAATGGTAAACCTAGAAATAAACTATTCAAATTAAGGAAGTGGAGCTCATAAAATTTTGTATTTATTTACATCTATCATGCAACCTCAAATGACAAATCAATAGAAAGCAGTGTTGTTAGACCCGGCCCGGCCCGGCCGGGTGGACCGGAAAACCCGCGCCCCGGTCCAAAAACCGGGTCGCGAAATGTTTGAAACCCGGATATTAAAAACCTGGGTAAAAACCCAGTGACCCGGCCGGGTTTTAATAAACCCGGTGACCCGTACCCGGGTTTTGAGGGTCGGATTTTTTCTTTTTAAAAAACCAAAAATCGATTTCTTTAGACATATAAGGCTTTTACTTTCGGTGTTTTTGACTCTCTCAAGTTCTCACTTCCTAAAGTCCGGTCGGTGGTCTTTCTCCACTTCTTCAATCTTCCAGCAAGTGCAACACTGCAACTGGTAATTGTTATGTTAATTAATAAATTATCTGTGTTTTATGATTTTGAATCCATACAGAAATTGTTATTTTTTTTATTTTTAGGATAATTTTTTTTTTTAAATCACCGGGTCGACCCCGAGTCGATCCCGGTTCGACCCTCTGACCCTTGACCCTTTCCTTTTCCCGGGTCGATGTCCGGGCCGATTTTTAAAACATTGATAGTGTAATTTGAAAGTTTCTCACTTTATTATTGAATGATACTATACATATTTATACAACAATATCAACCCTATATTAGGAAACTAAATAAGTAGAGCCCTAAAGTTAATAGATAGAATCCCTATAATTAGACTAGATAACATATTTACAATAACACTCCCCCTCAAGCTGGAGTATAGATATTGATCATGCCCAGCTTGTTACAAAGATAATCAACCCGAGCCCCGTTTAGGGCTTTCGTAAAAATATCCCCCAATTGTTCTTCGGTCTTCACATATCCTGTGGGGATCAAACCTTGCTGTATTTTCTCACGAACGAAATGACAGTCAATTTCAATGTGCTTAGTTCGTTCATGGAACACGGGATTCGATGCAATATGGAGGGCAGCTTGGTTATCACACCACAATTTTGCTGGTTAGTATGTCTTAAGACCTACTTCATTTAAGAGCTGATATATCCATACTATTTCACACACAGACTGTGCCATAGCTCTATATTCTGATTCTGCACTTGATCATGACAAAACATTTTGCTTCTTACTCTTCCACGAGACTAAATTTCCTCCAACAAAGACACAGTAACCAGAGGTGGATCGTCTATCTACCTTGGACCCCGCCCAATCTGCATCCGAAAAACACTCAATATGAGTGTGTCAGTGATTTTCATACAAGATGCCACGTCCAGGTGCTCCTTTTAAATAACACAAAATCTGTTCGAAAGTTGTCCAATGGTCAACCGTTGGAGAAGACATATATTGACTCATAACACTAACGGAATATGAAATGTCTAGATGGGTTACAGTAAGATAATTCAACTTCCCAACCAATCTTCTGTATTTCTTAGGATCTCCAAATAGTTCACCATCTTTTGTAATTTGAGAATTAGGAGTCATCGGGACACTACATGAACTGAATATGTAGAGTACCTTCTGTGCGAAGTACCCTACTAAAGACGTCCTGTAAGGAAGAGATCGTAGGGCTAGAGAGAATTTGAGATTTAGCAGTCTCAAACTCCGAAGGAAGACCAGCTAGAAAACTCATGATGGCCATCTATTCTCTGTGACTTTGTTGAACCTTTACATCAGTTCTTCATAAGTTTTCTTAAAATCCATAAAATAATTTATAAGAGACCTATCTTGCTTTTCTGCAGGATAAAAGGATTTGCACACCTCATAAATGCAGGAAATATTCCCTTTTCCAGAATATAAGAAATCCAAATATTCCATCAATTCCTTAACAAATTCACAATGATTGATCAAGCCAATCACTTCACTATCAATCGAGTTTCTTATCTGCAAGAACAAACGAGCATTCTCTCTTAGCCATGTCTGTCTAGAGTCATCCTTAGGTGGATCATCCGACATATGAGCATCCTTATCGATACTCCTCAGATAAAGTCGGACGGTTTTACTCCAATCCAAATAATTGGAGCCATTGAGCTTGTGTTCAGTAATTTTTGACATCACAGGAATAACATCAGATACTATCGCTGCCTTTTTATCAGCCATGACTCAAATGATTTTATTTGTAAATGACAACAAATAAAATGTCTTAAAAAAAAAAAAAAGAAGTGTCTGCAGATCAGAGAGAAAGAAGAACAGAAATGAAACCTCCTGAGAGATGTCTGAACCCTAGAAGCACTACTGGAGATGATAATAGGAAAACCGAGCACAGATATGGACCGTGCAGATTCCGGCGGTGCAGACAGGTGCGGCCGAAGGCTCCGGCTAGAGGTGTCAAGACGGACGGGCCGACCAGACCCGTGAAAACCGACCCGGATTGACCCGGGACAGCGGACCGACCCGTGACCCGTGCAGGCGGTTTACGGGTTAAGAAGTTGTGAACCGTGAGTTTTGCGGGTCAAACCTTCGCGGGCCGCGGTTAACCCGCTGGCCCGTAAAAAAAAAAAAAAACTGTTTTTATTAAATATGGTAACATTAAAAATCTCTCTTCTTCTAAAAACTCTAATATAACTTTTAAAGTAAAATCTTATTTTTTTCTCCCTAATAGCTAAAAAAATAATATTTTTTGACAATAGTAATTAGAAATATATTTATCATTTAATTGTTATTTGCTTATATTTTATTTAAATTTGAAAATTTAGAAGTAATTCATATAACATAAACTATAATTTTAAATTCTATGTAAATATTTTATGGTATAAATATGAATTTATCATTTTAATCATTTTTTATTTAGAAACTTGACAAAAAATTTGCTATAAATATGAAAAAAAAAACTATGTTTTTATTGATACGGGCCAAATTAGAACAAACCGCGACCCGCATGGGCCAGCGGGCGGGCCTGGGTTGTAGTTCAAAATTTGCGGGCTGACCCGTAACCGGCCCTAACCTGCAGTGGGCGGGCTTTTTTTCAAGCGGGCCGTTACCGGGCTTTTTATTGACGGGTCGACTCGGCCCGGACCACCCGGATTGACACCTCTAGCTCCGGCGACGCACAGCTAGTTCTGGCGACACAGACAGAAGTGGCTAAAGGCTCCGGCGACGCAGGATGAGGCATCGAAAGTGGTTTTCCAGACGGGTGCTAGGTTTCCGGTCACCGGACTTTGCCTGAGCGTCGATCGGAAGGTGGCGCTGCTTCCTGTGCCGGCGGCGATGACAACCGACCACTACAAAGGTAAGACCCAAATATTTAACCCACTGTTGCTCTAAAGGTGAAGAAACTGTCGTGGAGGCTGGAGCTAGGGTTTGGCAACCAGCGGCTCTGATACCATGTAATTTGGAAGTTTCTCACTTTATTATTGAATAATTCTATACATATTTATACAACAATATCAACCCTATATTAGGAAACTAAATAAGTAGAGCCCTAAAGTTAATAGATAGAATCCCTATAATTAGACTAGATGACATATTTACAATAACAGATAGAAAGTAAAAAAGTAGCTGTACGAATAATCGGAGACTCCACAATATGACGTAGCTCAACTACACCAACAACTGAAGACTCCTAACCAATTTTGTAAATGAGGAAACTACTGCTCTTTCTCCCTCTCCAGAAATGTAAATAAATTCTCATTTATGAAGGGATCATAGATTCTGGGAGAACACATAGGTCCATCTCACGTAGTTATACCATATTACTCTAGAGAAATAATTGACAATTGATAACAAAAACTTACGATAAGGAAAGCAAAATTCAAAAAATTATCTCAAGAAATGGGATCTGTACAATTTCATTGAATGTGATTGAAAACACTGCGTTCCTGTTTTGGAGGTCATAAATCTGACTGAAGTTGCATCCGATAAATGCCAAAATCAACAATTTTAACAACCTGAATCATAGAATTTTAGATGTCACAAATATTCTGCACATTTGATCAAATAGACATGCATATACACATCATAAAAACAATTTTAAAATGAAATATCAACAAAGAAAATCAATCCACCCACCAGAAATAAAATACAGATTTCACGAACCTAAGAATAACATACAAATTTTTTGAAATTCCTGCATCCAAACAAAATGGGAGGTAGGAAAAAAACCGTTAATATTTTATGTGCGATTACAAATACACCAGGCATACCCGAGAGCAAGGGCGGAGCCAGGATTTATTTTCAGCGCGGGCAAGAATTAAACAGGGTTGGGGAGAGGGCAAAGGGGGATTTTTTTTTTTTTTTACTTTTTGAGAAAAATTAAAGAAAATAGAGAAAATATAATTTCAAAAATGACAAGTAAACAAATTCTAACTCAAATGAAATATCTTAAAATCGTTCCTTAAGAGTTTTCATACTTTGAAAACGCCGTATAACAGCTTCATTTTGTAGACATAAAAAAGCTACACAAAAGAGTAAAAAATATTGTTCAACTCTTGACGTCTTGAAATAAAAAACATTCATTGATTCCCAAGACGTTCCATTTAAAAACACTCTCACACTCTCTCTCTTCTTCATCCTTGATTTGGGTTTAAGTTTTGGTTTTTCTTTTCTCTTTCTATCTATCTAAGCTTCTATTTTCTAAGGTTTTGCAAAAACGTGTTCTTTTTACCCATCCCAACAAAAAACACTCCAAATTATAAAAAATCATACCCACATTATATATTTCACAAAAAATTTAAGCCCTGTTTTTCAGATTTTCTTCTAATGTATTTAAACTCGAATTTGGTGCAAGTGTTATTGCTTTCTTGTTTTCTTTTTCCTAGTTCAGATGAAAATTGAGATCGAAGTAAAAAGTTTGAGGTTTTTCTTTTTATGTTAAACAGTTTAAAGTTTGATTTAATTAAATTTGCAGAAGATCCGGGGTTGTATCTATCAATAAACACTTGATGTTAGCTACACAAAGATCAGACAATAGGTTGAGACTTCAGACGTTGAGTTGAAGAGTTGAAATTGTGGTTCCGTTTGAGTCTGAGAGCTGCGCTTGCTTCTGACCAGTTCTGTAACTTCTGTTTCAAATTTTTTTTTGGGCCGGACCAGCAGCCAGCCCAAAAGTTCAGCGCGGTCCATGGATAGCGCTGGACATATGCCACCTCCGCCCCTACCCAAGAAAAAAATGGAAAAAAACATGATACATCGGGCATACTTGGGAAAATGTAGCAAAGCAAATTACATGTACACTGGACATACCCGGACAAAGAGTGACAAAACTTTAAAAAATAGAGCAAAAGATCATAACAAATTCTAAACTTATCAAACATACACCCTTACTCATATATGTAATGGAAATAACTATCCATCCCTCTATTGCATCGGAGAATGGCACTAAAGCATACAAGCTAGTTATGTTGAATTTCATCTCTACTTTATAACTTTATGTAGTTGGAGTGCTCTTCAATGAAAAACATCAGCTAGTAGAATAAATAAAATGGATTTTTTAAAAAATGGATTCCATGGATCCATTATGAAATAACATACTAAGTGACATATTATGTGAAAAGCATGCAATATTTTATTGAGCTAGCCAAAACTTCAACTCTTGAGTATATTATACCCATAATACTATGTGTGTAACACATATGAAAGATACACATACCCGTAACACGAGAAAAGTGGGCACAATACTGCTTTGTGTGATTTTTGCAAAGAGAGCGGATGGCATTTGTCTGTGCTTTCCCACAGAGTAAACTAACTTCTTCATGAATGAACAATTGCTCTCGAGATCCTAACACAACCATTTTCGGCCTGAACTTTATCAGATATTGAGCTAATTAAAATTTTTCGGTATAACTTTATGAACATACAAACATATATCTACAAAAGGCTTCAGAAAGAAAAGCAGGAAAAGTACTCGGTTGCTCCAAATAAACCACTAAAATATACGACATAACACGTAAAAGACCCGAAATGAATACCACAACAGCAGAAGATTTGCAAATAGGCTATCATCTTGTTTTCAGTAATATTACAGTCTAATTACTTGCCAACATCAGCATTTAGATTTAGTGCAACATTTCAAACAATAAAAGTCTTAAAGGAAACAATAATAATATGTCATAAACAATGAAATAGAAACTCTAACAAAATCATTGCCCAATTTTGAAAATCATAAGCTTTGTTAGGTTCAACTATTAAAATGCATTTCTGAAAAGGCATACTGATTGTTTAGGAAATTAGCGCACCATATCAGATATGTATTACATTATAGCCTCTGTTTGACTGTGCTGAAAAGTAGCTAAAAATTTCATTTTTCTATCCAGTTAAGCAAAGCAACATCACAAGAAATGCACAATAATCAGACTTGAGCACCCTTATATCTCGACTGTCTCATTTAACAATCTGAAATGTTGCAAGAAAAGTTCAAAAGTAGAAGTGGGGGAGGGAAATGATCGCATAGAAGAGAACCTGAAAAGAGATGCCATATAGTGAAGCATTGCGTCAAGTTCACCTACCCCACTTTGAAAAAAGGAAAACAAAACTTACTCTTCATACAACAATAAATTATCGATTTCAAGCTAGATAAATTAGCATTAAATTTTACTATTATATCTGTAAATCGAGATCTGAATGATCTGGAAGCTAGCAAAAACCTATAAATCATAAAAAAGGGGGAAGAATTGAAAAATCACCAAGGGACTTACACCAAGGAATGCCAGGGACCCGAAGTCCGATTCTAGTCCATCAAACCCGAAGAATCGCAACCGCGATGTGTAATCAGATGAGGATGCTGAGATGCAGACCAGATCTCGGGAGCGAATTGCAAGAGACAAGATAATGATGATTACAAGCCCGAAAATCAATAAGTAAAAGAGGTACCCGGTTCTGGTCAAATAATTCGTGACCCGCTATGCGATGGATATGTGTTTTTGCATCTTAGACTCATCCCCTGTTTCTTCTTTTGCTTCGTCATCGACTGTGGTGCCGCCGTCGTCAAGCGCTGGCCTCCGGGTTTGAGGAGAGGAGTCCAAGGTAGAAGAAGAAGGGGAAAATGTATCCGGCAACCGCTCAAATCGATATTGAAAAGAATGGAAGAGAAATTTGAGGGAGGGAGAGAAGTTTAAGAAAAAACGGCTTCTGTTTGGGCTTTATAATGGCCACGTAAACTGTCCACTAATTTCAAAACTAACTGTCAAACGAAAATTACATAAAATTCAAAACTGTTATAAATATAATAATAAAATATGTGAATGATCAATTACCATTATATCCCTGTAAACTTTATATATTACGATTGTGCAATTGTTCCCTCCTACAAATAGGAGGTATTTTATTTCATTAGAAATATACCTAATGAGAAGTTTTCTCTCATTCTCTCCTATCTCTCTCTATTTGTTATTAAATTTTGATAGTTTCACAACACGTTATTAGCACGAGTCTCTAGCCAATTGAGTAATATAACGGGAGTATGCTCTACAGTTGCATCTAAATGATGAATCTCTGTATCAGAAACCAGATTATTACTAATCAATGTTTCCTTTTCTCAAACCAAACACTTTTGGCTTTAGAAAATAACTCATATATTGTAGATCTGAAAATTTATCCAATTTTAAAATTTATGGTCGAACGGAAAAAGAAAGATTTCGGTCGATCCAGATATCCGATCGACGATCGACCACCGCCATCAGAACGGACTTGTCGAGAAGAAGACTTGCCTGAAATTTGGGGATGATCCAACGACTGAAACAGAAGATATCGACCGGAGAAGAAAGGTTGAAAAACTGTGCAAAAAACAAAAT
The DNA here is from genome assembly GCA_963555705.1 of Ligustrum vulgare. NCBI lineage: Eukaryota > Viridiplantae > Streptophyta > Magnoliopsida > Lamiales > Oleaceae > Ligustrum > Ligustrum vulgare. Next base: position 628,272 of record OY743169.1, read on the forward strand.
CTGACCGAAAATTGAAACGCTGATCCTGAACTCCGATCGACGATCGGCCAGCGGCATATCTACGGGCTTTTCTAGGAGAAGACTCGACTAAAATTTGGCGCCGATCCGACAGTTAAAACTGAAGTTATTGACCGGAGAAGAAGATGCTGGCGGACTGAAAAATGCTGATTCCGGCCAAATGGTTGGTCTTTTTGAGAAACGGAGACCATGGGCATGTTCAGGACGTCGAGGCACACATTATGGTGATGAGTTGATTTTTCCGACCACCGACGGCAGCGCGTGGCGGATTCCGGCGATGACATCAAAAGGCAGTTTGTTTGTCTTGATGATTTGGATTTTTCTATGATCTTACTTTTCTGTTTTGTGCAGTTTTGAAATTTTCCGACGGTCGAACGTGGCGGTTTTCTTAAAAACTATTTTTGAAGCACTTCCGACGGGATTTTGAACTTCGGACCAAAAGTAAGTTTGTTCTAAATTAAATTTCAAACATATTGACGGTTTCGATTTATCCATATGATCAATATATTAAAATATGGACGATTTTGCCCTTGATAATACGTTAAAGTATATTAATCGTGATTTACCGAATTTGATTAATCATTATTAATTATATGATGATAAGTGTTAATAGAATATATATTCTAAATTATTTAACACTATTATGTGATCAATACGATAAAATAAAAGATTTAAAAGTAACATAATAGTTGCCATACCGTGATGGATTGAGTTATTATGGACTGGATTTATACATTAACTGAATATGACTCATTATCGAACGGATTGGACTATTATGAATACCTTGACTGGATTTGAAGATATGACTCGCTCACTCATGAAAGGTAATTATTTCATTATGTTGACACCTCTTATATGGTCGGTTTATCAATTAAATATATGGAATACTTTACATATATTCATATTTTATATTATTTTAGAAACACCTCAGTTGTTGATTAATTCTAACATATTAGAGGTTGTTGTCAACATATATACGTGGTGGTATATTATTATTGTTTATCATATATACATGGTGGTATAACCCCAATATTATTATTGTTTATCATATATACGTGGTGGTATAACTCCAGTATTATTATTATTAATATATATACAATATTATTGTTATTTGATACTTCATCAAATGATATCAGAAGTTATCATTATCAAAAAGTTGGTAAATGTTGATAAAAATATTTTATCCAATGGTACCAGAAGTTACCAATATCTGTATTTGAATGGGTGGATGAAAATTATTCAACAAGAGAATGTTGATGTATGATAAGATAATATCACATGATAGCACGGATATGGCTAATGTGAAAATAATCTCATCAGTATTATGAGATGAATATTAGATGATAAGTTTCTGGAAAAGTTCTTGCACGAGCACTTATGTATTCCAGAAGAAGTACATATTTACTCCAGAAGAAGTAAAAATTATCATCTAAACATACTGAAATGATATTATTTTTATTGATCCTGAAGAAGCATAAACGAGTCATACATGCAAAATACAAAAGGGGAAACATTTATGATCCTCAAAATTAGAGATGTGTTTCGGGAGTAGCCGTATCCTACCACCTCTGATTTTTTGAGGAAATAAAGAAACATTCAAAAAGGTGTGTTTCAAGAGTAAGAATACTCCGTACTCTACCACCTTATATCTTTGAGGTACACAAGATTAAATATTGATAAAATCCTAGAAATTTATGGTGTGTCTCAAGATTGAGAATACTCCGTACTCTACCACCACCTATTCTAGGGTTCACAAAGATAAATTTACATTAACCGGACTCCATTTTCGCTTGATTCCCCTTCCTTGCGACCAATCTATCTTAACTCCTGCTGGATCTTGTTTACTCGATAGTAGGAGCAGAAATAAGGATTCTCCTAGAAAATGGAGAGATGAATCCCTGTTCCACAGCATAATCAAGAAATGTTAGCAAACCATCAAAGAAATTGTTAACATTTAAAAGCCCAATAGGCTTGGTATGGAGATCTAAATGAGCACATGAAGTAATATTAAAGATTTCTTCTAAAGTACCAAAACCTCCGGGCAGGGCTATAAAGGCATCAGAACCATATAGCATGCAAGTTATGCGTTCATGGATAGATAAGGTTTGTACTTCATGCCCTCATATTTTGCCTGCGATATCAACTAAATGAACGGGTATAACACCTATCACTCTTGCTTTCTGTGCTTGAGCAGATTGTGAAACACAACCCATCAATCCACTGCTACCTCCTCCATACACGAGAGTGATACCTTTCTCTCCCAATTTCTTTTCAAGATCCACTGCTGCTTCTAGATACCCAAAACCTTTCCCTACTTTTAATCCACAAAATACACATATAGTTTTGATCTGTCGAAGTTTTGGTCCTTCCATCTTTGAGAGAATAAGGAAGGAAAAACTTATGAGAAAATGATATTTTGGGATCCATGAAACTGTGAAAATCATTGACTTTTTAAACTTGAAAAACTTCACTATTTACTGGTCGTCTTTTGAAAAAGTGAAGATTTACTTTTGACAAAATCACCCTACTCACCTTCCGGTGATTTAGTATTTTTAACCAGCCTTTATCAAAACTCGTGAAAGGAAACAGAAAAATATTTTATATGTGCATATATATCAAATGATTTACCTTGTATTAATACTGCATAGCCAAAACATCATTGTTTATAACAGCCTGGCAAACATGATCTTTTGCTATTATATTTTTGAGACTATAACGCTCTTTATCGCTGATAAATTTAGCTCATAAAGATAGTAGCTCATGCTGCACATACCCACTAGGGTGCGTCTCAAGAGTCAATCGGATATCATCCAATGACTCCTTACTCAGTCCACCCTTAATGAAGTCTATCTTATCATCTCGATTTATGGATGAATATCCTATTGATTTACAATGGATATCACATGTCCATCGAGCACATTTGTAGCAACTATTTAATCTTTTTGCTCTTCGCTTCTTTGCAAAAGTACTCTTACCTAAGCCAGGCTTGTGCTTAGAAAATGAATCTGGTAATTCACCAGCTAATCGAACTTTTGCTTCGATCAACCAGCGAACATCTTCTGGGATGCCATGATCTATCAGCAACCTCAATCTTTCGAGCCTAATTCGATATATTTTTCTCAAATCATTTACTGGAAGATTGGAATAATATTTGCGAATATTTGAAAATATGATATCCATTTTTGATGGATCTAGCCTTCTTCCCAAATCATCTATTTAAATGCATTATTCAACGCGTAAAAGAGCTGTGGCTCCGCGTCTCAGTGATATCGATTCCATCAAGAAATAATGGAATAAATTATTGAAAAGGTGGGAACAATGAGATAATGTGTCATTACCTTTTTCGATATAAGGGAAGATTTGGCGACAAGATTGAGATCATGAGATATTTCCTTGGATATTGTACCTGATTTTTCCGGTATACTAAAAGTAATAAAGGTATACTGATTTGAAATGTACAGAAATACGTACTGATGAAATGAATATTGTATTGAACCAGAAGTTCATACATATGTACAAGTGAAATATCTTCCTGAACCAGAAGCTCATACGTACAAGTGAAATATCTTGTTGAACCAGAAGTTCATACGTACAAGTGAAACATGTATATGAACCAGAAGCTCATAAATGAAATATACATTGTATTGAACCAGAAGTTTAGCGATATTGTATTGAATCAAATATTCATACATATAAATGAAATAAAACCATATTGAACCAGAAGTTCTATAATAAACGGTTAGATTATCAAAAGTTTCAAATTATTTTCTATGAGAATAACTTATTCAGAAATTGTTTATCATACAACAATATTCTATGTCAAACAGGGATTAGCTCAAGAAGCTTTATGATTTGTAAAAGTGCGATATGTATACAATCCACCAAAGCGCACTTAGATATATGATTGAGATTATATCTCTAAAAGAATGACATGTGTTATGGCATTTTAGCCGATTGATAATATTTGAGAACATTATGAGGAAAACACGCCTGAAGCGTCAAATTATGCCTGAAGCATAATGACTATCGATTCCAAAAATAAATATCTCTTGAATGATTGAAATGATCCATTTGAGGCTAAATACTCATGGTGAGTAAAAGGGACATAATTAAATGTAAGAGACTCAGGTACCTGATGATAGAACATATAAAGAGATCTCTCTATGTTATATTGAGTTGAAATGGAATCGATAAATAAGTCGACTGCATACATAAACAACCCTCTTATGAAAATGAGGTTGATGAAATTATAATACTTTGGCCAAGTATATAACCCCAATGTAGGGATTATTGTTCAAGGACCTGAAGTCCAAATGCTTAAATGTGTAAAGCCAGTAATTATATGTACTAATGAAAAATATTTTACAATCGTAAAAGACGACTCGTTGCGCGCAAGATTTTTCATAGAACTAGCATGAGATATGGTAGATAGACTATAGTCTAAATCACTAGTTTGAGCTCTTTGATATACCAATGAGTGAGATCAAAATGTATGATTCTCATCTCGGTACTTTGAGAGTATTCTTTGATGTACCAGTTGATCGCGGTACGTTGGGATTTCAAGTAAAATGATTGTAGATTATATGTCGAAATTGATATCTATTTCAATGATTGATTATGCTCCTGCAAATTAGAAATTGCAGTTTATAAAATGCAAGAACATACATGTATAAATCATTGAAAGATTCAATATGCCCAGATTAGTATCATTATAGGATGATACAAATGACTGCATGATATAATATGTTGAAAGTGAAATTGGAGTGTACTATTTATGACATATGGGAAACTGATTACTCACTAGAAGTGAATATGAAAATGAATATGTTTAATTATTCACCAGAAGTGAATTCTAGATTTGATTATTCACCAGAAGTGAATTCTAAATTTGATTATTCACCAGAAGTGAAAGATGCAATCGATAAATTAGTATAACATTGCTTAATATAGCATATTATGACATCATGAGCTATGAACAATTTATATAAAGCTCATCATAAATTATATGATTGCACCAATATACTTGTGATATTCCATGAAATGAATAAATACGCGTTGCACTCTTTTTCCCTTAGCTGAGGTTTTATCCCATAGGGTTTTCCTAACAAGGTTTTTAATGAGGCAACAGTTGAGGCGTATTGATGCAAATTAATGAGAATAATGTACTCTTTTCCCCTTCGCTGAGGTTTTGTCCCACAAGATTTTCCTAGAAAGGTTTTTGAGGCATCATCATAGCTATCAACAAGCTATAATTCAGCAACACATTGTTATACTGGAATGATATCAACAAATGAAGAAAATCATAGACATCTTATGAAGAATGCTATACAAGGAGATTTTTATATTCCAGAAGAAAGATGATATCAATGTTCGAGAGGTTCATGAATACTTGATTACACACTTCAGGGGGAGAATCATGCTGTACTCTTTTTCCTTCGTCCAGGTTTTGTCCTACTAGGTTTTCCTGACAAGGTTTAAACGAGGCAGTGGCTGTACTCTTTTTCCTTGGTTCAGATTTTATCCCACTGGGTTTTACTGATAAGGTTTTAATGAGGCAGCACTTCAGAACTTCAAGATTTAGTACATGATTTGTTCTACTCGAACGTTAGACTCAATGATTCACCATGGCCAACATCAGGGGGGACTTCTGGACTCTTTTTCCTTCGCTCAAGTTTTATCCCACTGGGTTTTCTTAGCAAGGTTTTAACGAGGCAGACAATTGCAGAATAGGTCATTCAAGGGGGAGTGTTATAAATATAATAATAAAATATGTGAATGACCAATTACCATTATACCCCTGTAAACTTTATATATTACGATTGTGACATTGTTCCCTCCTATAAATATGACCTATTTCATTTCATTAGAAATATACCTAACGAGAATTTTTCTCTCATTCTCTCCTATCTCTCTCTATTTGTTCTTAGATTTTGATAGTTTCACAACAAAAACCTCTATTTTAAAATCAGAATATGTTGAAAATTGATTCAATTGAATTAAACATTCCCAAAATTTCTGCTATATATATATATATATATATATATATATATATATATATATATATATATATATATATATATATATATATATATATTTTTTTTTTAAGATCGTCACAAACTAAGAATGCACATGTAGATGATGAATGTTGATCTTACCAGACCTTTGAGATATTAAAATGAACTAGTATTTTCACTCCATGTGAATATGTTTGTGATAGTGAATTCGATTAAAATTTACAGAAATATATAATTATACAATCATATCAAATAAAAATATAGTATAATGACATTTTAATACAAAATATATCAAATTCAAAAATTTTAAAATACAAAACTAATTAAAATAGGAATGCAATATGTACAAAAAAAATTAGAAAATCTTGATTTTTATAGAATTTTTTCTTTGTCTTTTTAAAATTGTTTCTCTTTTTAAAAAATATTTTTATTTATTATTTATTTATTTGTTAAACTTTCTTCTTCTAAATAAGTAATTTTTATCCTTTTTTTTATATGTTAAAATATCTTAAAATAAAATAAAATATAATAAATAAAATTAACAATCATAAATCTATGTGTTTGTTCGGTATTGTTTAAAAAGAGTTTTTTGAAATGAATCGTGATTTTTAGGAGATAGATGGTTGAGATTTGGTTGAAAAGTCAAATATTGTGGGCTTGACTTTTAATGGATGATTAAGATTGAGTATTGTAGAAAAAAAAGAAAAATTTAAAAAAAAAAACCAAACAAGAGCTATATTTGTTTTGAATTGGTAATTTTGAAATTAAATAATATTGTTGTTATATTTTTTGTATATTTAATTTTATCTCCAAATAAGTAAATATTGCTTTATTTGCAAAATAAATTTTTTTAAAAATTTTGTGATCTTGGAAATAATTATTAATTTTTAATTAAAATCTTAGCATAGCACAAATTCTATTGTCATTAATGATACATGTACCATAATAATTCCTAAAATATTAATTACATTTTTTTTTCTGCCATAATAAATTTTCAAATTTAAAAAGTCATTTTAGGTTTGAAACTCTATGTGTGTTATTTTTTGCATGAACTTGTACATTTTATATATATAGGATAAAAAATCCTTTTAACCAAGACTAATGGCTCTATTCAAGTAGGGGACATCACTTACCAAGTTTGAGGACTTGTGTTCGAGTCTCATGGGTGGGGTTGTATATATATATTTGTAATTTGTCAAAAAAAAAATCCTTTTAACCTTCATTAATAACTCCATAACATTCCTCAAGTACTTCCTCAAACATTTGTCTTGCACAAATGAGAGAGATTATCACACGGAATTTGGAGCATCATTTGAAAGTAAGTTTCGGTTCAAGAATTATTCCTCCAAAGTAACGAGTTAATTAAATCTGCCTACTTAATATGATTTCAATCTTTGTCACAATGAAAGGATCAGTTGATTTTTTTCACATTATACAAATTATTTTTCAGACTTTTTTCAATTACCCCCCAACACCAAAAAAAAAAAAAAAAAAATCTATTTTTTAATCATATATAATATAATTCCTCAAAAAATCACCATTACAAAACTCTTCCAATTGATCCCCCTGTTGACCTTCCAACTAATCTTCCACACGACCTTCTTTAGCTCGCCCTCAAACTCCAGCTCATTCCATAGCCAATCCTCGTATTGGTGGACAAGAATCTTCTGCATGATCTGCCTCTCATGTAGATGAAGATGTTTAAGTTATTGCAAGTGCGATCGATCGTGCTTTAATCGAGGATATGAAAAGGAGTGGTGATGTTATTATTCATCGTGCTTTTTTAGTTGAGATGAGAAGGGTTAGTTACATAAACTTTTTTTCCTTTTTTAATTGATATCAGCATCATAATATATAACATTATTTTCAGGTGTAGGCCATTGAGCGAGCTCTCCTTGGATCATAGGAAATGACCTCCAATAATTATTCTGAGGTCATGAATGTGAACTCCTAGTTGGAAGGGGAGATGACTAAGCTGAAGAAGCTTTTAGTATAAAAAGACAAGTCTTAAGGATTCTGTGATCTCCTCTCTACGAGAAGAGTGTAAACAACAACTTGCTGATGGTCACGAAACAATCGAGATGTATAATAGCTCTCCTGAGTTCGATGAAGTGGCCAGAATTTTTGGAGTAAAATCCATGATTCATGCTTATAACAAAGTGAAGAATTGGCTAGGCCACGATCATCCTGAAATAAACCTTGATGAATTTGAAGGTTTCGCTCATGCTGAAGCTTTAGAAGAATAAGATGAGCAAGATGATGATGATTCGAATCAATCTCCTCCTCGTAATGAAGATCATTAGTTGGATCTGTCACAATTTTGTTGTAATAGTATGATAGGAGGTTTCTTTTTCTAATTTTTTTGCTAAAATACCTTTTGGTGTTGTAAAACTACCATAATAATCATAGATAAATAGAGAGAGAAAGAAAGAGAGAATTGAGAGAATTCTTATTCTCATTAAGAGGGGTGTAAATAAATGATAATAAGACTCATATTTATAGGAGTGGACACTGGCACAATCGTAATAATGTAAAGTTTACATGGATATAATGGTAATTGGCCATTCACATATTTTATATTATTTATAACACTCCTCCTTGAATGACCTATTCCGCAATTGCCTGCCTCGTTACAACATTGCTAAGAAAACCCAGTGGAATAAAACATAAGCGAAGGAAAAAGAGTACAGCAGCTCCCCCTGATGTTGGCCATCGTGAATCATTGAGTCTAATGTTCGAAATAACATCCAATGATAAGTAGAACAAATCATGTACTGAAGCTTCATGTTCTGAAGTGCTGCCTCATTAAAACCTTGTCAGTAAAATTCAGTGGGATAAAATCTGAACCAAGGAAAAAGAGTACAGCCGTTGCATCGTTAAAACCTTGTCAGGAAAATCTAGTAGGACAAAACCTGAACGAAGGAAAAAGAGTACAGCATGATTCTCCCCCTGAAGTGTGCAATCGAGGATTCATGAACTTCTCGAACATTGATATCATCTTTCGTCTGGAATATGTATATATAAAAATCTCCTTGTGTAGCCGATATCATAACACGATATCATAACATTCTCCATAAGATGTCTATGATTTTCTTCATTTGTTGATATCATTCCAGTATAATAATGTGTTACTGAATTATAGCTCGTAGATAGCTATGATCTCAAAAACCTTGCTAGGAAAACCCTGTGGGATAAAACCTTAGCGAAGGGAAAAAAAGTACATTATTCTCATTGATTCTCATTAATACACTTCAACTGTTGCCTCATTAAAAACCTTGCTAGGAAAATCCTGTGGGACAAAACATCAGCTAAGGGAAAAAGAGTGCAACGCGAATTTATTACTTTCATGGAATATCACAAGTATATTGATGCAATCACGAATCTTTTCATCAAACATATAATTTATGATGAGCTCTATATAAATCGTTCATAGCTCATTTATAATGTCGTAACATGCTATATTAAGCAGTGTTTTACTAATTTATCGAGTGCATCTTTCACTTTTGGTGAATAATCAAATTTAGAATTCACTTCTAGTGAATAATCAAATCTAGAATTCACTTCTGGTGAATAATTAAACAAATTCATTTCCATATTCACTTCTGGTGAATAATAAAATACCCATTTGCAAATTTACTTCTGAATAATCAATTTCCCAGATATCATAAATAGTAATTCCAATTTCAATTTCAACATATAATATCATGGAGTCATTTGTATCATTCTATAGTGATACTAATCTGGGTATATTGAATCTTTTATTGATTATACATGTATGTTCTTGCATCTCATAAACCACGATTTCTGATTTGTGTAAGTATAACCAATCATTGAAATGTATATCAATTTTGACATATAATCTATAATCATTTTACTTGAAATCCCAACATATCGCGATCAACTGGTACATCAAAGAATACTCTCAAAGTATCAAGATGAGAATCATACATTTTGATCTCACTTATTGGTATATCAAAGAGCTCAAGCTAGTGATTTAGATTATAGTCTATCCACCATATGTCATGCCAGAAAAAAATTCGCACGCAACGAGTCATCTTTTACAACTGTGTAATATTTTTCATTTGTACAAATAATTACTAGCTTTACACATTTAAGCATTTGGACTTCAGGTCCTTGAACAATAATCCCTACATTGGGGTTTTATATTTGGCCAAAGTATTACAATTTCATCAACCTCATTTTCACAAGAGAGTTGTGTATGTATTCGGTTTATTTATCGATTCCATTTCATTTCAATATAACATATGGAGATTTCTTTATATTTTCTATCATCAAGTACATAAATCTCTTATCATTTATCTATGTCCCTTTTACTCACCATGAGTATTTAGTCTCAAAAGGGATCATTTCAATTATTCAAGAGATATTTGTTTTTGAAATCGATTGTCATTATGCTTCAAGCATAATTACGCTTCAGGAGTATTTTCCTCATAATGTTCAAAAATCTTATATTATATCAATTGGCTAAAATGCCACAACACATGTCATCCTTTTAGGGATATAATCTCAATCATATATCTAAGTGCGCTTTGGTGGAGTGTATACATATCGCACCTTTTTATAAATCATGAAGTTTCTTGAGCTAATCCCTGTTTGACATAGAATATTGTCGTATGATATACAATTTATGAATAAATTATTCTCATAGAAAATAATTTGAAACTTTTGATAATCTAACCGTTTATTATAGAACTTCTGGTTCAATACGGTTTTATTTCATTTCTATGTATGAATATTTGGTTCAATACAATATTGATGAACTTCTAGTTCAATACAATGTATATTTTACTTATGAACTTCTGATTCAAACTATATACATATTTCACTTGTACGTATGAACTTCTGGTTCAATAAAATATTTACTTGTTTGAAAATCAATATACCTTGATTTAGTATATCTAAAAAGGTGATTAGAACGAAATCACAAGAAAATGATCTTGGTCCCCATCTTTTGATTACAAATCTTTTCCCTTTTCTTGGTGGAATCAATGACACGCGGAGCCACCGCTCTTTTACGCGTTAAATAACGCATTTAAATAGATCACTTTGGGAGAAGATCAAATCCAACAAAATGGATTTTATATTATCAAATATTTGCAAATACTACTCAAATCTTCCGATAAATGTTTTGAAAAAGATTTACTGAGTTCGACTCGAAAGATTGAGGCTGCTGATGGATCAAGGTATCCCAGAAGATGTTCGTTGGTTGATCGAAGCAAAAGTTTGATTAGTTGGTGAATTAGCAGATTCATTTTTAAGCACATGCCTGGCTTGGGTAAGAGTACTTTTGCAAAGAAGCAAAGAGCAAAAAGATTGAAAGGTTGTTACAAATGTGCTCGATGGACATGTGATACCCGTTGTAAATCAATAGGATATTCATCCATAAATCGAGATGATAAAATAGATTTCATTAAGGCTGGACGGAGTAAGGAGTCTTTGGATGATATCTGATTGACTCTTGAGATGCACCCATATGCGTATGTGTAGCGTGAGCTACTATCTTTATTGGCTCAATTCAACAATGATAAAGACCGTTATAGTCTCAAAAATATAATAGCAAAAGATCCAGTTTGCTGGGCTGTTATAAACAATGATGTTTTGGCTATTCAACATTGATACAAGGTAAATCAGTATAGTGTATATATGTATACATATATATTTTAACAAAGTATTTTGTATTTTCATTTTTTGCATATGAACAGATCGTCTCTGAGAGATCACCGAAAGATTATCCATTATGGAACATTAAATATGCTGTCAGAGATATGATCAAAAGTGGTGTCATTTAGTCAAAAGTAAATAGTAACTTTTTCAAAAGACGAGCAGTAAATAGTGAGTATTTTGAGTTTAAAAAGTCAGATAATTTTGCAGTTTAATGCATCCCAAAATAACAATTTCTGGTAAGTTTTCCTTCCTTATACTCTTAAAGATGGAAGGATCAAAACTTCGACAGATCAAAACTATCTGTGTATTTTGTGGATAAAAAATCAGGAAAGGCTTTGAGTATCTAGAAGCATCAGTGCTTGTATGGAAGAAGTTGGGAGAGAGAGGTATCAATTTAGTATATGGAGGGGGTAGTCACAATCCGCTCAAACAGAGAAAGCAAGAGTGATAGGTGTTATACCTATTCCTTTAGCTGATATCATAAGCAAAACACGAGGTCATGAAGTACAGACGTTATCTATTCATGAACGCATAACTTGCATGTTGTATGGTTCTGATGCTTTCATTGCCATGCCTGGAGGTTTTGGTACTTTAGAGAAAATCTTTAATATTACCTCATGGGGCTCAGCTGGGTCTCCATACTAATCTTATTGGGCTTTTAAATGTTAACAACTTCTTCGATGGTTTACTAACATTTCTTGATTATGCTGTGGAACAGGGATTCATCTCTTTATCTTCTAGGAGGATCCTTATTTCTGCTCCCACTATCGACGAACTGTTGGAAAAGTTACAATCATATATTTCAGTACAAGATCCAGCATGAGTTAAGATAGATTGGTCGCAAGGAATGGGTACGAAGCGAAAATGGAGTCCGGTTAATGCAAATTTAACCTTGTGAATCTCCAAAATATTTTGGGTGGTAGAGTATGTAGTATTCTTACTCTTGAGACACGCCTCTAATATTGATGAGTATTTGAACTTAATCTTGTGAACCTCAAAAGGATTAGGAGTGGTAGAGTACGGGGTATTCTTACTCTTGAGACACACAAAAGGATTAGGGGTGGTAGAGTACGGAGTATTATTACTCTTGATACACACCTCTACTTTTGAGGATCGTGAATGTTTTTCCCTTTTTGTGTTTTGCATGTATCTCTTTTCAGTATGACTCTTTTATTCTTCTTCATGAACAATAATAATAATAATATCATTTCAGTATGTTTAGATGATAATGTTTTACTTCTTCTGGAGTAAATACGTACTTCTTCTGGAGTATATAAGTGCTTGTGCAAGAACTTTGATCAAAACTATTTATCTCAATCATATAATATTTATCCCATAATACTGATGAGATTATTTTCACATTAGCCATTTCCGTGCTATCATGTGATATTATCTCATCATACATCAAAATTTTCTTGTTGGATAATTTATTTTCATCTGTCATTTCAATACAGATATTGGTAACTTCTGGTACCATTTAATAAAATATTTTTCATTAAAATCCAACAATCCTTTTGGTAATGGTAACTTCTGGTACCATTTTGTTGAAATATCAAATAACAATAACAATAATATATCAAATTTATATGAACAGAAATATTTAAAACCAGTAGAACCAACCATATAGGTGATAACGTAATATGCTTAAAACTAGTAGAACCAATTATATAGGTGGTAAAGTAATATGCTTGAAACTTGTAGAACCAACCAAATAGGTGGTAACGTAATATGCTTGAAACTTGTTGAACCAACCTTATAGGTAGTAACAACATAATGAAATAATTATCTTTCATAAATGAATAAGTCATATCTCCAAATCCAGTCACAGTATTCATAATAGTCCAGTCCGTTACGATAATGAGTTATACTCAATACATCACTACATGGTAACTATTATATTACTTGTACCTTGTTTTAAATCTTTTTAATTTATCATATTGATCACATAGTAGTGTTAAATGATTGAGAATATATATTCTATTAGCACTTATCATCAGATCAATAATCATGATTAATCAAATTTGTTAAATCACGATTAATATACTTTAACGGATCATCAAGGGCAAGATCGTTCATATTTTAAAATTGATCATATGAGTAAATTGAAATCGTCAATAGGTTTGAAATTTGATTTAGAACAAACTTACTTTTGGTCCAAAGTTCAAAATCTCGTCGGAATTGCTTGAAAAATAGTTTTATGAATCCGCCACGTTCGACCACCGAAAAATGTCCAAAACTGTACCAAACAGAAAAGTAAGACCATAGAAAAATCAAAAACGTCGATATGAACAAACTTCCATTTGACACCGTCGCCGTAAAACCCCGCACTCGCTTCCACACGCCGAGTCAATGTCTGCCCTTGGGCGTCACGTGCCTAACGCGCTGCCGTACCGTTCGCCGCCGTCGACACGCACCGGTGCCGGAAAATCGTCTCACCGCCGTGGTTTCAGATCTGGTCTCTGATCGTCGATTGGATGTATAGTTTTGCGTAGATCGGCTTTGAAAGTTTCTAATTTTTCGAATTTTTCCTTTTACACAATATCGAGAGACCATGTTTCTTTCCACTTGTGGAAAGTTTTACATCATGCAAAGTTTCCATCTTTTTTGAAGTTTTCAGATCTACAATATGTAGGTTATTTTCTAAAGCCAAAAGTGTTTGATTTGGGAAAGGAAAACATTGATTAATAATAATCAGGTTTCTGATACAGATGCTCATTATTTAGATGCAACTGTAGAGCATACTTCCATCATATTACTCAATTGACTAGAGACTCGTGCTGATAACGTGTTGTAAAACCATAATAAAAATAGATAAATAGAGATAGAAAGAGAGAAATGAGAGAATTTTTATTCTCATTAAGAGGGGTGTAAATAAATGATAATAAGGCTCCTATTTATAGGAGTGGACAATGGTACAATCGTAATAATGTAAAATTTACAAGGATATAATGGTAATTGGTCATTCACATATTTTATATTATTTATAACATCTGGAACTTTTTTGAATGAAATATCATTTCTTCTCATTTGTTTGACACATTTTATAGATGATATAACATTTAACAACTTAAACTTTCGCCAATACACTGTTAGTGACTATTGAATTCATCCCGCGATATGAATTTCGTTCACTTTTTCAATCTTTGATCGTATATTAATGATCTAACATTTCGCTTGTGAAGATGTCTTTTTTGTTGATCGTTTATAAATGATATAATACTTCGCTCGTAACAAAGTCTTTTTTATTGATCGTTTATTAGCAATCTAATGCTTCCTCTGACGAAGTCTTTGTATTGATCATTTATTAGGGATCTAATGCTTCGCTTGTGACGAAGTCTTTGTGTTGATCGCTTATTAGTGATCCAATGCATCGCTCATGATGAAGTCTTTTTGTTTAATCCAATCATTGAAATTTTTATCATTTCATTAAACTTCGTAGAAGAGAGTAAAACATTTAAAAGAAGACCATATCTTCTATTCCAATATTGGCTTCTTGTATCTATAACATTTCTTCAAGTGATCAATATTCCATGGTCGTAAAAACTTGGTACAATCCATAGTTCTTAACACTTATGCTCCATTGCCCAATACCCCATCTATTTGAAAGGGTCCTTCCCACCTAGCTCCTAACTTCGTAAGTTGATGTCCAAGTGCACTAGCTGATCGAAGAATGAGGTCATTTTTGTCAAAATTCCTAGGCTTTACTTATCTTCCATGAGCATGTTGCAATCTTCTTTTTAAGTTGGGGCATTCTATTTTTCATCATCATCTCTCTCTTCGTTCATGTCTAGTTGAAGCACATTTTGAACGGGGTTGTTAATGTGGATTCTCTTGGTGTCGTGTTGTAAGCCCATAAAACATTAGGTAATTCTTTGGCCCAATCATTCCTTCTTCTATCCAATCTTGTTTTTAGGTCCCATTGCACAAAAGCTTTTAAACTCTCTGCTATCGAGCTATCTTCCATTGTCTTAAATGATCACTTGGGGTACTCAAAATCAACAGATGATTTGCTTCCATACAAAGTGATGTGTTCCGGACCCTCGACAATCGGAGTCATAGCAGGCTTGACGGAAAAAGTTAAATATTCAAGCCAAATAAAAGTGCAATCCAGTCAACCATGTCGGAATTAGATGCATAATATATATTTTTCGAGTAGAAATGGGCCACTAAGAAAAACTCATGGGCATAAGCCCTTGAGCCGACTGATTTTATGGCAAAATTCCATCATTTGGGGCTTCAAAACAGCAAGTCAATTATGCAGACGGAAATTATGGTTTTTGCGTATTTTTAGGTTAAATTTTGTTTTTAATTATTTGTTTGCCTATTTTAGAATTTTAGTCTAATTAGAATTCTATTTTGAGTCAATTAGCGGTAGGGTTATTTTACTTATTTATATTCCTTTCCATTAATTGTAATTCAGACTTGAGATTTGATTTAATTAAAAACAGTTTTATTGAGGATTCAATAAAAGTTATAGGTGGATTCCTATGTTTTCGAACTTATCAAGAATATTTCTTCTAGCGTTCAAATATCGAACTTATCAAATATTTGCTAGAATATTTGTGGCGTTCAAAACCAGAAACTTATCAAGGAAGTTGGGCAGATCCTTGTGGCGTTTCGAAAGTCGTGGTTCTTTATTCCGCATCGTCGAGCCATCTAGTCGTGAATATCGAGTCAAGATTCCACCGTCCATTCACAACCTGGGTTCAGAACTTTCCGGCGTTTCTTCCGCGCTTCGAATCTCATCATCTGGTATCAGAGCTGGACTCTGAATTCAGGTTTTTCTATCCAGTTTGATTTTTATGTTTATCATCGAGTCCCATAAAAATCATCCATATCTTGTTGAGTGTTTTGTTTTCAGTTTTTTTTTTGCGTTCTTCTTGAGTTTGTTGAGTCTTTAATCCAGAAAATCGTTCCAACAAAATTCAAAAGTGTTTATTTTATTTAATTCTTATCCAAATCCTGTGCCGTTTGTTTTGTCTCGTCCGTATCGAATTTTTCGGATTTATAAAAAAAAAATTATTTATTTTTATTTATTTAATCCGAAAATTCATCAAAAATTCAAAAAAAAAAAAAAAAAGGTTATTCCAAGATTCAAGAACTACTTTCTTGAATTTCCTTAAATTCTTGATATTCGTTTCCTTCCAAGTCAATAAAAGTCGTTCTTGCTATTTGATGTCTAAATCCTCTTCGTTCTTGAATTTTTGAAACGCCACATAAGGAATGAATTATGATCCGGACTCTTTATTCCAAACTAGATGTTATGTGGATCATAAGGGGTGCCGTTTAGCGATTGATGAAAAGTGTTTTACTAATTTCGTTAGTAGCACCGTGATTGAAAAATTAGGATTGCCCCTAGAACCACACTATAAACCTTATAGGATGACGTGGATGAGGGAGTTTGGGAATTTCAAAGTAACCAAACAAGTTCTAGTACCTATCACCCAGGGAAGGTATAGTGAGGATGTATGGTGTGATGTAGTACCATTGAAGTCTTATCATATTTTATTGGGAAAACCTTGGAGACGTAGGAGGGAGGCTGATTATGATAAGAGTATGCACATATACAAATTCCTTAAGAAAGGGGAAACATGCGCACTGTATGGGTTGACATTATAGGAAGCACTAGAAGATTCACGGAGGGTAAGGAAGGAGAGTGAAAAGTGGTATAATAGGAGGCATCATGGGGATAAGGATATTGATAAGAAGGAGGGAGACTTGAAATTAAAAACAAATAAACAAACTCCAAAATTTGATGAGGAGAAGGTGGAATTGGGGGTTGAGGTTGAAGTTCAAGATTTGAGCGTTGAATTGGACGATCCACATTTGGGTAGCAATGAGGTAGTACATGAGCGTGGTGATAAAAATGTGGAGGTAGAAGATGTGGTTGAATTTGAAAGAAAATTTTTTTGAAGAGGTGGATGAGCTAGAAAATCTTGAGTTAGAGGAAGTAACCGAGCTTGAGAGAAAAGAGATAGAGGGGGTGAGCAAGAAGTTGCAAAAGGAGAACGAGGTGAAGAAAAGGGCCTCATGGTTCAAAGGGTGGAATTGACGGTGATAATTCATGAATACAAGGATCCATACCTTGTACCTCATGAACCTAACATTTTCCTCCCCGCTTTATTTAATTTTGTCTTGCAGGTTAATGGTACGTGGAAATTTGGGCAACACCACCAATGTCCAAAGGTGTTTCAACTTCAAGTCATTCACGTGACCCCCGTTGCAGAATATATTTGGTTGATCATGTGCAATGACAGGAGAAATTTTCCTTTTGATCCAGGAGGTGAAGTGAAACGATAGGAACAAAGTTATGATTCGGGACGAATAATCCTAAAGAAAGAGGGTATGATGTGTTCCGGACCCTCGACAATCGGAGTAATAGTAGACTTGACGGAAAAAGTTAAATATTTAAGCCAAATAAAAGTGCAATCCAGTCAACCATGTCGGAATTAGATGCATAATATATATTTTTCGAGTAGAAATGGGCCACTAAGCAAAACTCATGGGCTTAAGCCCTTGAGCCGACTGATTTTATGGCAAAATTCCATCATTTGGGGCTTCAAAACAGTAAGTCAATTATGCAGACGGAAATTAGGGGTTTTGCGTATTTTTAGGTTAAATTTTGTTTTTAATTATTTGTTTGCCTATTTTAGAATTTTAGTCTAATTAGAATTCTATTTTGAGTCAATTAGCGGTAGGGTTATTTTACTTATTTATATTCCTTTCCATTAATTGTAATTCAGACTTGAGATTTGATTTAATTAAAAACAGTTTTATTGAGGATTCAATAAAAGTTATAGGTGGATTCCTATGTTTTCGAACTTATCAAGAATATTTCTTCTGGTGTTCAAATATCGAACTTATCAAATATTTGCTAGAATATTTGTGGCGTTCAAAACCAGAAACTTATCAAGGAAGTTGGGCAGATCCTTGTGGCGTTTCGAAAGTCGTGGTTCTTTATTCCGCATCGTCGAGCCATCTAGTCGTGAATATCGAGTCAAGATTCCACCGTCCATTCACAACCTAGGTTCAGAACTTTCCGGCGTTTCTTCCGCGCTTCGAATCTCATCATCTGGTATCAGAGCTGGACTCTGAATTCAGGTTTTTCTATCCAGTTTGATTTTTATGTTTATCATCGAGTCCCATAAAAATCATCCATATCTTGTTGAGTGTTTTGTTTTCAGTTTTTTTTTTTTTTTTTTTTTTTTTTTTTTTTTTTTTGAGTATTCCGACACATGCTCCTTTCTGACTAGATGACCCATCAACATATACCTCCCAGTGTTACATTGCATTTTTTTTACCCCTAAAGGTGTTGATTCTATTATGAATTCTGCCGAAACTTGAGATTTTATTGTTGGTTGAGGTTTGTATTCAAAATTCAAGGTCATGCTCTCCCAATTCAACTGGCCATTTTACCAATCGACTAGAGGCTTCTAGACTATGTAAGATTTGCTTCAATGGTTGATTTGTCATTACCGTAATCAGATGTGATTAGAAATATGATCGTAACTTACGTGCTACAATCACCAGAGCCAGAGCCAATTGTTCATCCAAGGAGTATCGTTGTTCAGTTGGTTTCGTCATATGACTCACATAGTAGACTAGCTTTTCTATCCCTTAATCATCTTTTATCAATATTGTAATAATCGCATGTGTTCAAACGGTCAGGTATAGTCGAAGTTGATCACCAAGTATTGGTCGTACCAGTGCAGATGGAGTATGCAATATCTTTTTCAAGTTATTCAAGCTTTCATCACATTCTTTACTCCATTCAAAACTAGTCCCTTTGCGTACAGCTCAAAAGAATGGTGAACAATGATCAGCAACTCATGACATAAATATGCTAACAGCAGCTATTATTCCCGTCAATTGTTGTACATCTTTTGTATCCTGAGGTCTTTCCATCTCCAAAATTGCTTTGATTTTGCTCGGATTAGCCTCAATCCCTCTCTGTAACATCATGAACCCCAAGAATTTTCCTTCACTTGCACCGACTACACATTTTCTCAGGACTGAATCGTAATTTTTGATCGATAGCCATGTTGAAAATGTGTTTCAAATCATCTAGATGACTTTCTTTTTTCACACTGTGAACAACCATATCATCCACATAGGCCTCAATCAAATTCCTAATTTGTTTCTCAAAGACCCTGTTCACCATGTATTGATATGTTGCTCCTGCATTCTTGAGACTGAATGGCATAGAGGTGTAGCAAAAAGTTTCTACATCTGTGATAAAAGAAGTCTTCTCTTCATCGTTCTCTGCCATTCGTATTTGATGATAACCTGAAAACGCGTCCAAGAAGCTCATTTTCTGCATCCCTTCTATTGCATCGACCAAGGCATCTATACGAGGAAGAGGGTAACAATATTTCAGACATACGGGATTCAAATTAGTATAATGAATACACATTCTCCATTTATTGTTTGTTTTTTTTTTACCAACACCACATTTTCCAACCAATGCGGATATTCAATCTCTTTGATAATTTTTACTTTTAATAACTTGTCTATTTCTTCATGTATGATCTGTTGACGTTCAAGTGCAAAATGTCGCTTCCTCTATTTCACCAATTTTGATTTTAGGGAATACATTCAAAAAATGTTGTGAAATTTCTCTTGATATCCCATTTGATCTCATCTGCTGTCCACAAAAAAGCAGTTTTCTTTCTCGAACAAGGTCGACAATTTGTTTGGACTCTTATTTCGTCATCATGCTACTGATTCGAATCACTTTATTAGGTTTGACTTCCTTATCTATTATATGATCCGTTGATTCAAAATGAGGTACCTCTACAGGTTCAGATCCTTCAATAGCCATGATTGACTGTTGTATCATCATACTTTCCAAATAACATCTTCGAGAATCAAGTTGATTTCCTTTGATCTATCCAACACCTCTGGTTGTTGGGAATTGGATCTTTTGATAATAAGTCAATGCTATTCCTTCGATGGTATGTATCAGCGGTCAACCATAAATAGTATTGTAAGCAATTTTTACATCAACGATTAAGAACTCAGCTTGTATCTCTATGGTAGCAGGATTTAATCTCAATTATATATTCAAATAGATTGAACCCTCTACCTTTACAATTTCTCCTCCAAATCTGTGTAGTGGTGTGGTTACAGGTCGCACATCGTCCCTCTGTAAATTTAAAGCTTTGAAAACCTCATAAGTCATCACATTAGCAGTGCTTCCATTATCAATAAGAATCCTTTTCACATCATAGTTTGTGATGTCTCCTACTATGACTAGGGCATCATCATGTGGTTAAGCCACACATTTCTTATTAGCTTCTCCAAATACTATGTCATCTGAATAAAGTGATTGCGTAGAGACTGCATTGATATCCATTGAGTGAGCATATCCCTTACATGAATTTTTTGAGTCACTTCCTGAAGTCGGTCCTCCTGAAATCACATTGATCACCCCAGTATGAGATCTCTTTTCTCCAATTGGAGTAGGAGGTTTATATTTCGTCGCTTGATCTTGTAAATATCTCACAAGTGTAGCAGCGTGGACATTTGTCGTGGCCATTGTAAGTCTTTGAGAGCTTTGATCTCCATTAATACTTTTGCTCGTGGTACATTTAGGGGGCGTAATCATTTGAGCTCGTGGTTGGTTTGAAATGGTAGTCTCTTCTTTTCTTAGGACTGGCCTCCATATGTTCCTTTCTTTTCGTGCTCTTCCTTTTAGAATTTTCTAATACATGATCTTTGAAACCCTTCGTACCATTCAATGTTTCCTCACAACCAATGTACTTTTCACTTCTTTGGAGAAGTTATGTCATCATTTCTGAAGCCCTTTTTGATAGCGAAGTTTTGAATCCGTGATTTCTTAATCCATTGATCATGGCTGTTATGACCGAAGGAATTTCTATGTTTTTAACCCCCAAAGATGCTCGATATAAACAAGTGCGTAATCTTTTATGATTCATCTTTATGTTGAATGATTTTCATCAAACGAATTGCACTCTTTTTCCATTGAGAGCTACTTGAAAAGAATGCTATAAATTTGGCGGCAAAATCTGAAAAAGACTTGATCGATCTCGAACGTATCGTACCAGTTTCTTACTTCTTCTCTCAATGTGGGAGGAAAAGAAGCGACAAGCACTGTAAACACATCAAATCTCAAAATGTTCCCAAATAATCAATGGGATCGGTTGTACCATCATCTTTTTCGATTCGAAGAGACTTGAAAGAATCTGGAAGTGGTACTGCATGATTTTTGGAACAAACGGATCCTCGCTTATCAACACAGGTCGATATGTTGTCTTTTTCGACAAAGCTTCCTCTAACTTTCGACCCAAAGCATCAATTCTAGCCTCCAACACAATATCATTTACCTGGGTAATCACTCTTTAAGACGACTGTGCCGATTGTGAAGTGTGTACACTCACAGTTTGATCATGTTGATCATCAGCTATAGTCATGTTTTGGAGATTTTGTCTTTGCAACACATCTTGTCCCTGATTGTTCCCTTGAATATGATCTACCAACATTTGTATTTTTGTCTTTAAATCCTGAAATTGTTCTTGAGTTACATAGGGAACATTTGGATATGCTCTTCTGGTGCAGCTAGTTCTGGATTTCTTACATTGCCACGAGTATTTCTTTAAGACATGGCTTCACATATAATTTATGATATTGGAAACAATTAATATCATTCCCAAAAATAGTGCTAAATGATGCAGAATAAGTTTTGGTGATTTTCATGAAGAATGAAATTCTCCCAATGATGAACCCTCTTCAAAGGCATGTACCTGAAAAGTGTGGAGCTTTACCCTCGTTTTAACTCTGGCATGATAATCAGTGAAAAGATGAAGAAATATATGAGAATAATCAACCAAAAACATGCATGGATCCCTTGGGGAGTGATAGTATTTATAGACGTGCCTTGCAATAGTTTTAGGGAGTAAACATCGCCATTAATTCTAGAGTAACCGCCCATTAAGGTGTGATAACTGCTCATTAATAACTGAATTACTGGGTAAATGGAATTTTCCTCTTGTTATGTGTGGATACTTGTTTTGATGAAATGATTGATCGTGGATTGTAGTCAGTGGTTACATAATTAGGTCACAAACAAAGTGATCGAATCAAATATCCGCAGGTCGTACGACATGAGCTTATTTCCATATGTATTAGTAAGCATTTTCATTTTCATTTTCTCAATATAACTGTGACCCTAAAATAAAAAAAATAAAAAACTTTGTAACATATAAGTAACATTCATCGTCGTTAACATGGCATCACAAGTAATTTTCTTATTTTTAAGAGGAGTATAAGAAACGAATTTCTGAAGACTGATATTGTATAAATAAACTTAATGACAACTGTGCAACGACTTATCTGTTAAAGGATAAAATTTCACATCAAATAAAGATGAAAACATAGACCAATTTATAAGAGTTTGAACTACTCTTCTTAACAAGGCTGACTAGTGATGGCAACAGTTCGGTTCAGGGTCAGTTCGTCCAAAACGATAATCAAACCACCAATTTTTTGCTCATATCATAACCGTCCCATAACTGCTTAAGTTGTGTCGGTGCGTGTCTTGGTTCGGTGCATTTAATAACCACTTAAATATAAATTAATTTTTACAAGTCCAACTAAAAAAACAATTTATTAAAAAAAACGTAACAATACTAAGCAAATTTCGTAAATAATATCTCAAATTCAAATACGAAATGTAAACAATATCCAAATTCTCAAATTCAAAATCCAAAATTAGCAAATAATATTACGAGACGGTAGATACTAGAATGGCTAATTAATCTTTTGCAACCTTATGCAAAATCGGATATCTTATTGAATTTGCTTTACACCATGTTAATAAATCAAAACTATCCATCCATGACAATACCGGCTCATCTAAAAAAAACTCAATATTAAACACCCCCATTGCTACTTGCCACTAGGTTCTTTAAATTGATTCAATAACATATGTTTCACATCTTTTTGACATCGAAGAGGGCATCTTTCCAAATGAGCATGTAAATGACTTGTCCCAATTTTTGAAAACTCCCTGCTAACACTTTCTTGCATTTATTATCAACAACTTTGTACACCATTAATTTTTTGCAGCTTGAAATGTTTCCCCATTGAAGAGGTATTTTTTTTTTTTTTTTTTTTTTTCAGCAATTGTCTCCTCATCATCAACTATATCGATATGAATAGGAGTTGGATTTACCTCATGTGGAATTTCTGAGTCTGAAGTAGTCGGTGTACTTGTTGGTGTGGAGAACTGATGTCTACTGAAATGGAGAGTGACTAAGGAAGTGGATATGAATGAATCAGATATTTAGATGACTATAAATCTAGGGTTAATAGATTTGGATTGGGCTTTGGTATTGTGGGCTGGGTTAATTGGCTTTTAAATAGAGATTCTAATTTTGGGCTTTTCAAGTTTTAAATATAGCCTAAAATCAATTTTTTTTTAATCGGGTATTCAGTTCGAGCAGACCGACACAATTATTATACCAGCCCCACCAAAATTCGGGTCATTAAATTTGTATACTATACCCGCCCCACTGCTCCATTGGTTCAGTTTTTTCACACCATTCAGTTCAATTCATCGCGATTTTCAATTCAGGCGGTTCAAATTGCCATCCCTAAAGTTGGCCTTTTAATTTGGACACCCCAAATCTTAACAGAGGAGGAATCTACATCTACATCTACAATATTTAAAAAGTATGGATAGGTGAGAAACTTTTGATTTCTTATTTTGTCCTTATATCTTTCTCTTTATAGTCAATAATACCCTTGTGTACTTATTAATACCATCCATATTAATCATTTTTCATTAATTTACAGTCAATAATACCCTTGTGTACTTCAGTACTTATTAATACCATCCATATTAATCCTTTTCATTAATTTACAGCAAATAAAAATTGAACTTTTACAATTAAAAGAGGAGGAAAAAAAACTCTTAATATTCCATTTGCTTATACGATAACACACAAATAACCAAAAAAATAATAATAAAATGACATTTTATAATTAATTAAGAATATCTAAAAAGTATGGATTCATTCATATCATTTCATATTCCATCAACACTTTTATCAACGAAGTTCTCATATTTCCATACTTTTTAGATATTGTTGATTTAAAGCAAATAAAAACTGAACTTTTACAATTAAGAGAGGAGGAATAAGACTCTTGAAGTTTCATTTGCCAATACAATAATACACAAAAATAAAAATGAAATTTTATAATTAAGAGAGGAGAAGGAGCTCAAAAAATTCTCCATGTTAAATTGTTATCTCATTCATATAATTATTTTGCTTACATCCTTGCTTAATCATCATTATTTCTCATAAATAAAAGTGTTCTGGAATTGTAATATCTTATATGTGTTTTTTTTTTCTTTAACTTACGGTAACTCTAATGTTTATTTTAGAGTTATAGCTTAAAATTAATTTGATCTTTTACTTATAAAATATCATTTAAAGTGTCGGATGTCTTTTCTAGACTTTTAATTAAAAAAAGTTTTTGGAAACTCCTCTCATAAAACATTTCAATTATATTATATCTAAATACTACGCCATTGGTCAAAATTTTACTTACTTTATTTATATGGTTACAAAGTTATAATATATATGTTACTTTTTGCATATACATACGAGTGCTCATTTTGAAAGTTTATTATCTCAATTTTCATTGAAATTTATATGTAAGTCATTCATGTTCATGTTATTTTATGTTTATTCAAGAAACTTGCTTATTTAATTAAGTTACTAATATATGTGAAAGTGTTTGAACAATCCATTATTTGTGTGACCTTTCAACTTGATGTTGATGATCATTAATTAAATCACTATAAGATAAATTGTCTTTTGTAAAGGGCAATGAATATTTTCGTATTCATCTTACTTTGTCATTTTATGTGTTGTTGCAGAGTATATGGATTTATCAAAGGACAAAGCATGCTCTTATCTTTTGATCTAAATAAATATCATCTTTAATGTTTTAGCAAAACATGCATTAACATTACCATTATATTTTAGCAACATATTTGCATGTTGTATTAACATAATTAGCCTTTGTTTGATGAGATTAAAATCAGATTTTTAGCAGATGATGAGATGTGTGATTAAAAAGTTGTGGGACCTATGAAATGTGTAGTTTTGTGATGTAGAACAGTTGGCGTTGGAGTTTGAAGAGGATATGGATAGGAAATTAACCAAGAAAACAAGGGTTTAGATTGGCCATAACTTTTTGCACGTATCAGAATCCTTATCAGTGTCCCAACTCGAGCTCCCCAGTTGAGACCGTTTTCTGCTTCAAAAATGCCAGTTAAGCCAGTTACTGGCCACTTGAAGTTTTTTGTCGTTTTATTTAATTTCTCCTTTTAAGTTGTTTCTTTTATTTGGATGTCTATTTTCATCTTTTTACTTAAATTAGGATTCGCAGAGGTTATTTAATGTTGTTTTGTCATTCAATTATTCATTCATTCATCTTAAATAAAATTCCTTTTTCCCTGGCGGATTTCAGTTTGTGTTCTTTCAAATTTACGCTAGTAAATCTTTAATTCCGCTATGCGTCATTTTGATTAATTGTTGACTTTAATTTTGATAAAAATCTAATTTTTAACCATAACCAAAAAGACTCTAAGCAACAACATACATTAGTTTTTTTAGCAGCGTTTGATCCGTTCTTGTCTATTTTTAAATAAAATATTCAAGCTATATGTACAAATTTGATAAAGATGTTAACAATGCATTCGGGAAATTTTGTTTATGATAAACACAATTTTCAATACCAATTTTTAACCACACTTCTTTTCTCTCAGTGTCCCAACCCGGGCTCCCCAGTTGAGGCCATTTTCAGCTTCAAAGATGTCGGTTAAGCCAATTACCGGCCACTTGAAGTTTTTTGTCGTTTTATTTAATTTCTCCTTTAAGTCGTTTATTTTATTTGGATGTCTATTTTCATCTTTTTGCTTAAATTAGGGTTCGCAGAGGCTATTTAAGGTTGTTTTGTCATTCAGTTATTCACTCATTCATCTTAAATAAAATTCCTTTTTACCTGGTGGATTCCAGTTTGTGTTCTTTCGAATTTACGCTAGTAAATCTTTAATTCCGTTATGCGTCATTTTGATTAATTGTTGACTTTGATTTTGATAAAAATTTAATTTTTAATCATAACCAAAAAGACTCTAAGCAACAACATACATTATTTTTTTTAGTAGCGTTTGATCCGTTCTTGCCTATTTTTAAATAAAATATTCAAGCTATATGTACAAATTTGATAAAGATGTTAACAATTAACAATGCATTCGGGAACTTTTGTTTATAATAAACACAATTTTCAATATCAATTTTTAATCACACTTCTTTTCTCTCTCCAATTTTTAACCACACATCTTACCTAGAAAACATAAATAACACCAATCCTTATTATTTATAACAGTTGCCGAACAGGGCATAACATATGTGACACAATTTTATTTTTTCAAAAATGACGTCATCTTAATTTTAGCACGTTTAAAATCCCTATGCAGACGAGATGGCTGACAGCACAGCACCAGACATCACCAGCGAATTGTTTGAAGACAAAAATTTTCTCTTTCATTTAAAGAATTTCCAAATCCATTTTGATTCTTGGATGAAATAACCACAATTTGAATTTATATATGGCTATCTCTACAGAGATTTCAGATGAAGAAATTCAAGTGTTGAGTTCAAACACTGGTGTTGAAGATTGTGTAGATTACAAGGGCCGTCCGTCGAACCGATTGGATTCCGGTAGATGGAGATCAGCATTTCTCATCATAGCTAAACTGTAAACAATTTCTCTTCTTTGAATCACTCATCTCATTGTTTTTATTTTTTACTTATCCGTTTTTTAATGCTAGCTGATCTCCATCCTCGACCACTCAGCTGCTTGCTTGGCTAGACTTAATACATAAATTACTTTTTAAGTGCAACGATTTACTTAATTTTTCGCCAAACGTGTTCATATTAATCGTTATGCATTATTTAGACTCAAATACTATGTATTAATGAAGTAACAAATAAATATAATCTAGATTATAGAGTTGCTTCGTTTTTAAAAAGTAATTGATATTGAACAATTATTAATTAACAACAATAAATATAAGCATCTTTTTAATAGGATTTTTGGAGGCAAAACATGCCATTCATAATATCATTGAAAATTACTTAATTATTAATACTTTTAATTATTTTTTGAACATATATATACAAAAAGATCCAAATCTCAACCCAACCCAACCCAACCCAACCTACCTATAGACTCGAAATCAAGTATTCTATCTAGTAATGGGTGTATCGGGCTAACCTACATTGGCCTTACTTTTAATTATTAATTATCATTCATTTTTTTTTTTTACGAAATTTAAAATTTAGTTAAACAGACAATTGTTAAGTATTAAAATTAACCATCCTTAATAATTTCAATTTTATTTTCCATTGCCCTAAATGCGTCATCAAATGTAGTCAACGCATCATTCATATCAGTAATGTAATTAACTTTTTTGTATGAGATTTACAAAATATATTATGTTATTTTCTTAAAATCTTACAACATGCATTTTAATTTAATATAAGTGAAGAACGCATTAGAAAATGTAGAAAAAAACATCATTTAACTCTTTCAACATTATAAAGACAAATATAAATTCTTATTTATTATATGCTAATTAATATATTTTTTCAATAAAAAATAAATCATAAAATAAATTAATATTAGTTAATAGATTTTTAGCTAAAATCTTTGTTAAATTTAAGCTGAGATTTAGGATTCGTTTCATAGCGATAGTGAAATTTTTGTGGAAAGAAAATGAATTTCAAGAAATTGAATTCTTGGGAATTGAAAGCTTAATATATTTAATTGGCTTAATTTTTAGGTAGAAAAATTGCGAAAATTTTCAACTTTTATTGTTTGATTGACATTATTTTTCGTGACAAATAAAATAAAATTTAGTTATTTTAAATAATTTTTTTTTTTGTTTTTTCACATATTTGTACTTGATAATAATAATATTAATTTCTAAAAAAAAAAAAGTCAATTAACAACACAAAAATGATTAAACGAGGCTTTTATGATTTGTCATGTAAAGGTGAAAACCAATTATCACCTATTAGCTAAAAATTCATTTGTCTTAAAAACAAGAAATTGCACAACTTTCAATAAAAGTAGAAAATCAATTTCAAGACAAAACTTATCAATCAAACAAAAGAAAAAAGATGAAAGTGACAAATGAATTCCTACATCCTACGCAAATCTACCTTATCAAACACTACCTTAGATTTAAACATGGAAATGCCTTATATTAAAGCTGAAGTGAAATCACTAAACTGGAAATAACCTTCATCCCATTTGAAGGTTTACACTTAGAAATGATATCACAAGCTGAAATGAAATCACTAAACTGGAAATAACATTCATCCCATTTGAAGGTTTACACTTAGAAATGATATCACAAGTTGAAATGATATCACAAGCTGGTGATTTTCAATTTAAAATTCTTTCGGTTCCCAATTTTTACTCTTTGGAAGAGACTGAAGTTTGGTGCTTGATGTGAGTTCGCAAGTAAATGAAGAAGGGACGGGAAATGACTGTGGGTTGAATGTGGATGTGGACAATGAGGTTGTACCAACGGTTATTATGAAATTTAAGGACGTCTATGAACTTTACAAATTTTACACAAAGTACGCTTACCACGTTGGATTCCTAGTCAGAAAAAGAAATTCGAGGAAGGGCGGGGATGGTTTATTACGAAATGTAAAAATACAAGCAGCTTGTCTGGGATTTTATTTTTCCCTAGATTTGGACTACGAGGGTCTCTTAAGGAATGTATTTTTGGGCCGACAATAGATGTAGAGAAGCGTATAAGGAATTCGGAGATGTTATCACCTTCGATACTACATACTTGACTAACAAGTATGATATGCCGTTTGCCTCATTTGTAGGTGTGAATCATCACAGGTATTCAACATTATTAGGTTGTGGTTTGGTTTCTAACGAGGATATTGAGACTTTTGTTTGTTTTTTTAGCACTTGGCTTCAGTGTATGGATGGTCAGACTCCCAACGGGATAGTAACAAATCAAGATAGAGCTATGCAGGATGCAATTGAAGTAGTTTTCCCGAACACGAGGCATAGGTGGTGTCTTTGGCATATAATGAAGAAACTGCCTAAAAAGTTTGGCTATCAAAATCACAAAACCTCGGTAATGTCAGATATACATGAGTTGGTTTATGAATCACAACATCCCAAAGAATTTGAAGAAGGATGGACTCGGATTCTTGTTTGAGTATATATTTCATGAGAATGATTGGTTGGATGGACTTTACAAAGAAAGAAGGCATTGGGTTCCATGTTACCTGAGAACAAGCTTCTGGGTTGAGATGTCAACCACACAAAGGAGTGACAGCGTTAATGCTTTCTTTGATGGGTATGTAAAATCGAAAACATCCTTAAAACGGTTTGTAGAACAGTATGAGCGAGCATTGAGGAGTAAAGCTGAGAAAGAATTCCAAGCAGATTGTAAGTTCTTCACACAAGCTGTCCCCTGTGCTACTAAGTACGAACTGGGAAAACAATTTCAATCAGTTTACACAATAACAAAATTTAAAGAATTCCAAAAAGTGTTCACAGAATGGTGTATTTCCAGGTCATAGGTACATCTAGTAATGGTATGGAAAATTTCTACATTGTACAAGAGGACCATTTCTATGATGGAGGTAGCTGTCACTTATTTGAGTTCAAAGGAATTCTTTGTTGACACACAATCCTGGTGTTGAAATTAAATGGTGTTACATTAGTTCTGAATAGGTATATCTTGCGTAGATGGAGGAATGATGTGAGTAGACTTTACCAACGGGTTAAGGTTAATTACGCTAGTTGGAAAAGCACTTCGGCCCAGTTAAGGTATGATGAAGTTTGTCGTACATTTACTAAGGTGGCAAACCTTGCTGTAGACGATGAAAAAGAAACCAGAGAGTTGTTTTCCAGGCTAGATTTTAATATTATCAAAATCAGGGTCACGTATTGTGGTTACTGATGTTCTCCAAAATACTCCGTAAAATTGTGTGGATACAACTACGATATTAAATCAGAAAACCATGAAATCTAAGGGTGCACCTAAAAAGCTTCGGAAGAAAGGGTCATTGGAATCTTGTTCTAAGAAAGCACGAGTAAGTCTGAAAACTGCTGGCATTTTACATTTAAACATTTTTGTTTTGTTAACATGGCTTTATTGTATTGTTCTACCATATCTATAAATGCTTAGGTACGATCTAGATCAAACAAATGCAAGAGCAACCTACAAGCTAGTCCAGTTCCTGTTGATACATTAAGTCAAGCATCACGAGAAGCTCAGTTTGTCGTGATCAATCCACTCTCATACATGCAACAATTAATTGTAAGAAGTGGAAGCTAACTAAACGAAGTTGTAATGAAATTAGGATTTGATTAGCTTTAAGGACTCATTTTTTCACTTTCTTATTTGAAGGGTGTCCAAGCTTAATCGTGGTTTCAAGCTTATGGAGGAAACTTTTTGCCAACTCTTGATATGGGAAATTCATGGAGCTCAATGTTTCAACCACGAAGTCCGACCCATTGAAGACGAGTTCATTGGATCATCGGGCGAAACAGAAACTAATGATAGAGTTGAATCTTGAGGCTGAAAGGAATGCTTTACAAAGAATATTGTGTTTGGAATGTACAATGAATATTTTGTTTAAATCTTTGTATATTCCCTTTACTGAATATTTTGTTTGGAATGTATAAGAATGGTTTTCTTGCCATTTTGTAAGAATGCGAGATCCATTTGGCATTATCATATTTGGTTGTTAATTAATTTTACATTTTGTTGTTCAATCACACAGTAGAAAAAAACAATAGCTTTAGCAAAGTGTATACAAGTGGCTTTGTTGGTTTTCCTTTGTTTGAGCATTTCATGTCCTTGTAGAGTGCATATGGACTCTGTAGACTTCAAGAAATCAAAAAATGGATAGTCCCATATGTCCATTTTTAGACTGCTTATGAAAGCAATTCAAATAAATGGTTAACATAAGAATTCTACATCAATTGAAATACTAAATTGAAACTACATTGAGGTTGAAAACACTACACTACCACCAAAGTCATAAAACAACTACTACCTTAGTATTGCTACAAACAAAAAAACATCAATCTAAACATGTTTTCCCTTACTAAATTCAACCTTCAATGAAATGTCCACATCTCTCTCTTTAGCTAAATGTGCAAAAAGTTTAAACGTGTGGGATAAATCTTCACTTTCCTCTTCAGTCAACGTGTTGACCTGCATCATGAAGCGTACTCGAACTACCTGTATCATGGAGCGTACTCAAACTGCCTTCATCCCATTTGTAAAATTTACACCACTTGGTAGTCCAATTGAAAAACATCTTTCCTTTGGATTTTTTGGCAAGGTCTTCCACCCATAGCCATCCCACATATCCTTGATGACAAAGTAGGCATTGATCCTTCATATCGCAATCCTTTAACCAATGCTCAACCTTTCGGCAGCTATGGCACACTTCACTGTTCTTAAACATCATTTTGAGTTCCTGCTCAATGGTAGGATGAATTATTAAGGTTACATGAGTGTTATGGACATATTCAGTGACAAAAACTCAATGAATTTCGGATACATATTGAAATGCTAAGAAAATGTAAAACCCAAATTCCTCATTTGAACTAGAAAATGTAAAACCCAAATTCCAGCAAAGAAATCAAAAAAGCCACAAGAACGAAATTGAACTACAATTACCCTAATATGTGTGAAGAACTACTCCAATCCAGTAGAACAACTAATCTGATGATGTTTAAAACTACTCCAATCCAATAGAACAACTAATCTGATGATGTTTAAGACAGGGCACGTACAAACGCACTTACAGGCTGAACAGTAAGGATAATGTCACACAGAAATTTAGAGTTTCAAACCATCAAATCAGCGAATCAATGAAGAAACAAGAATGAAATCGAACAAAAACACCTAATCTGTGTTACGATTCCAGCGAGGATATAATTCCAGTGAAGAAGACGGAAACCTCGCATAGATGTGTCGTTGTTTCACACAATTATCAAAAAATGAGCAATATGTATCAGAGACGTAGGCTGAAGAAATTCGAGGGTTCACCGTTCAAAGCAGCAACGAATTTAGGAAAAATGAGTGATGAGAGATATTAAGGATAAAGGGTGCAATATTGAGGGTAAGTAAAGGGCAATTGTGATTTTCTGGTCTGGTGGTCAGTGTTGCGGTCCCTTTTGCGGGGAGTGTAGCATAATCGAATGGAAAAAGAACAAAGAAGTTTGATACTTACAAAATCCGCATGCATTGACATCGAGGTTCCTCGTCTCAATCAGCTGCTAAATGCAACAGATTTCATAAGCCCCCCACGAAAATTGGCTAATTAAATAGAAAAGTATAGAAAAAAGACAGCACTTACTAGGAGTGGGCATTATTTACCTGAACCGGACCAGAACCGATTAGAGCCGTTCGGTCCCGATCGGGTTCCACCAAGGAACAAATCAGTATTGGGACCTATTGGTTAGAATTGAACGGTTTCGACCCGGTTCTCGGTTCTTATATTTTGGAATTATTGGTAATTTGGTTCTTCAGTTAAACTAACTTTTTGTTTGCACTATTTTTGATAAATTATTGACATATCACGTGAAGGATGAAGCTTCTCATTTAGGTTATAATTAGTTTCCTTATTTCTTTCCACAAAAGATGGAAGTTATAATTGGACCTTCCTTATTTCTTAATTTTTTGCACATAAATCCTCCATGGCTCCATCTTCTCAATTCCTTTTGATTATTTTGTTGACCTATGATTATTCACATATATATTGTTTTGATTATAACAAACAATATCTCTTATATTACTAATGATTTCGATTCTTGAGTTTATAATATATGTGTCATTTGAATACTCCGAGATCAAAATCGTCATCCATTGAAGTACAAAGCAATCAAAAAGGAGATTTGAAGTAAATAAAATCGTCGAAGATAGAAGATTAAAGTTTTAGAAGATTTATGTTGAAAGTTTCAACTCATTTGTAAAGGTATCGACTCATCAATTTTTAGCAAGTTCATAAAGCTCAAAAATATTTTTTAAAATCATTACTTGCATAAAAATGATTTTTCAAATCACAAAATGAAATAATTTTTGGAAAAATGAAATTTTTGATATAAAAATAAAAATTCCAAATTCAGCTATTTCGGCCAACGGAAAGTCCATTAATCGACCGAAAGTATGATCGACCGAAACTGTTTGCTCAACTTAAAGTCTAACGGCTCAAATAGTATAACGGCTAGTTTTGAACTTTTGGTTGACCAAAAGTTCCTGCAGCTCATTTTCTTGATTTATAAATAGACATTTCTCTTGCATTCAATTCCAACAACCACAAGAGAAATTAAGAGAGCATATTTACTTGAAAATAATTGAGCTTACTTTGTTTTACATTTTATTTCATTTATTGCAAAGAATTTCTTGATTGATAAAAATTTTCATATCTTTATCAAGAATTCTATTTTGAAGAAAACTCATTAGTCTTACTTCATTATTGATCATTGATTGAGTTCTTCATCACCAAACACTTATTGAAGTGTATATCTCTCTTCATACTTAACTAAGTATTATTTGGAAAGAGAGATCGTTGGTTGAAAAACTTTGATTCAAGCAAAACTATTTCATATCATTTATCAAAGTTTTCATAAACACTTGAGATTTAAATATTTGCTATCTATTGAAGTGTTATCCTAAAACTCTCAAACATACTTGGCTTGATCATATCATTTGTTAAGAGAGTTTATTCAATTGTAAAATTCTCATTTGTATTTTGTTTATGGTTTCGAGATTCTTGTAAAAACTCGATTGTAAAGGATATGTGTTCCTTGTTGTAAAGTCATCTAAGGATAAGTGTTTCTTGTTGTAAGTCACTTAAAGATTCGACACTCCTTGTTGTAAGTTATCAATATAGTGGATTTGGCCTTGCTCGTGACGGAGAGCTCGGTAACGGAGGACATAGATCACGTTGGTTGATTGAACCTCCTTAAATTGAGTTTGCATTCTCTTATCCCTTTTATTTACTTACATTGCACTTACTCTATTCTATCAATTTATATTGTGCAACACTATATCTAAGTGCTATAATTGCTTTGTCAATTAATTTTATACATTTATAGCACATTACATTGATAGTTAAGTTACTTGCAACACTTAGTGCTCATACTTGTACACATTGGTCTTTAAGTTTGAGATTATTTATCGAAAAAGTTTCATAAACCAATTCACCCCCATCTTGGTTAGTTTATCTTGGGCTAACATATTTCCTATAAATGATAAATCTATAATCTGTCGGCTATCTAAATTCAGCTTGAAGTCAGTTGGCTAGACCTAAACATTTGTATAAAGTGAAAATATAAAAGCTATAAAAGTTTATTCCGAAAATGCAAAATTGCAACATTATTAAAAATATAATTTTCTTGTTTCCACATGCAAAGTAATATATATTATTTGGATATTATTTTTTAACTTGTATGCAAGGTTTTTTTATTTTCTTTTAATCTTTGTAAAGTATGTGCAACTCTTCTAGATTTTTTCCAAAGTAGTGTCAAGGAAGTTTTAAATCTTTGGTACTAATGAACATTTTATTTTAACATTTTCAATGTTAAGAACTGAACCAGAACCAATTGGTTCGGTTTCTATTCGGTTCCATTTTCAAATATGGAACAAATTGTTCCATTACTAAGATTCCCATTGATATTCGGTTTGGTTCAGCTCCTTTCAAAATCGAACCAAACCGGCCACATCCACTCCTAGCATTTACGGTAACTCTTGAGTGCATTTGAAGAAAGTTGCTAAATTGTAAAATCAAGAACAATCAATACATTCAAACCACATTGGCATAATTGAAAAATGGATATATTAAGGCTCTGTTTGTTAAATTTTTTTTATTTAAAAACATGTTTTTTATATTTTCTAGGTAAAATGTGTGGTTAAAAAGTGGAGAAAGAAAATGTGTGTAGTTAAAAAGTGATTTGAAAAATTGTGTTGTAAAAAATATGTTTGCCAAACAGAAGCTAGTACACTAGTATGTCTCCTTTGCACGAAAGTTTTTATTCAAAAATATCGATTTTGATAATTATTTGTAAAATTTTAATGCTTATACATAATTAACACAAATCAAAAATGCGTGAAAAATAATATTATACTACAATAACTATTCAAATTATAATAGTTTATTTGAATAGTAAAAGTCAAATTATATATTTAAGTAATAAATGATTGTTAATTTCAATAATTTTATGAGTTATTATTAATTTCAAAGAAAATGCAATTTTATTAGTTTATTTAATGGTATATCAAGTTTGATATAATATTATTTATACAATATTGATTCCGTGAAAGATATCAATATAGTTCTCATAATTTATGCATTTGCCTTTCGTATTTAAGTTTTTCCAATTTTCATTCATGATGTCAATCACAATAATTATAAATGAATGCTTAATCTTAAACCCACAAATATTTGTATTTAATCAACAAAATTATATTTTTACTTATAAAATCAAGTAAACAAAATAATAATTACGTAAATCTAGCAACTATCATGATGACAATAGGCAACGTTGGAGTCAAAAAATTATGCCAAAAATCGTATATCATATAACATTTACACAACTATTAAAACTAAGAATGATTAAAAAATTATTATTCATTCTTAGCCATAATATTCATAATTTCTACATTAATCTCTTGTATTTAACATTTTTTTCTAAATTTCAAAAAATATCGATCATAATAATTACAAACGTGTGTTTAATCTTAACCCAACAAATATTTGTATTTGAACAATAAAATTATATTTTTATTTATAAAATCAATTAATTAAAATAATACTTCCGAAAATTTTGCAATTATCATGACATGACAACGTTGAAGGTCAATAAATTGTACCGAAAATTTTATACCATATAATTTTTACACAATTATTAAAATTAATCTTATATTTGTTTTGTTCAAAATAGGTATTTAAATATGACATTAATCTCCATGAATTAAAAAATATATAGTAATAATATAATAGATAAATATGAGTTTCAAGAGAACAATAATTTACAAATATAAAAACAATAAATTTATATAGAAAGTTTAAACAAACAACTATTCTTTTTTCATAGTATAGAAAACATATAATTTCTCAAAAAATAATATTAATTTTATATATAATCCCAAATACGATATTAATCTACACGAATTCAAATGACAATTGCATTACTTAACATATTTAAATACAACATTTAATAATACACAAATTTTTATTTCCAAAAATGACAAGTTAATTTGTGTGGAAAACTGTGTAAGTAAAATGGTGATGGTTGTTATTATTATTATTATTAGTACACAATTATTAAAATTAATCTTATATTTGTTTTGTTCAAAATATGTATTTAAATACTACATTAATCTCCATGAATTAAAAAATATATATTAATAATAGATAAATATGTGTTTCAAGAGAACAATAATTTACAAATATAAAA
This sequence comes from Ligustrum vulgare, assembly GCA_963555705.1. Classification (NCBI taxonomy): domain Eukaryota; kingdom Viridiplantae; phylum Streptophyta; class Magnoliopsida; order Lamiales; family Oleaceae; genus Ligustrum; species Ligustrum vulgare. Next base: position 665,546 of record OY743169.1, read on the forward strand.
ACAATAAATTTATATAGAAAGTTTAAACAAACAACTATTCTTTTTTCATAGTAGAGAAAACATATAATTTCTCAAAAAATAATAGTAATTTTATATATAATCTCAAATACGATATTAATTTACACGAATTCAAATAACAATTGCATTACTTAACACATTTAAATACAACATTTAATAATACAAGAATTTTTATTTAATTTTTTATTTCCAAAAATGACAAGTTAATTTGTGTGGAAAATTGTGTAAGTAAAATGGTGATTATTATTATTATTATTATTATTATTATTATTATTATTATATAGATTCAAACCATTGGCATCATAACAATTAAATGAACAATGGGATTGTTAAGTTGGTATCAATCCAAGTCGCTAAGGGACGTGACAAAGAGTCCCCCTAGGCTATACCGGAGAGAAGGGAAGGTTTACAGCTCCCAATAAGCACCTGAGACTGTTTGAAGCACAGTAGAGGTTTTGCATATACATTAGCATCAGCATTAGCATTAGCATTAGCAGAACTACTTTAACTTTAGATATTTTCTTGATGCTCGACAGGGTCTTCTTTTCCTCCTCTTTGATTTTAATAATGAAACGAAATTGTTGACGTTCAAAAATACCCAAAAATACAAGAGGTCTAAACCTCGGTTCAAATCAAAAGAGGCCCAACGTCAAAGACTCATTATAGGCAAAAAGCTGGACGATTGGGCGAATGTGCGGAAAATATGATATTTGGGCAACAGGGCGAGCGATGAAGCCTTTGGGCAACTGAGCAAGCGGAAGCAAGTTTTGACACTTGTCTTATGATCACATGGCCAGTTGTTAACGAAGATGCCAGTTGAGGTGATGAATTGTGGAAGTTACTTAGAGCAACGTGGCAAGTGGACGTTACAAGGACGTGGTCAACAGTTATGCAACGTGGAGGAAACAAGTTAATCCATGCGAGTGTTACAAATCAAGGAGACAAACCAAAGATTCAAATATTGACAGCAGTTGAAGGAAGTTCGTGCATTTGTATATATTGTAAAAACTTAACAATTTAGAAGACGAATCAATCAAATCTCAACAAGAGAATATGTAATTTCCTTTATCTTTACTTTTATCGTCAAACTCCTAATGTAATTTGTGTGCTTGCGCCCCTTGGAGGTGTTTTGTATTCACCGTAATCTTCATCAATATAGCACCCCTCGTTGGTACTTTGTTTCGAGAGGTTTGTTTCTTACACATTCGTCTGAATTCCCCTTTGGCAAGCGTTTCCGCGCGAAACAAGATTGGCACGCCCAATGGGACCATTTGGTGTGTTTTTGAAGATACAAAGTGAACCATCATGCCTCACAAAAATTCCGATAAGGAAATAGCAAGCCATCATCTCCCATCTATAATTGAAAGATATGAGGAGGAACAAAGCCCTCCAGGAACAGAGGGAGAAAGTCATAGCCGTTATGAACCCATGACGGATTTGAATCCTCGAACCATGCCCGCGCTGTTCGGTGAACTCGCTCAAGATGTGGTTGAACAGGTAAATCTACAATATGTCCATAATATGGAAAAGTTTATTCAAAGAGAGAAGGAACAATTTGATAATATGGCCAAACAACTAAAAATATTGTATGATAATATGAATAAACTGACATGCCAAGTTGTTCAATCAACATTTCCAAATATAGGACATCATTTTCAATTCAGGACGATTGCAGGACATGGTTCCCCAACCTCAAGTCCAAATCAGGGGACAGAATGGCCTTTTGGACCGTCCACTTCAAACTTGAGGGGAAATCCAGTGCCAAACTTGGGGGGGAACCCAACTTCAAACTTGGGGAGAAATCCATTGCCAAACCTGGGGGGTAACCCAACTTCAAACTTGGGGAGAAATTCAGTGCCAAACCTGGGGGGTAACCCAACTCCAAACTTGGGGAGTAATCCAATGCCAAGCTTGGGGGGTAGTCTAACTTCGAACTTGGGGGGTAACCCAGTGCCAAACTTGGGGGGTAACCCAGTTCCAGACTTGGGGAGTAACCCAGTAACTCGGAATAATGTCCAAAACAATAGACAAAATGTTCCACATCTAAACGATGGAGGGAACAGTAACCACATTGGGCCGAATAATGGCAACTTCACCAATGGTAATTGCGCTCCAACTCCTTTACCAAATCATGTGCCAAACGTCAGGCCACAAGCACCACCAGGGGGAAATCAACCTATAGGACTCCTTTATGATCCCAAAGCCTTGTTAAGGGATCAATTCGCTGAGATGGTACGAGATCAAATGGCAGTGGGGATGCGTCCTTATGTTAGGTCGACTTACACTAAGCCATACCCAGATTGGGTGGATCAAACTTATCTGTGGCCTAGGGGTTACAAAGTGCGAGAATTCTCTCTATTCACTGGTTTGGGGGAGGTCTCCACGCTAGAGCACATAGGGCGATTCACATTACAGTGTGGAGAGGTGACCGATTATCATAAGATGAGACTTTTCCCAAGTTCCTTAACAAGGATGGCTTTCTCTTGATTCATTAACCTACCAGTGAATTCTGTACAAACGTGGCAACAATTAGAACAACTGTTCCATGCCCAGATCTATAAAACGGAATCCGAGGTAACTTTGGCCGATTTGGCCAATCTAAGGCAAATGCCCACTGAGTGGGCCGAAAGCTTTCTCCAACGATTTAAAATGGCCAGGAGTAAATGCTTTGTACCCCTGTCGGAAAAAGAATTTGTTAGAATCGCTCAGAGTTGCCTGAGTTTTGACCTCAAGAAGAAATTCCACGATAGGGAGTTTCCTGAACTATTTTAGTTAAGCGCTAACGTAATAAGATATGAGCGTTTGCTGAGAGAAGAAGAGCAAATGAAAAATTCTAGCAAAGGGACTTTTACAAAGATCCAAATTTTGACATACACACGGTAGGTGATGGATATGTCGACTAGACCGAAGTATGCTTGGCCGAGCTAGTAAAAGGGGACCCATATGCTTGTCATTTGGCAGCAAAATCTGGCGCGATAATAAAAAATGTGCCTGTAGAAGAGAAAAATAAGAAGGCTAAGATATTTTCGTTCGACGTTAGTAAGGCCGACCTTATATTCAACAAGTTATATAAGGATAAGCAAATCACGTTGAGCGATAAACAAAAATTGCCAAACCCTGAACAAACTAAGGGTAAAAAATACTGTAAATGGCATAATGCATGGTCCCATATGACTAACAATTGTTTAGTTTTTCGGTACGTGTTGCAGGAAGCCATCGAGTCAGGAAGGATCACGCTTGAGCCTAAGAAAAAGATGGAGGTGGATGAGAACCCCTTACCACAATCGCTTGGAGTGAACATGATGACAACTGATTTTGCCTAGAAATTGCCAAAGTTCAAACTGGTAATTGATGATGAAGCAGAAGATGAACAACAACGTCCCAAAGTGTTTGAATGACTTAAGGGAAAAGAATACCAAGGAGAAGGGAGCGTCTTATGTAATAGGTGCAAAGGAGAAGTGGGTAAGTCTGTAGAAGGAACCAAAGTGCAGGGGTTCCACGCTCATCCCAGAGTTATGTCAAGTTTCCAGCCCGATAGAGGACGAGGCCCAGATACACGTGGAACACCATCTCAAGAAAGGAAGTTATGGCCAACAAATCACATGAAAACATTTAGGCCGCGGACATGCCAATCAAATGTCTGGCATTCATTCCGGTACAATGCTGGGCGAGTTCTGCCCTTCAATGAAATGACCAGGACACAGCAAAGGTGTTTTCAGAGGAACTACGGCAAAATGATGAGGCGACAACAAGGGGCGTTGTCCCTAGGTACGCCAAAGCTGACTCGGGAAGCTGACCAAAGTGAATTTGATAGTGACAAAGGAAACAACACAGAAGGATCGGTGAAGAAAGCTTCTAGACGTCCCACCAGGAAATCGAAGTTCGACCGCAGCAAAGAAGAAAGAGATGAAGAAGAACCAGAGCGAGCCACCACCATTCAGTTCGGGACATTACCCCCAGTTATGACCAACAACTATATACTGGTCAACGAGTTTAGGAACGAAGAGGATATAGAAGAAGAGGGTGGAGAAAATGAAGAAACAGCTTGCGAATTGATATGTGAAGAGGGCCAAACGTCCCAGGAGGTAGATTATGAAGAAGAGGACGATGGCATGACAGACATTGAAGAAGAAATCGATTTGGAGGTGGAAGGTAGGAAAAGAGGGGTGTCGCGCAATGTGTTGTTAAAGCAGTTGTATCAAGAAGGCGTGCGTGAAGTAGATTTATTGGGCGGGCCCTCTGGGCGAGCATTCGATTTTTACGTACTATACGGAACGCCCAAGAAGAAAACGAGAGTGTCATGGGCTGAAAAGTATGGGTCTCCTCCCAGGATACTTCCTCCTCCTACTGGATGGTTCACGGATGGAGAGTTTGGAGACCAGTGTGAAGGGCAAGAAGTGTTGCAAGCCGAAGTAAAGAAAATAATCGAAATAAAGGAGGACGGTCAGGAATTAGAGATCGATGCAGCAGAAAATGTTATATTTAGGAAACCCTCCACTAAACTAACCAGGCATCTGAGGCCATTATATGTGAAGGCCCAGATTAATGGAATTCCAGTGTCAAATGTTCTTATAGACAACGGGGCCGCTATAAATACCATCCCGTCCAGAATGATGAGAAGATTTGCGAAAAAGGAGGATGATATGATTCCTACAGAAGTTATCCTCACAAGCTTCAACGGGGGGTGACGTCGACCAAAGGGGTGATGCCATTGGACGTTATTGTGGGGACTACAACAAGGACTACAGTTTTCTTCGTGATAGATGGTCCTACCAGCTATAATGTACTTTTAGGGAGAGATTGGATCCATGGGAGCCGGTGCATACCTTCATCGCTCCACCAGTGTTTAGTATTCTGGAATGATAAAGGAGAAGCATAAGTAATACAGGCAGATCATAGACCATTCATAGCGGAAGCAAACTCTGTAGAAAGATTCATGTATGAGGGGAATTATGGGCCTGTTAGAGTAGTGCAAGAGGGAGAAGAAACTCAAGTCGTTGCGCTAAGCGAAGAACCATTCTCGATTGACGCCCTAACAGAGATGTTCAACCAGATGAGGCCAAATATAGTGGCCCTCGAGAAGCCAGTCATTGGTATAAAAGTGATCGAGGAATCATGACAAGCAATCAGCAAAAAGGAAATGTGGCCGATATTCGGGCCTCAAAAGCCAGACCAATGGCTTTCAATAACAAGTCTGAAGAAAACGCAAAAAAGATGAAAGAGACAGAAGCATTGGCAACGCTCAAATGCAAGTTGGCCATTTTTGAGTTGGAGAAGGATGCTGGCGAAAAGATCTACAAGGTAGATTGTTTGGAGGAAGAGTTGCTCGCAAAAAGCCTGGACGATGGAGCAATAGGGGTATCTAAACAGGGGCACGCTCAAACACAAGATCCTTTAGTAAAAGTGAACATTGGCGACAAAGGGGAAGAACGCCCAACGTTCATCAGCCAAACGCTCAGTAGGGAGGTAAGTGATGAATTGATTACTTTGTTAAAAGAATACAGAGATTGTTTTGCTTGAGAATATGAACACATGCCTGGTTTAGATAGGAATTTGGTGGAACACAGATTGCCAACTAAGCATAATTTTAAGCCACATAAGCAGCCACCTAGGTATTTTGCCCCTAATGTATTACTTGAAGTAAAAAAGGAAATAGAACGTCTTTTAAAGGCCGGATTTATTAGGACGGCCAGGTATGTAGAATGGTTATCTAATATTTTGCCTGTGTCTAAAAAGAACGGTAGCATTAGGGTGTGCATAGATTTCAGGAATCTAAATTTAGCCACGCCTAAAGATGAGTATCCTATGCCAACGGTAGATTCCTTGGTAGACTCAACTGCGGGGCATGTCATGTATTCTTTCATGGATGGGTATTCTGGATACAACCAAATTTACATAGCTAATGAAGACGTGCAAAAAATGGCCTTTAGATGCCCAGGGGCCTTGGGATGTTTTGAGTGGGTAGTCATGCCCTTCGGCCTAAAAAACGTTGGGGCCACTTATCAAAGGTCAATGAATTTAATCTTTCATGACATGATTGGAGAATTTATTGAGGTATATGTAGATGATATCGTTGTAAAGTCAATGAAGGAAAAAGACCATTTTCAACAACTAAGACGTTCATTTGAACGAATGAGGCAGTACAAGTTGAAGCTAAACCCTTTAAAATGTGCATTTGGTATTAATTCAGGAAACTTCCTTAGTTTTCTGGTATACCAAAGGGGGATTGAACTTGACAAAAATAAAACTAGAGCCATTCTAGAAGCAATACCATCTGCTAATAGAAAGGAATTGCAAAGGTTCCTAGGGCAAGTAAATTTTTTAAGGCGTTTTATTTCTAATTGTGCAGGGCGAACGAAAGTGTTTTCGCCTCTTTTAAAGTTGAAAAATCAAGATGAATTTGTCTAGAGGGAAAAACACCAAAAGGCTTTCGACAACCTAAAGGTATACTTATCAAATTCACCCGTGCTGGTGTCACCAATACATGGGAAGCCAATGAGAGTCTATATATCGGCGGAGTAAGGATCTATAGCCGGAATGGTCGTGCAGGAAGACCAATTGGGAGAGGAAAGAGCTATTTACTATTTAAGCAGGCAGTTGACAAAGTGTGAATGTAATTATTCAGCTATAGAAAAACTGTGTCTTGCTCTATATTTCACGTGTACTAGATTAAGGGCCTATTTACGACCTGTAACCGTGTATTTGATATCTAAAGTAAATATAGTCAAATATTTATTTTCTCGCCCTGTTTTACATCAGAGAATTAGAAAGACGCGTAATTATCATACAAACAAACAAGAAGATGTGGAAAAAAAAAGATGTGCCTAAACCGAATACCGTGAACATGTGCAAGAAAGAAAGCCAATCATATTTCATTGATGAGAGAGCCAGTACACCAATATGACTAGAAAAGTAAAAGGCAACATTGTTCCAGAAAGAGTCTGCTTTAGCTTCCCCCAAAGAGAACGTGCCTGCTCTCTGAGTGCTTGCCACTCCTCGCCCTGGCCTTTTGAGGTAGCAGCTAACTCGGCCATGCGTCCTTCATCAACAGTGATATTTGAGAGACGTTCAAGGACCGATTTGGCTCGTTCCAACTAAAGAAGCATTTCTCTTTTTAGCGGCCAGCCGAGCCCCGCAATCATCCATTTTTGCCTCTATTTCCTTCAGCTCTGCAGTCGGAGATGCCATTAGAGAATCTTCCAGGACGACTTCGGAAGAAATTTCATCAAGGACGACTTTGCTTTTCTCGAATTCAGTATTAAGGGACTCCTTCTCATCTAGCGCACGAATGAATTGAATATTTTGCTCCTTCAGCTCTGCGTTCCTAGCTAACAAGGAGTTTACCTCAGACTGGACGATCTTCAGGGCCAGTTTTATGTCATGCAGGATGTCAAGAGATGGGAGAGCGAATGCTTGGGTCATTTGCACGCTCAATTTCTCAAATATGTCCCGTTGATTGGAAGCTCCGGCCGCAGTAATGTCCAAATCCAAGAAGGAGGTAAAATCAAGGATTGACTGCTTAAAGATCTTTCTGTTTTCTCCGGAAGGCGTAACGGACGGGGGAGGAGAATGAGATATGGGAGCACGGGAAGTGCTACTTGCGCCATACCGGTCCCAAGCGGCAAACAAGTCCTGGATGGAGTGCAAAACAGCATCAGCATCCCGTAAAAGAAAAATGCATCATTGAACGTTTCGTCTATTGATGATGAAAAGGAAAATAGTGTGAATTGAGAATTCCCTCATCCGTCATTTTGGGAGAGGAAGAAGGAGGCACGTCCTCAAGAGACCTAATGGCACTGGGGGCTTTACCCTTGGATGGACGATTAACGCCCATGGCAGCAGGCGAATCCGTCGGCACCCCTATAAAGAAATATGAACAGTGGATAAAATGCAATAACAGGGCATATGGAGAATGTTGAAATGCAATAATTACCTTCTGGCGTCACGCGCGGAGGATCAACGCCTTGGAGGGTAGGAATTTCTTGAGTGAGATGGGTGGCTAAGGGTCTCAGATCCTTTGACCCCTTCTCTGATGTAGATCCCCCACTGGCCTTACTTTTCTGAGATTCCAAGTGTAATATGAGTGCCAAGAAGTTACCTTATGAATAAATGTAGGCAACAAAAGGTCTGAGGTTACCTTTCTGGTAAAAGGGACGTCCTCGTCATCTTCATCCTCAGATGAACTTGCAAGTACGATGGCAGGCCGTTTACGGCTAGAAGCATCTGTCGACATCGCTTGCTTCTTGTGAGTGGATGGAGATGGAGGCCTGATAGTTAGGGGAGCAACTGTGATTGGGGAGCCAGAAGAGAGAACGCCCGGGCTCTCTAACGAGTGAAAAGCATGGTGAACATCGCTCCCAAAGAGCCTGCGTTTGACGGATGGTCAAAACTGGTCGAAAAGAGGATGCACAACAGAAGAAGGATTGAAGGGTGCCAAAGCAAAGCCATCAGCTAAGAGATTATTCTGGCTCTCAATAGCTCCAACCTCTGTTCTACTGATGGTGTGGAATCACTATAATAAACTCCTAGAAAAGTAGGGAGGTACGGGCCATGCTTGCCCAAAGCCAAGTTGGCGGGAAAAGAATTGGGGAGCATAGAGTTCAACCCCCGCCTTAGCATTGGTACCAGTAACGATGTCATGAAACAAGTCTTTACCAGTCAGGTATTGGACCCAAATGGGCAGAAAAGGAAAGAAAGTAGGAACTAAATGCAAGTTCTAGAAGAAAGTAAATACATCCCTATTGGATGATTTTATAACATCCAACTGGTGGATAAGTAGCCCGTAGCAAGAAGCGGAAAGAGGAGAAACTGATGAGGTATGGAATTGTGGGAAGTACGCTCTCAACCATAATTGAGCGAGCCAAAGGGGTCCACTCCCAGTGGGAGACGCTCCATTCCTCAGTTGGTGTTGGAGGGAAGCTATACCTCTATAAAAGGTGTCCAGTAAGAAAGAGCAAAGATATAAAGACCTACCGCGTGCTAGCTCATTTGCTATAGGAAAATATGACATGGAGGGCTTAAGACTTGGGACACAAATAACATACTTGCATAGCCATACCTGGAGGAAAGCTACGCGCTCAGTATGATTGGGTTCATCCAGAGGGTTATTGTTGTAAATCTCCTGCATACCCGAATAAGAATCAGTATATTTCTTGTCAAATTTCGGGGCAGTGGCAGATACTGAAATGGCAGGGGAAATTGTATCACCCAGAGGAGTGAGGTTCACTAAAGCACCAACATCTCTCAAAGTGACAGACATCGAGCCAAGGGGGAAGATGAAGGTGTTATATTCAGAAGACCAGAAACTTATTGCCATGGGGAAAAGGACGGGGTCATAAACAGGAGGGCGTAAAGTGATTTCCAACAAATCAGAAATTTTGGTCCAGTCAAAAATCTCATTTGTGGGGCCATGGCCCACCATGCGTGTGTGCCACCGGCTAAACATAGTGTCAGCCTTCGGTCAAGTGCGTATACGAAGCCCGAATTGGCTTTAGCGGAAGAGGGTTTAAGAAGGGTGGGTCTTGAGTACAAGGAAATAACTGAACAACAGCCACTCGCCCAACTGAGTAAGCGTCATTAAAAGATGGGCCCAAGAAAAATTCATTCTTGTCAAGGTTGGCCGGAGAAAGGGGAGCTGGGTTCACGTATGGTTTAGTAAGGAGTGTCTTGAAGTCGTTGAAAGAAAGGAAATTTTCGAGTTGCTTCCCTGAAGATGACATTGTTAGCAGAATGCGTGTGAAGTATAAAGGTCGAGGTAAAGTGGTAGACGGTGAATAGTAACCTTTATAGAAGGAAGAACAAGGCGGTGACGGCAAACGTAGATGAAAGTGGAAGAAAATCTGAACGTGGGAGAAGCGACGTGATGAAGTGGAGTACCCTTTGAAAAACGAGGGTTATGAAGCTTCAAATCTTTTACAGAATGCGGAGAGGCACCGTTGAGAAACATAGAAGCGCGGAGCCTAACATCAGAATATGGCTTAGAATTAATAAAATTGATATTAATTCCACCATATTGGGGGGTAATTGTTGACGCCCAAAAATACCCAAAAATACAAGAGGCCTAAACCTCGGCCCAAACCAAAAGAGGCCCAACGTCAAAGACTCATTATAGGCAAAAAGTTGGACGATTGGGTGAATGTGCGGCAACTAGGATATTTGGGCGATAGGGCGAGCGATGAAACCTTTGGGCGACTGAGCAAGCGGAAGCAAGTTCTGACACTTGTCTTATGATCACATGGCCAGTTGTTAACGAAGATGGCAGTTGAGGTGATGAATTGTGGAAGTTACTTAGAGCAACGTGGAAAGTGAACGTTACAAGGACATGGGCAACAGTTATGCAACGTGGAGGAAACAAATTAATCCATGCGAGTGTTACAAATCAAGGCGGCAAACCAAATATTCAAATATTGGCAGCAGTTGAAGGAAGTTCGTGCATTTGTATATATTGTAAAAACTTAGCCATTTAGAAGACGAATCAATCAAATCTCAACAAGAGAATATGTAATTTCCTTTATCTTTACTTTTATCGTCAAACTCCTAGTGTAATTTGTGTGCTTGCGCCCCTTGGAGGTGTTTTGTCTTCACCGTAATCTTCATCAATATAGCACTCCTCGTTGGGACTTTGTCTCGAGAGGTTTTTTCCTTACACATTCGTCTGAATTCCCTTTTGGGAAGCGTTTTCGCTCGAAACAGAAATACCCCTTATTGACAATGGAGTTGCTTGACCATCTACAACTACTGCTACACGTAAACCAAACTTTCATTCACCTCGTTAGCCTTAATATTATTCTACATTTTATATAGGACATTTCAGTACATCAGATTTAGCACGATCTGAGTTTGAAGGTGGTTTAGCTTTTGGTGGACAAATCTCTTTCTTAAAGCCTTTCAAGCTTCCTCTCAGAAAATTCTCTGTGAACATTTGTAAACCAAATTATTTTTTGCTGAAATCTTCATTTTCTTATGTCTCTATCTCATCTTTGCGTTGGTCTTCTCAATTGAGACTCTTTTCCGTTCACAGGGTCACGCTCACGAACGTTAGAATCAGGCTCTCGATCACTTCGTTCCTTCTCTATGAACTCTATAGATTGATTGATCCACAAAGAGATTGTACCTACTTCGGAGCGAGACTGAACTCGTTAGAAAAAGAGAGGATAAAATTTTGACCAAATTGAAGGATAAATTTACATTAAACCGTTTGATGAACTTGTAGTGAATGCACTTAAAAAGATGAAAATACGGGATGAATAATTAAAAGAAGTCCTCTGATTTGTGTCCATATTGCAACCAGTCATATTTCATGGTCTATACTACCGACACACCATTACAATGTTGAGAATAGACATCAAAAGGAAAATGATCCTCGTACACCTAAATATGTTCAAATAAAACAGATGTTAATCCATCATGCACTAACTACAAATAATGCAAACTATCAAAATAGACGGATAAAAACTGTAACATGGCACATTTCGTTATTTGATAATGATTAAGATCAGACAAGTGATCAATTGGATAAATGAGTGAGCAACGATTTATCTTTTATCGTTTGATGAGCAAGCAGTAATGTAAAGTAAAGTTGATTGAGCATTAATTAAGTTTACTCGAATTTCGTGCCCCATGTAGTATTGCCTAACCTATCAAATTGAAATCTGACTAGTGGTGGACGTAGATTAATTTTTGAAAGTTTGAGTGATGATGGAGAAGCTTTTTAGGTTGAGTGATTACTTTCGTATACCACCTAAAGTAAAGTAATCTTTGAAACAAATTAACCCACATTTTTCACACTGAAATACTTGTCCACGCGCATTCCCGCCAAGTCTTATGGCACACTCGTCTCTGTGCGAGAGAGCTGGGGAGCAGAGACGAATCCAGTACATGGCGAGCTATAGTGGCCGCGCTAGCTGGCTCCGGAGGGAAGAAGAAATTGGCTGGTTGGTTTCGTCGAAATTGAAAGAAAATGGCTGTAACAAAGCCGTCAGGACTTTGAGGAAGATAAAGATAAATGGGCTTGATGGCTTTTGATATACTAGGCTTTAGTTTTTAAGATGGGATAATTGCATTCTATACTATATTTTTAGGGCTAATTGCACAAATAATCATTTAAAGAAAAAATTGGAAAAATACGTTCATCATCTTCTTCCCTCTTCCTGCTGCTACAGTGCTACCTTCCCTGACCGCACAACCACCAAGCCACCTCCCAACCACCACCACCACCGTCTTCATCATCATTGGAAACGGCAGGAGAACATGACGCCGCAACTGCTGCAGTCTTATTGGAGGCGAAAAACATGGTTGACTGTGTTGTTGTGTGCGCGATGGTTGTGCGGTGGTGGTGCTGGTGATTTAAAGGTGGTGCAGTGGACGTGTGATACTGTTGCTGGTGCGCGGTGGTGGTGCAACCAAGCAGATCGAAGTCGTCTGTTATGTTGTGTGTGCGGTGGTTGTGCAATGGTGGTGGTGATTTAAAGGTGGTGCGGTAGACATGAGGTAGTGTTGCTGGTGTGCGGCAGCGGTGGTGGTGGTGGTGGTGGTGGTGATTTGAAGCCATAAACCTTGGACATCATCACCTGTTGTGGCTGATTCGCAACTAGTTGGGGGAGACTCGTTTGTTGTATGGAAGCGGCATGGTGGTCCGACGATGATGGAAGAGACCCATTGGTTGTATGGAAGTATCATAACTATTTTGTAAAGTATCAAATTGTGATTCCAAGATTTCCCTTTAAGTATCATTAAAAAATTGAAAAAGTTTCAAAATATTATACTAAAAATTTCAAAGTATCACAAGTATTATGTTGTGATACTTTAAAAGTATCATAAAATACATTAAAGTATCACAAAATGATACTAGTATAAAAACAGTATTTTTTCAACAAAAAAAAAAATTGAAGTATTTTTCAAAAAAATTTTAAAATAAAGTTTCAATTATAATACCAAAAGTATGATATTTGTACAAATGTCCCTTTTAAAATATATTTACAGATCGTATGGAGGTCTTTCTATGACAAAAAAAAAAAGACTTGGATGTCTGTCTTTCATGGACTGTTCGGCTGCATCAGCCGTTTTTTTTTTTTTTTAATTTTTTGTATTTTTTAGGTAGATCAATGGTTGAAAGTTGGAGAGAGAAAATATGTGTGAATAAAAACTAGTTTAAAAATTGTGTTGTTTATAAATTTATTTATAAATTGTAATCATTGCGTAAAAGAATTGTGCGTCAAAAATAGAGGTGTCAAGACGGACGGACCGACCAGGCCCGTGAAAATCGGCCCGGATCGACCCAAGACCGCGGGCCGACCCGTGACTCATGTGGGCAGTTCACGGGTCAAGAAGTTGTGAACCGCGGGTCGCGGTTAACCCACTGGCCCGTGAAAATTCTTTTTATTAAATATGGTAACATTGAAAATCTCCCTTCTTATACAAACTCTAATACAACTTTTAAAGCAAAATCTTATTTTTTTCCCCCTAATAGCTAAGAAGTGTAATGTTCTTTGATAATAGTAATTAGAAATACATTTAGCATTTAATTGTTATTTGTTTATATTTTATTTAAATTTGCAAATTTAGAAGTAATTCCTGTAACATAAAATATAAATTAAATTATATGTAAATATTTTATGGTATAAATATGAATTTATCATTTTTTTATCATTTTGTATTTAGAAATTTGACAATAAAATTGCTATAAATATGAAAAAATCTATGTTTTTATTCATACGGGTCAAGTCAGAACGAACCGCGACTTGCATGGGTCAGCAGACAGGCCTGGGTTGCAGTTTGAAATTTGTAGGCTAACCCGGAATCGGCCGAAACCCGCAGCGGGCGGGCTTTTATTCAAGCGGGCCGTTATCGGACTTTTATGTTGACGGACCGACCCGACTCGAACCAACATCCTCCTCGAAATTCCTGAAATTCCACCATAAAAACCCTAAAAATCGTCGAATTTCTCCATTTTGATTCACATAAAAATCTCCTCGCGTTCGTCCTCTACGCCATAGTCAAAATTCTTCACTACGCATACCGAAAATAGAGTACTGGACCAGGAAAAAATTCTCATATCTCTGTAATTTCATGGCTACGCTACCTCGAAAGGTCCGTTGATCCCTTTCATCGATCGGGTTCGAGTTCTAGGTCCAATTTCAATCTGCAAATCGATGGTTTCATCACCGCCCATGTCCTTCCAAATTCAAACCAAAATTTGATAATTAATCTGTCGCTCGCGCTCGTTCTCTCTTCCTCACTGTCACTTGGTAATGCCACCAACCCACAAATCATGTTTGTATATATTTATGGGCTCTTTACCTATTTAGTATCTCTGGGTTAGCGCAGAAATTCACGCAAGGTGGATAGAAAATCATTCAAATTCTTGCTCTCAACAAATCAATTTGCCCATGAAAATCAAGAAGCCTCCACCACAATCCTTTAAGAAACCGCTGGTTACTATCGTACATGTACGTATTTTAAGTATTTTATGAAATTTTATCATGTATTTAATTCGCGTTTGCTTGAATAATTTGCTACTGTTGAAGTTCTGAATTGCACTTGTGGTTGTGGGGGGAACTGGGAAGTAATGAAACTACTATGAATTTCTTGATTAATAAGGATTTCCATTGAACAAGTTACTTAAAAAATCTGGACAGAATGGACTGTTATTGTTATGGAAAGCTCAAGTTACTGAGGTTGTAGAATTATCAATTATGAGGAGTGAAATTTTATGGGGTTCAAGAGATCTCGACTACAATTTCTTGCTTGGGCAGATTTTGATGTTGGAAATATAGCAGTATTTCTACCTCCACAATTGTATTATTTCCATGGTTTCTGTCTTTCTGATGCAATTTAAGTAGTATGTTGGATTTGTAAGATTCTTTTGGAGCTTGGAATTCCAAACAATAAACATCATAAAACCTTAAAGGAATTTATTTAATGGCATATCATGTTGTTTGAATTTAAGGGATTGAAGGTGAATCTTTGCTACTAGATAAGTCTTATCTTTTGTCTGAATAAATATTGATGAGGCAGGAATTATTGATCTTCTGGTATGATTTTTCAGTAATTTGACAAAATTGTGTGTGTATTCATTTGAACAAGAAAATTTTTTCAACTTTTGTTTCAACATAAAGAAATAAAATTGATTGACTGGCCTGACCTGGCTTATATATTGTTTTGCAGTTCAATGATAGTTTTTCATGTTTACTTATCAATTATCATTGAATTTGAAATTATACCCTACGATCGGATCTTACCGCGGTAAAGCAATATACTAGATCTTACCGCGGTAAAGCAATATACTAGTAATGGGCCCTATTTAACTAGCATATGTTCCCAGCCCACAACCAAACCCATTGGCTATTTGTGTGAAAATCAGTTTCTGCATTCAAATTTCACTTCCTGCCGACTGAGAAGATTTCTCCTCTACCCATCTGCCGCGGTGTTGGCTCTGCCCCCGATGGAACATCTCCTCCTGCCGTCGCCTTCACTTGACCATTCCACCACCGAGTCTGGTATGTATCTGTTATTGTGTAGACCCTTTTCAGTTCTATTTTCATTTCTTGTGATTTGGAGTTCTCTAGATTTTTACATAATATCTGAACTTTCTGAGTTTTTTTTTTTTTTTTTGCAAATAAACCAAATAATGGATTTTTTTAGTATAAATGAATTTTGGGGTGGAAAAAATTGAATCTTGATGGGGTTTTGGAGTTTGGGATCATGATTTTAAGTTGGAATTTTAGTTTGAATTATTGCCTTTTATGTGTACAAGTTATTTAGTACTAGTCTCCCAATTTCGTTCAAAGCTTTACTTTTTGTAGCTATTTATCTTTATTTCCAAGTTATGCAACACATTTTATTAAACTGTTTAATATTGTCTAAAAGTCTAAACTATTCAGTTCACGAACATATTAAACCCCTTTTTTGTTAATGGTTTTATAGTATTATTTTCACAGAAGGTGGCTGTTAGAACCATTATTTTAGAGGAGAGTGTATGAATAGTTAGCGATTTAGCTATTGCGCCCATTGACTATCGACAATCAACGACCGCTCTAGCTCGCTAATATTCCTGAATCTGTCCCTGCGGGGGAGAGAGAATTTTGTTAAGGGCTAGAGGGGTTTTCAATGGGTTCACCCAAGAAGACGAGAGGCAAGAAGAAGAGAGCTGAAACCGAAATCCCAGATGAAGATGATAATAATTGTGATAATTATCGCACTTTCAAGACTCTCCTCAAAGTAATTCAATCCCCTCAGGTAAAGTTTTTTCTCTTTGATTAGTCAACCATTCTTCTGAATCAAACTCTAATTTTTTCTTATAACTTGTGTGTTTATATCACTTGAATAAATTGTTTGCAGACTTAGAACTTAATGAGGGAATATTTGGTAACTAGTTCTGTAACTAATTTGATGTTATTTTATTTTTTTCAAAAAGTTGAGAGCTTTGGAAAAATTGGGAAGGAATTAAGTTTTTATGACTATTAATGTACATTTGTTGATAGAAGATGAGGAAATAATGTTTCCATTATAGTATTACTTCACAGTTTGGAAGCAAACTAAGATTCCTCATTTCTTCCGTAGTGGAGCTTGAGTTGTAACGTAGTCCTTCTGTGGCGTAAAGTTTTCTTTTTCGTTTCAGTTGTTTTTCTTTAGGTTTTGATATTTTTTCCAATGGAAACAGGAGTTCTTTAAGATGACTTTGATTATAGTGCAACAATTTGTTTTATGGTGACAGCACTGAGTCAAATGCTAGGACATTTACTTCTGAAAAAGATATCACAAGATACATATATACCTTTCAGTTCTCCCCCTTGCTGAGTGGATCTTTAAAATCAGAATTAAGCAAATTCTTTGCTATATTTTTGTCACGATAATTTGTGCATTTCTTTCTGATGTATTATAAAAAAGAGGACTACAATATTTCAGGGAATAAAACTACCGGTCTTGAAGAGTTTGTATCTTCTGCTTGTTCATTTGTCTTCAATCCCACAATGGTGTGTCAAATGTGCAGTTGACTTGAACGACTTTGACCTGGAAGTTTACCATGAAGGGATCAAAGTGGCGTTCGGAGATGTATGTAGACTCTCTGATGTACTATTTAAAGAAATGACTGAGAAGTTTATGAACTTCTTATCTTTATGTGAAAACTTTACAAGTAAGAATCTCGGAGAAGTTGGCTCCTACTCGGATTTGTTGGATGCCTCCGAAATAGTGAATTTGCTGTTGAGATGCTGCATAGTACTGTTGACTCTGCTTGTAGCCCAACAAAATCTTTTTCTGGAGAAAGGTCTCATTCTGTTAAGGATACTCAGACAATTGAGTTCACCAAATTCGCTTGTCAGAAAGGAGAACAATGCATTTAACTTTGAGAAGTCAGATACTCATGAGTGTGCTCACGGTAATGGTAACTGTGCAACATCCTGTGCTGAAGACTTTACTGCCTCCTTTCACTTTTTAGAACCATCTAATCTTCATCTCTTTTTCCAATCAGCAATGCTGGAGGTAATTTGACCATCCACTTTTTTATGTTCTTGACTTCTCCATGATTTGCAATAGAGGAGTAACAGAAATTTCACATTTATTGTTTTGCATAATATGAAATCTTTGGAATTTTGCATTCATTGTTTTAACTCATTTGGAGAAATGTCATGCTCGAATCGAAAGAGACATTTTGTATTTTGTTGGTAGCTTTCCTAATAGAATTTGAATACATGACCAAGGCACATATTTTTGGTTTGATTAATTCAATAAATTATTTTGTATAACTATCTACACCAGTGGCTTCTCTCTCTCTCTCTCTCTCTCTCTCTCTCTCTCTCTCTCTCTCTCTCTCTCTCTCTCTCTCATCAGTAAAGGAATCCCCCATCAAACCCCACACTAATTTGATAAGCATCCAAGAACGTTGAGGAATATTATTAGATGCTAAAAAGAAAGAGAGAAAAACCTCAGTCAACCTCCAAGAAGGGTTTTGTGTAATAACATTGGGTTCTTTGTGATGGTTGTGTAGTTATATCTCTACCTTTCCGTCCCCCGGAAGTAGCAGTTTCTTTCACGTAAAGATATTAACAGTGTTTCTCAAAGATAGATACACAAGCTTGAGAACTTGCTTCTCTATGCTTTCCTGTATGATTTGGAATGTTTGGTAGCCTTGTTTGTATATTTTTAAGCATGTCACATTTGTTTCTTGATATTCTTAATTTTTGGTTACATGTTTAAGAGTAAATCTGGAGTTCTGCCCATGTAATTTGTAAATTTCATTGCATAGGTATATCTAGACGAGCTTTCGATTCATGGGCAACTAAGAGGGTACTTTAAGCTGATTGATTCTGTTGCTTCTATTGGAGAAAAGCTGTTTATTTCTCATTCTACTCAGGGGGATATTGGGATTGTGATGGAAGTGATTTGTACTCATTTTTTAAAATCATTTTCTGATGAGTTTGCATGTGGAGATTTTTTCGGCCGATTATTTGGCATACGTGCTAAAGAACTCAGATATTTGTACAGAGCTCCAGAAATAAGTAGGGTTACTGCAGTATCATTACTTCTCAATCCTATCATGATTTCTGCCCCAAAGTATATGCAAGCACATCTGATTTCTTTGGTTTCTGAAGCCAATTATATGATAGATGTAGAGAGCCTGAAACCAGATCGTAAACTTATGAACTGCTTCCTGTCAGTTTTTGAAAGATCGGTCATTTTGTACACAAAGCACATGTCTAGTTTGGAAACAGATAGTTATTCTCAAAGCGGTGTAGGATGTGACAAATCTAATGTATCAGACAAAAGAATTCATCCATTGTTTGAATCCTATATATTGCCTGAGACAAAGCAGCAGATCAATACTCTAATATACAGGTTAGATGATTCATCATGTCCAGAATTGCAAGGTATTTTCATTAAAATGAAATCTGATCTTGTAAGTTCTGCCATGAGATTTGTGAAGGAGATGCAAACTGTTTTTGAGGTATCATGTCAAGATGATATTTTAGCGGTCTTGAGTTGCTTAATTCTCAGAGCTTCTGAAAGCTTCGATGACACTGCAAAACATTCCATTGAGGGTACAAGTCTGCAGGATGTATATCTTCTTGCTTCCTTAATGAAGTTAATGAGCACTTCATTGCTGCAAGCCGTACGGCATCTCAGACAGGGGGATAATTTATGTTGCCAGAAAACCTTGAAAGATTTTTCTTCATGTAAGGAGTATGATTTCATTATAGGCATAATCACTACTTTCAGAAACTTTGGCATTCAGTTACCCAACCAACAAGTTCTATTTAATGAAATGTCGAGCCACAGTACGAGGCATACGTTTTCTAAAATGATGTTTTTGCATTTCTCTGGCTTGATGTCATTGAGCTTTGTTAGTGGGCTTGATTGTTTAGTTAAGGCCTGCTTGTTGACAATTATTGCCATATTAAATTTATTTGTTTTCGAAGAGGGTAGTTTAGATGCACTGCGGTCAATGGTTGATTCCAATAAAGAATCCTTTTCATCTGGATTGCTACATGTCAAATTCCAGGAGGTAATACTATTTTTTTTCTTCCCACCTCCACTCTGTGTTTATAAAGGCTTCATTGTGTCTACGTATATAACATTTTGTCCATGATGCAGACTGTAGTGGACCAAAACTCAAGCTTAGTGGTTGCATCAAAATTTCAGAAGATAAGGACCCTGTATATGAGGTATTTGATGCTATGAATGTAGTATGTTGATTGCTGACGCATGTACCTCCAAAGTGTTCTTTTCCACTTGTACCACGATGAATCTGCATTTGTGTGGTACTTAAGTTATGCACGTTGATTGCCAACTGCCAAGAACTCTTTTTGTATGTTTGTTAAGGAAGATTAGATAGCACTAGATGGTATTCAGGAAGAAAATGAAGCTAAAATTTTGTTCTTTATGCTGTTAATTCCTGTCTATATTTCAAAATACTGGATAGTGACATCCTATATTGTTTAATTCTATCTGGTACCACATCCACCTACCAAACAAGCCAGTATTGTCAATTGTGAATTTGTGACTAATCCCCACCCCACCCCACCCCCATGACATCTTCATATGTTGTAAAAACTATTGTATGATGCATTCATGTTTCAATTTGGATTTGTTGATCATTTCCTGGTACAATGCATGTCTTCTCTTATCCATAATTCACTTTCTGCGAGATTGCTGCATTAATCCATTGTATCACCATCTTAAGAACTCCATCAAGTACTGCTATTTCTCCAACTCATTATTTTTATGGATGAAATTATTGGTGCTAAAATAGTTCGTCATGTCACTTCAAATTCGAATTACAAACTCTAGGTGAGGAAATTTTCGGGCATTATTTATCTTGTTTATTAACTTATCAAATTTTTATTTTTATTTTTTCACTAGGGATTCTCTGGAAAACAACAGTAATAAAACAGAAGATTTAAGTGTAGCAGATATGGAGAGTGCCTTAGGGTTGGAAGAGGAAACAGAGGAAACAAGCAACGGGGAGATCTTTTTTAAGTGCTTGTTAAAGGAGGGAGAGAAAATATCTGATTTTGACGATGTAGCTGATTTTGTTGAGTGCAAACAGGGAAAAGACTACTCAGATTGGTTAAGGAACCGTTGCAAATATAGAAAGTGGAAATGTGAGAAAATGGCTGTGTTGAAGTGGAAGAAGAAGAAGAAAACTTGGAGAACCTTTAAAGGGAAGAAGATTGGAGTCGGTTTATAATTTGACCATATATAGTTGTTAGTTCGTTTTGGTCAAACTTTTTTCTGTTCCAAGTTAGTTTCTCAACTTTCACTTTCTTTCAGTCTACCTTTATCTGCCAAACTAAAGGAAAAATGCGAAGAGGCTGGTGCTCCACAAGGTCAGAATTTAGATTTCATTTTGCTTTTGGGTTAATGATTTCAACTCATAATTAAGCTCCATGTTAACTGCTTGAAGATACGGGAGATTGAGACCGAAGGATCAAAGGCGCCTTGGAATATTAAGCTTGCAAAATGCAATTTAAGATAATGATTCATCAAGATTGTTGAATGTTCATAATACCATTGTAAAATTGGAGGGCTGGACTGGCCAGGAAGTACTATATTCGTGTAGTTACTTTTATTTTCCTGTTCAGAATTTACATTTTTTTTTTCCTGTTTGTTTATTTAGTGAAGTGATAGCCATATCCAAAGTATTTCACATTCAAATCTTATCTTATCTTACTTCATATTAACGAAGATGTCTTTTCCTGCCATTTTCCTACTTCGTTTTCCAAAACATTAAAAAAAAATTAAAAAAAAAAAATATATATATATATATATATATATATATATATATATATATATATATATATATATATTTGTGGGCTCCATTAAATGTCTTGCCACTTCCTTTTCCAAATGAAATGTACAATATATATTTGTTGGCCCCACTGATTTCCCCCCAAAAAAAATATACCGTATGTATGTATCTATCTATCTTATCATATCTTATATTAAAGCAAAAATATTTTCCCGTCATTTTTTAAATTCCTTTTCCAAATAAAATAAAATAAAATATTATATATATTTATTTGTGGGCCCCATTAAATTTTGGTACGACAAGCAGGTTGGAAAGTATTATAATTCGTCAAAGAAGTTTTTCAAATTTTGGTTCAACTATTTCATTTTTTTTTTTAATAAAATGTTATTTATATGATACTTTAAGTTATTAACTCTTTGATTCTCGATAGACTCTCCATTTTAAGATTAAGCGAAGGCAGTTGTTTGGATCAGCATCTGTGAAGCATCTGTGAACCATCGATTTAAACACATTGGTGTCACACCCTCTCACATGGGAGGGTGTGGGACCGCGGGGAGAGTTTTGCTAAAAGATCTCTACAAGGGGAATTGACAACCATCACCTCTAAAGAAAACTCGTGTTGTGATTAAGTAGGTGAAGGATTAGATAATTGTCATTTATTAGATTTCAAAATTTAATATCTACCATAAATATGTTGTAAAACTACCATAATAATTATATATGAATAGAGAGAGAGATGTGAAAATGAGAGAATTCTCTTCATTCAATTGATATATCAAATTGGTAAGTATAGGTCCTTATATATAAGGGTAGACAATTGTACAATCATAATAATGTAAAATTTATAGGGGTACAATGGTAATTGGTCATTCACATAATATATAATTTATAACACTCCCCCTTGAATGACCTATTCTGCAATTTCCTGCCTCATTAAAACCTAGAGGTGGTAAACGGGTCGAGCCGCTCGTCGGCTCGTTGGCTAGGCTCGAGAAAACACGAGCCAAGGGATGCTCGGCTCGTCAAATAAAGAGCTTGTGGGCGAGCCAAGCAACGTCGTTGAACCACGAGTCACAAGCTCATGCCAACGAGCCGAGCGGCTCGTCGGCTAGTTGAAAAAAAAAAATTTTGAAACGTTTGTTACAATGTTACGTTTCCAAAAAGTTAAAAATAAAATAAAATAATAACAATTTAAATTCACAACAACACGTCAACGCCCTTTATTAAAAAAAATGAGCTCAACGAGCCGAGCTCGCGGCTCGTAGGCCAAGTCGAGCTCGACCCGGGTCAAACGAGCGGAGCCTGAGCTCGGCTTGTTTGACACGAGCTTGTTGCTCGGCTCGTCCGTTTGACGAGCCAACCAATCCGAACCATGGGCTGAGCCGGCTCGGCTTGGCCCATTGCCATCTCTATTAAAACCTTGTTAAGAAAACTCAGTAGAATAAAACTTGAGCGAAGGAAAAAGAATACAGTTGGTCCCCCTGATGTTGCCATCGTCAATCATTGAGTCTAATGTTCGAGTAGAACAAATCATGTACTGAATCTTGAAATTTTGAAGTGCTGCCTCGTTAAAACCTTATCAGTAAAATTCAATGGGATAAAATCTGAGCCGAGGAAAAAGAGTACAGTCGTTGTCTCGTTAAAACATTGTCAAGAAAACCTAGTAGGACAAAACCTGAACGAAGGAAAAAGAGTACAGCATGATTCTCTCCTGAAGTGTGCAATCGAGGATTCATGAACTTCTCGAACATTGATATCATCTTTCGTCTGAAATATGTATATATAAAAATCTCCTTGAGTCATTTATGATGAGCTTTATATAAATCGTTCATAGCTCATTTATGATGTCATAACATGCTATATTAAACAATGTTGTATTAATTTATCGATTGCATCTTTCACTTCTGGTGAATAATCAAATTTAGAATTCACTTCTGGTGAATAATCAAATCTAGAATTCACTTCGGGTGAATAATCAAATCTACAACTCACTTCTGGTGAATAATTAAATATATTCATTTTCATATTCACTTATGGTGAATAATAAAATATTCATTTCCGAATTAACTTCTAGTGAATAATTTCTCAGATGTCATAAATAGTACACTCCAATTTCAACATATTATATCATGAAGTCATTTGTATTATTCTATAGTGATACTAATCTGGGTATATTGAATCTTTCAGTGATTATACATGTATGTTCTTACATATCATAAATCACAATTTTTAATTTGTATAAGTATAATCAATCATTGAAATATATATCAATTTCGACATATAATCTACAATCATTTTACTTGAAATCCCAACGTACCGCAATCAACTGGTACATCAAAGAATACTCTCAAAGTACCGAGATGAGAATCATACATTCTGATCTCACTCATTGGTATATCAAAGAGCTCAAGCTAGGGATTTAGATTATAGTCTATCCACCATATGTCATGCCAGTTCTATGAAAAATTTCGCGCGCAACGAGTCGTCTTTTACGACTGTGTAATATTTGTATAAATAACTGCTGGCTTTACACATTTAAGCATTTGGACTTCAGGTCCTTAAACAATAATCCCTACATTGAAATTTTATATTTGGTCAAAGTATTACAATTTCATCAACCTCATTTTCACAAAAGAGTTACATATGTATTCGATTTATTTATCGATTCCATTTCATCTCAATATGATATATAGAGATTTCTTCAATCATCAAGTACATAAATCTCTTATCATTTAACTATGTCCATTTTACTCACCATAAGTATTTAGCCTCAAAGGGATCATTTTAATTATTCAAGAGATATTTTTTTTGGAATCGATTGTCATTATGCTTCAGGCATAATTACGCTTCAAGCGTGTTTTCCCCATAATATTCACAAATCTTATATTATATCAATCGGCTAAAATGCCATAACACGTGTCATCCTTTTAGGGATATAATCTCAATCATATATCTAAGTGCTCTTTGATGGATTGTATACAAATCGCACTTTTACAAATCATAAAGCTTTTTGAGCTAATCCCTGTTTGACATAGAATATTGTTGTATGATAAACAATTTCTGAATAAGTTATTCTCATAGAAAATAATTTGAAACTTTTGATAATCTAACCGTTTATTATAAAACTTCTGGTTCAATACGTTTTATTTCATTTCTATGTATGAATATTTGGTTCAATACAATATTGATGAACTTCTGGTTCAATATAATGTATATTTTACTTATGAACTTCTGGTTCATACTATATACATATTTCAATTGTACGTATGAACTTCTGGTTCAATACAATATTTACTTGTTCGAATATATAAACCAATATACCTTGATTTAGTATATCCAAAAAGGTGATTAAAATGACATCACAAGAAAATGATCATTGTCCCCATCTTTTGATTACAAATATTTTCCTTTTTCTTGGTGGAATCACTGACATGCGGAGCCACCGCTCTTTTACGCGTCAAATAATGCATTTAAATAGATCACTTTGGGAGAAGATCAGATCCATCAAAATGGATGTTATATTTTCAAATATTCGCAAATACTACTCAAATCTTCCGATAAATGTTTTGAAAAAGATTTACCAAGTTCGACTCAAAAGATTGAGGCTGCTGATGGATAAAGGTATTGTTGGTGTGAAATATCGCAAGTGCACGATATCGCTAACAAGTAGTAAAAGTGGACTTTTGAGTCCGAGTTGTCGATCCCACGAGAACTATTTAATTCGCTATAAATTTACTTCGAATATAGAATTCCTAGACAAAAACCAAAACTAACTAAGAAAATAAATTGTAAAATAATAAAAACAAAAACAACAAATAATTGGAAATCAATGAAATAAACAAATCAATTAAAATAAAAAATAAAAAATTAAACTAAAAACAATTAACGAAAGCAAGAAACAAACGTGGTGGGATTTCTAGCAATTGAATGAATATCGGGACTAACGATTTCGAAATAACGTTCTAACTTAATTTCTCATCTCAAGTTGTTTTCTAAAATTGTATTTGGTCGAATTCACGCATATATCTAATTTACCTCTCTCGAGTTCAAATTAGACTTATTTAACTAAGTCAACCATGTATCTCTACAGCGGGTCAGAGTTCTCCTTAGCTAAATGCATTAAATTTCCTAAGAATTCATAAGTGATCACATGCAACCAAAAATTCATATCTCTATCTTTTTGTTGAAATTGCCGGATTTTGTTACGTGATCTAATTGTTAACTCACCTCTCGGATTATGAAAACAACCATTAATTCATGAATTGGTGATTAAGCAATTCAAGCATTAAACGCAATAATAAAATCAATACATAATTATCAAAACACCAACTTGAGAATTAAAAGCAAGCAAGAAACATTAAATCTATATCGTTAATCCCGATTATAAAATTTAGCTACGCATGTTTTTGGAAGAAAAAAAGATAAATAATGGGAACAAAACCCGGACTTTGAAGAGTTGAAAAATTTGCATCACTTGACACCACCAAAAATTCACCCCAGCTGTCCACTGTAATTGCTCGTCTTGTGCACAACCTAGTTCCACTTTTAAACCAGCCAAGTCCTCCAAATTAAACTCCCAAGTCAGCAAGCAGTTTGAAATATATAAACCAGCAGTGCACCTCCTTTTGAAGCACAACCGACCAGCCTTTCTCCTTTAATTGCACAGCCTGCCACCTCTCTGGTTTTTTTTTTTTTTTTTGTCCAGCCAACTACTCTTCCCAGCTCTCTCAATGGTCAATATATATATATATCACCTTTTAATCCCAATTCCACCTCAATTCCTTGTCTTGTATTTCAGCAGTGTATCTCCAATTCGTGTATATATATATATATATATATATCCTCCAAATCTCGTTCCAGCCGACTGCCCCCTACAACCAAAAAAATTCCAGCCTGCACTCCAATGTATCTCCACCAAGGTTGCACTTCCTCCTAATTACTCCACCAGGCTCGGCTGCTTATCTTTTATTCCACCAAGATTTCCACTCTCAACCTACCTCTCTCTCTCTCTCTCGTTTTTGACAGCCGACCACCACAATTAGTCCCTTTCACTTTGTCTCCTCCATTAGGCGGCACCTTTTTTTCTCTGTTTTTAACTCACGGCTAACCCCCCCCCCTCTTTTTTTTGCTGTATGTGTATATATATATATATATATATATATATATATATATATATATATATATATATATATATATATATACACTAATTAACCCTAAAGCCCAAATCAACTAAATTGTCCTTCAAGTAACTCAATTCTTCCATATATGATAAGTTAGTCCTTGAGTCAATTGCACATTCGGTCTTCAACTTTTGAGAGTGTACACTTTAGTCTTTTTTCTTCATTTTATCTCAATATTCGTCCAATTATTGCGTAATTGCTTCAATTCATCACTTTTCTTGATTTTGGGATAAAACTTGAAATAATAATAAATAAACACAAACTAAGTAGAATTTATTCGAGAAAAACAATATAATATCCTAATTTCGATAGATAAATAAGTGTATAAACTACACTTATCAGGTATCCCAGAAGATGTTCGTTGGTTGATCGAAACAAAAGTTCGATTAGCTGGTGAATTATCAGATTCATTTTCTAAGCACATGTCTGGCTTAGGTAAGAGTACTTTTGCAAAGAAGCAAAAAGCAAAAAGATTAAATGGTTGTTACAAATGTGCTCGATGGACATGTGATACTCGTTGTAAATCAATAGGATATTCATCCAGAAATCGAGATGATAAAATAGATTTCATTAATGGTGGGCTGAGTAAGGAGTCATTGGATGATATTCGATTGACTCTCGAGAAGCGCCCTTGTGGGTATGTGCAGCGTGAAGTACTATCTTTATGGGCTAAATTCATCAGTGATAAAGACCGTTATAGTCTAAAAAATATAATATCAAAAGATCCTATTTGTCAGGCTGCTATAAACAATAATGTTTTGGCTACTCAACATTGATACAAGGTAAATCAGTATAGTATATATATTTTAACAAAATATTTTATATTTTTCACGTATTAACAGATTGTTACTGAGAGATCACCGAAAGAGTATCCATTATGGAGCAAAATATATGCTGTCGAGACAAGATCAAAAGTGGTGTCATTTAGTCAATAGTAAATAGCAACTTTTTCAAAAAAAGAGCAGTAAATAGTGAATATTTTCGAGTTAAAAAATTCAGATAATTTCGCAGTTTAAAGCATCCCAAAATAACAATTTCTTGTAAGTTTTTCTTTCCTTATACTCTCAAAGATGGAAGGACCAAAATTTCGACAGATCAAAATTATCTGTGTATTTTGTGGATCAAAAGTAGGGAAAGGTTTTGGATATCTAGAAGCATCAGTGGATTTAGGAAAGAAGTTGGGAGAGAAAGGTATCAATCTAGTTTATGGAGGAGGTAGCAGTGGATTGATGGGTTATGTTTCCCAATCTGCTCAAACAGAACGAGTGGAAGTGATAGGCGTTATACATGTTCCTTTGGTAGATGTTGCAAGAAAAACACGAGGGCATGAAATACAGACATTATCTATCCATGAACGCATAACTTGCACGTTATATGATTCTGATGCCTTCATAGCCCTGTCGGGAGGTTTTGGTACTTTAGAGGAAATCTTTAATATTACCTCTTGGGCACAGTTAGATTTCCATACCAAGCCTATTGGACTTTTAAATGTTAACAATTTCTTTGATGGTTTGCTGACATTTCTTGATCATGCTGTGGAACAGGGATTCATCTCTCAATTTTTCAAGATGATTCTTATTTCTACTCCTATTATCAAGGAACTGCCAGATAAGCTGCAGTCATATATTCCAATACATGATCCAGCAGGAGTTAAGATAGATTGGTCGCAATGAAGGGGAATTAAGCGAAAATGGAGTTCGGTTAATGTAAATTTATCTTTGTGAATCTCCAAGATATTGTGGATGGTAGAGTACGGAGTATTCTTACTCTTGAGACACACCTCTAATATTGATGAGTATTTGAACTTAATCTTGTGAACCTCAAAAGGATTAGGAGTGGTGGAGTACGGAGTATTCTTACTCTGGAGACACACAAAAAAGTATTAGGGGTGGTAGAGTATGGGGTATTATTACTCTTGATACACACCTCTACTTTTGAGGATCATAAATGTTTCCCCCATTTTGTATTTTGCATCTATGACTCGTTTATGCTTCTTCAGGAGCAATAATAATAATATCATTTCAGTATGTTTATATGATAATCTTTACTTCTTCTGAAGTAAATATGTACTTCTTCTGGAGTACATAAGTGCTTGTGCAAGAACTTTGATCAAATTTTTTTATCTCAATCATATAACATTTATCTCATGATACTGATGAGATTATTTTCACATTAGCCATATCCGTGCTATCATGTGATATTATCTTATCATACATCAATATTTTTCTTGTTAAATAATTTATTTTCATCCACCCTTTCAAATACATATATTGGTAACTTCTGGTACCATTTTTTGAAATATCAAATAACAATCATATATTAAATTTATATGAGTAGAATTATTTAAAATCGGTAGAACCAACCATATAGGTGGTAACGTGATATGTATATTTAAACCTGATAAAACCAACCATATAGGTGGTAACAATATAAAGAAATAATTACATTTCATAAATGAGCAAGTTATATCTCTAAATCCAATCAAGGTATTCATAATAGTCTAGTCCGTTACGTAATGAGTTATACTCAATATATCACGGCATGGCAACTATTATATTATTTTTAAATCTTTTAATTTATCATATTGATCACATAGTAGTGTTAAATGATTGAGAATATATATTCTATTAGTATTTATCATCAGATCAGTAATCATGATTAATCAAATTCATTAAATCACGATTAATATACTTTAGCGTATCATCAAGGGTAAAATCATCCATATTTTAATATATTGATCATATGAGTAAATCGAAACCGTCAATATGTTTGAAATTTAATTTAGAACAAATATACTTTTGGTCCGAAGTTCAAAATCTCGCCGGAATTGCTTCAAAAATAGTTTTTACGAAACCGCCACGTTAGACCACTGGAAAATATACAAAATTGTACCAAACAGAAAAGTAAGACCATAGAAAAATCAAAAACGTCGATATGAACAAACTGCCTTTTGACGTCGTCGTTGAAAAAGCCCACACGTGCCAGCACGCGTCGAGTTGACGTATACGCATGGGCGTCACGCGCCTCACACGTCGCCGCGCGTGTCGCCGTCGTCAACACGTGCCCGTGCCGGAGGTTCATCTCGCCACCGTGATTTCAGATCCGGTCTCCGATCGTCGATTGGATATAGGTTTTGCGTAGATCAACTTTGAAAGTTTCGAATTTTTTCAATTTTCCTTTTTGCACAACATTGAGATCTTGTTTTTCTTTCCTCGTATGAAACTTTTTGAGTCATGCAAAGTTTCCATCTTTCTTGATGTTTTTAGATCTACAATATATAGGTTATTTTCTAAAATCAAAAGTGTTTGATTTGAAAAAGGAAAACATTAATTGATAATAATAATAATAATGTTTCTGATATTGAGACTCATCATTTAGATGCAACTGTAGAGCATACTTCCATCATATTACTCAATTGGTTAGAGACTTGTGCTGATAACGTGTTGTAAAACTACCATAATAATGATAATATATGAATAGAGAGAGAAAGATAGATGTGAAGAAGAGAGAATTCTCTTCATTCAATTGATATATCAAATTGGTAAGTATAAGCCCTATATATAGGGGTGAATAATGATACAATCGTAATAATGTAAAGTTTACAGGGGTAAAATGATAATTGATTATTCACATAATATATAACTTATAACAAAGTCTTAAATAACTTTGATATCTACCACAAATAGGGGTGTCAAACGGGCCGAGCCGAGCCGGTTCGACCCGTTTGAACGTGGTCCAATATGGGTCCACGGACCGGAAACGGGCCGGCCCGTGGGGAGACGAGCCGGGCCGAGCCGGCTCGTCCCCCCACGGAGGCGGCCCAAGTCCAGCCCGTGGCCCGTCTGACCACGGGCCGACGGGCCGGCCCTTTTTTTTTTCTTTTCTCCTAATGGTTTTTTTTTTTTCTTCTTCTTCTTCTTCTCCTAACGGTTACGGCTAAATAATTGAACATTAAAAAACCCTCCTCCTTTAATCCGGGCTTGGGACCGGCTACATTTAAATTATTGTAGGCGGAGTTAAAATTGTACACGAACAAAATGTTACGTGTACAATTTTTTTATTTGAAAGAAACAAATGAAGCAATTGAAAATACAGAAAAAGAAAAAATTTACTCACCAATACGATTGTTCTCCGAATTCTTCGGCAAGAATTTCACATATCATATCTTGTTTCCTTTTCTCCGCAAACTGCCAATCCTTTAAACACATTAAGGTCTCCAGTATGTCTTCTTTAAGCCTTGACCTATATTCAGATAACACTCTACCACCTGCACTAAAAGCAGCCTCCGATGCTACAGTTGATACCGGAGGTGCTAGGAGATCTCGTGCAATCATAGAAACAACCGGGTATTGACGCTCGTTTTGTCTCCACCACTTAAGAATGTCAAAATTATTTCTTTCGTCATCGTCTAACATACTAAGAAGGTCATGTGAGAAATACCTAGTTAACTCTCCTGGAATTTCATCTGAACTATATGTACTAGAAGAACTAGAACCACTGGGAAGTGTACTAGAAGTAGAAGTTCCCTTCATAGTCATAAGGTAGGAAAGTAAATCACTGTCTTGATTTTGTATCATATTAGGGATGGGAGCAGTTCTTCTAACATTTTTACCCGACCTTTGGGCATTGATCTCGTACATTTCACATAAACATTTTTCTAAATCTGTGCATGTTAAAGGGGTTTCAAAAGTTAATTTATTTGATATAGCCTTTATTGTGTGTTTAGTTCCCTCTAAATTTATTCTAGGGTCCATAACCGTTGCTAATGGAAACAAAGCTGGTAAATCTTCCCAATACTTTCTAAACTTAGTCTCCATTGCTTTAATGATATCAGAAAAAATAGGAAATGTCTTGTACTTATTAAAATTATTAGCAATACAATAAAAATGCTTCAAGACTAAAGGACTAGTAGGATAATAAACACCGGACAATTCGTTTGTAGCATCGTAAAATGGTTTCAAAATTTTTTTAACATGAATTGCAAGTTCCCAATCATTAGTCCCCAAATCAAAAGTTGAGCCGTTTGAGTGCCGACCGTTGTAATATGCACATATTAAATTCTCGTAACCTTCACAATGTTCAATCATTAAATAAGTTGAGTTCCATCTATATCCTACATCAGTAATAAATGATCGTGGGTTCATACCATTTTCTACACACAGTGCATCAAAAACTTGTTTTCTGGAAGGTGCTATCATAATGAAATTGCAAGCACACCTAATTTTTTTCAATTGATTTTCTATAAACTTAAGACCATCTTGAACTATTAAATTAAAAATGTGACAGACACAACGAACATGAAACAAGACTTCACCAAACTCAGGATTTATGAGGGCTGCTAATCTATCAATCACCGCTTTATTAACAGAAGCATTATCTAGTGTAAAACCACGAACTCTACTATCACAGTTAAATTCTCTAAGAATTGCAAGTAGTATATTGAAAATATTTGTTGCGTTATGTGGGTAATCTATAACTTTAAATGCCATAATTCTTTTGTGTATTACCCAAGAATCATCAATGTAATGACAAGTAACAGCTACGTAACCTCTATAATTATTGCCAGTCCACAGGTCCGAAGTAAATGACAAGTTACCATTCCATTTATTTAAAGCATCTATAAAATTTTGTTTTCTTTGTAAATATTTAGCTATGCAATCAGCTCGTAAAGTATTTCTAGAAACGGGTTTGTACCTGGGTTGGAGATACTTCTGAATGAATTCCGTGAATTGTGAACTTTCTACAATTGAAAGTGGGAACTCACCACTCGATACGAACATGACCATCCCTTCTCGACGTGCTAGATCTTGGTTGAAGACCCAATTGGTTAGGCTCGAACTTGATTGAGAAAACTGTAGAGTTGATTGGTTTGCTTCAACCGTGCCAGGTTTTCGACATCCTTTGCAGTGTCTATTGAGGTGTGATGTGCCCCCACCCTTCTTCCAAGAGAAAAGTCCCTCGCAATTTCTACATTTTGCTTTGGATATCGGTTTGTTTTCAACATCTTTTTTCGATGTTTCAATCACATCGAAAAAATTCCAGCACTGCGATTTTTTCGTCCTCTTTGAATTTCTGCTGGAGACTGCCGTCGTGCTAGCGGAGCCAGATCCATATGTAGCAGTGACATCTTCATCAATTATGTCATTCAAATCAATAGGAATTCTTGTATCTATATCTTCGATCTCATTTTCAAATTCCGCCAAATTGTCGGGAATTGGAATATCATTGAGAGGTGCAAATTCATCAACAAATTGACTAGAAGAATAACAATGAGATTGTGAGTGTGCCATTAGAAACAATAGAATTGAAAAATTGGAGATGAAAATGAAATGTGGAATGGAATTTGAGACAATATTGTATATTTGTATGTGAAATATTATAGCACTAGTCACTAGAATTTGAGACTTGAGAGAATGAGACTTGAAAGTTGAGAAAGTTGAGTTGAGATTGTGAAAAAAATGAAATAAAAATCTAGTATTTATAGAAGAAAAAAAAATAAAAATAAATAAATAAATAAATAAATTTAAACGGTCACAAGACCGTTGAACGGTCTTGTGACCGTTGAGGGCCTCACGGGCCGGCCCTTTTCGGCCCGTGAGCACGGGCCGAACACGGGCCGATCCGTGATCGACCCGTTTTCGGTCCATTTTGATAGTCCGTTGGATTAGTCCGCGAACTTCGCGAGCCGAACCCGAACTGTCCAACACTCAAATTTTTAGTCCGGTCCAAGTCCAAGTCCATTTTTTTAACGAGCCGAGCCGAACTTTTAACGAATCGAGCCGAGCCGAGCCGAACTCACGAACTGTCCAGTCCGTTTGACACCCCTAACCACAAACTCCATATTCGAAACTTGATATCTACTACAAATCTTTATAAATATTTGACTTCTATTACGTATCTTATGAATGATTTAATTATTTATAATTATATTGTTCGTATATATTAATTATAGTAAAATACAGAAAATTGTATTCGTAATGTAATTGAAATTAAAGTTTGGACTACTATAATTGCAATTATAGCGGCTTCGCCCGAACTGAAAATAGGAAGAAAAAAAAAATGAAGTAATAAAAATACAATTAATCTACTAGCACAATTTTTTTTTTTTTTTCAAGTTTAATTTTTAAGTTTTACTTCAAATATTTTGTACGCACTAGTGGTACATATAAAAGGAATAAACATAAAGAAACAGCGACCAACCTTTACCTGTACACTCACAATGTTTGTGATTCTAAAAGGTCTAAAAACATCAAATATTGTAACTAACAGTACAATCTCAAGACTTTATTAATCCCAGTGTAACGCAGATATGGCAAATGGAGTGGCTATTCGTGGAAATCACTGGATGAGATGTTTTGGAAGAGCGCAATCATATTTACAGAAGGGGGTTACTGTCAGCAAGGTTTAACCTTTCTTACCACTGTTGAGAATTCTGCACAAATGGAAAGCTTCACCACCTCCATTCGAGGACCTTTTTTCCATAAAGCAAGCAGAAAGTTGTCTCAGTAATCTCTCGAGACATGATTGCCAGCAACATTTTGCATCTTTCACATCAGGATTTGTTGCCAAGACCATTGCATTAACTGCATCAGCCACAAGCTCCCGTTGAGATTCTCGAAGAATGTATCCGACGGTGGACTTGTCTGGCTCTTCGTATGCCAGCAAAGAAGAGCAATCCTAGCGAGAGAAGTAAAGATGTTAGAACTGAAAAAAAATGAAACTCCAGCATACAAGAAACTAGAAAGGTGATTGAATCCAACTGTGACTATATATATATATATTGGTAACTGCCAACTGGTAAGAGGGACACATTAAGCACCACTCCAGGAGAAGATAGTAAAAAGAACCCAATATCAAGCAAAATCATATTCTGCCTTGTACCCTATATGCTTATGGATCCAGTCATGTAGAGAAAGCTAAGACGGAATTAGCTCGCGCTTTTTTCTGTAGATCGAATGTTCATAAAATAGCGCCAAACTTTTGTAGAATATATAGTCAACAACAGATCTTCCACATACCTTGACTAGATCACCAAACTCTGAGCTCCTCTTGAACTTTCCAAACTCAGTCCTCGCATACCACACAGCTTCCTCCAGCTTCCCGACCTGCAGTAAGACGCGGATCAGAGTTGCTGAAGAAAATGCCCTGTTTTATGGGAGAAAAAGAGCCAAGACAAATAATCAACCAATATTATAGGAATTGTATGTTGTATTCAACGTATATAATTGGTGAATATATGACCCAATTCAAAATTTCGGATAAAAAGATTTGAGAATAATGGAACAAGGCACAAATTAAGCCCTTGTTTGGTTTATTTTAGATTTTTCTCTTTATTCTACAGTAATCTATAATCAATCTCAACCATCAACTAAAAGTCAAGCCCACAATATTTGACTTTTCAACCAAATCTCAATCATCTACTCTCTCAAAAATCACTATTCATTTCAAAAAAACTCTTTTTAAATAATATCAAACATATATACTAAATACAACACTTGAATAAGGCAAGAAAAGAAGTACATCTCAAATGTCCTAGAGAACTGCCTCTCTATACTCACCTCTCCCAACCTACCTTGACTAATTAAGTGACGTCTCTTCTTCCATCGTTTTCAGTTTTACTTCAGATTTCCAAACACTTGAGGTTTTAAATTAAGTTTTCATCGATACATATTAAGCCTCCATTTGGTAAACTTTTTTATAAACAAGTTTATAAATAACACATTTTCTCATACCACTTTTTAACAACATACATTTTCTCAAAGCACTTTTCAACACAATTTTATCATAAAAACATCACATTCTTTGTCAAAAAAAAAAAAAAAAAAAACTTTAACCAAATAGAGGCTAAATCAATTTCAAGCGATTTAAAAGAAAATGGATCTTTTATAATTAAAGGAAAATATTTCACTAACTGGTAACTAATGGTTTTTAGGCTCTAAGATATGAATCAGGAATATAGGTCCAGTTCCTATCTTATTTTAAGCAATGCCAACTCCACACTTAACATGGATGATAAGTTATGATTTTACTCCGAAGTGGTAAAGCTTCGTGATAGAGGAGGATCAAATTGCTTGCTTTCAACATCATAAAATGGATTACATGTGCAAACCATATTTCATATGGCCTCTTATCTTTTGACTACCTTCCCCAAATTCTAACAGCAAGAAATAAAAAGTAGACGTTTATATGCTATGTTCATGATTCAATAAGCTACTTAATAAAAAAGGCATTTACCCTGAGAAGCTCAATAAACTTTTGAGAATGTAGCAGAAAGCAGATAGAAGACTTGTCATCCTGCACATATCAAACAAATTATCATGTCAAAAACAATATTATCAGCATCAACCTATTTAGAAAGATTCAAGATGTGAGTGGGCACATCAATAGTACACATCATGAATATCAGTTATGACTAGAAAAATGTCATCTTTATGCATAAATCAGTTCATATAGTCATCACCCCATTAAAAACCTATGGACGCATTCAGGCAAATGATTTTCAGCAGAATCTTTCAAATGTCATAGGGCACACAGAAATAACGAGTTAAGGCAAGGAAATACATATTTTGACGAGTATATCAACCTTACACACATTATTTTCTCAAAGAATATAGGTCGTTTGAGAGTGCTTTCTATAAAATGTATACATGGAAACAGTCAACAATATCCTAAATTACATGTCAGACAAATTGAAATTATGAGAGAGAGAGAGAGATATTGATGTCATCTACCTGAACAATTTGAGGATACCATTCACGGAGTTTAGCAAATGTTTCATCAATCTCGCCACGACTTATTAGCTGCATGACCAAATAAAAGTATTTTTTTTAATTTTTATATAGATACTATTAGTTATATTAAGTTACGATCATACTAGCAAGGACCGATGAGCTGGAATAGATAAAGCAGATCGTGTTGAGTTGGGATCCCTAATGTGTCAGTGAGTAAATATGGAAAATGAAAGTCTTTACAAGGAGTAAAAGATTAAGAGAACTAAAATTCAAGCTCATCAAGTATCACGTAATTGCATTGATAA
Source organism: Ligustrum vulgare (assembly GCA_963555705.1). Lineage (NCBI taxonomy): Eukaryota > Viridiplantae > Streptophyta > Magnoliopsida > Lamiales > Oleaceae > Ligustrum > Ligustrum vulgare. The sequence goes on from OY743169.1 coordinate 702,027, forward strand.
AATTGATGTATAAATGAATTCATGGGGGGTGAATTAGCCGCAACCAAAAAAAATGTGCCGTTACTCGAAATATTGAGGCAAAGAACTCTGACACCATATTTAGATATAGATGAAATTATATCCATCCAAAAAAATGTAAGTGCTAGCTGATGGCTACTTCACTCTGTAAATTATCCAAATCATTTTGCCATTGATACCCTGGAAAGAGGACATATACAAGTGGATCATGAGTATATATATATAGCGACCATAAATTTGAAGATTTAGAAAGAATTCTTTATGCTAAGAGATCAAAAGTATTTTAATTGGCTTGCCACATTGCTACGACAACTTAAAAGTCTTGAAATATTTTTGAAAATATCGATAATTTTAATTGGGTCAAATATTTAAATATTTTAAACGTGGATAAAAGTATGACAATAATGGTGTCATTTTGTAGCGTACATTAAAAAATAGAAGTCGGCTTAAGAAAAAGTGATTTTGGTCGAGATTGACCTAACTTATTTTAATTTAAAGAAACACAAGATTTCTTATTATATTTTATTCATAAATGAATGATTATTTAATTCTAAAAGAAAAAATCACGTTTTGGTTTCAAATTTTTGTTTCATTCCATGACTTCCACTTTCCAATTCTTTTGCACATATCAAAAACCACTTCCTCCCACTTTCCCATTCTCACTTAAAGTTGGTAAACTCATTTCACTCATTTACCAAGAATTCAACCATATCTACCATGTATATGTATATATATATATATATATATATATATAATCTTTCCCCTTTTTCAAGGTAAAGCAAACAAGTGCAAAAATTCATTCCAATTTTTTTTTCCACGCACGGCCATGGCTTTTATATATATATCTTAACTAAATAAAAAGAGTGCAACTCTCCAAACAGTGCCACATTTTCGACCAAAACGACGTCGTATTGGTGAAGATGAGACGACGCCGTTTACCTTATGTGTGGGTGTTGAAGAGAGAAGTAAAAGGCATCTCCATTTTCATTTCTCTCCAAACCTAACCCTAACGCTAGCGCCGCTTCTGGTACTCTCTTCTCATTTCCACCAATTTCATTGCCTCCGTCTAACCTAACTATCTCACCTCTCACTGCAAAAAACCACCTCCTGCATAAATCCAATGAAATCCTTGCCTCCCATTTTCCCCCAAAATCCCCTCATCTCAACAAAGCAAAATTCTTGATTCCATATTTACCCATTCTCACTAAAAGTTGAAGCAGTTGGATATTTAGTCCTCTTCCATTTTCTATTTTTAGTTGGATTTATAAGAAGTGTTGAATTCTAAATTCTAAACTTTCAGATATACCAAGAGTTCAATGCAAAAGTAAGGAATTATGTTACTTACATCTCCGGTATAATATCTGTTTGTTCTACAATCGCTTCTCCATTCTGTTTGCATTTTCTGTTTACTTGGCATCGAGTTTCAGGTTTCATCCAACAGATGAGGAGTTGGTGAGGTATTGTTTAAGGAGTAAGGCATGTAGGGTAAGATGATTTTTATTTTTGATTAATTATTGATTTTTTCAGAAGCATTTTTTTAGTTTTTTGTGGATAATTTCTTTTAACTATTTAATTTCTGATTAATTTAGGCTTTTGGGTGTACAATTTTTTTACGATTTAAGTGATGTAGATTACTTGTGCATATGTATTTTGCAATTTGATGAGCTGAAAATTAGATTTTAGAACTATAATATGATAAAAATGACAAGTCAGGCTAAAGATGAGATTTTCAGAACTTATATATGATAAAAATGATAAATTAGAGGGAGTAGAAAAAGGGATATATATAGAGACAGAAATTTAGATACGAATGCCTGTATTTATAATTAAAAACATGTATGGGTCTGCGTATTGGGAATCAAGAGTAAACTTTGAGTATCATTTGTATTAAAATAAATTAAATTGTGTACTAAGTTCTCAAGCATGTCATTAGATTATCCATTGTATACGGTTTACCTAAATTCTACTTCTCACTTGATTTCTTTTGTCGATACGTAATATTGTGGTAAATATAGATGTTGATTGAGAGTTAATAATTTGTTTCTTGAAATGGAAAGAGTATTTATAGTTATTTAATTGATGAAACTAACTAATCAGTTATCTATCGCACATGTTATGGAATCTTTGTAGATAAATTGTTTGTGGGAACTTAATATCACAAGATGGTATCTTTGCCCAGTTTTTTATTATTATACTTTGCTTATTATAGGAAATTGTCGTTTTGACACCAAATCAATCACAGAATATAAGAAATGAGAGGCAATTGAATTCTGCATTCTCATTGCTGATTTTCTGATTATAGTTTATGGCAGGTATGACTACTCAAGCTATGGACAGTCAACTGATAAGGTATGAGAGTTGGACTTGGTGCATTTGTTTTGAAGAAATTTTATCATGAAAATGCTAAGTTATTTATCATTCTTCTGATAGCCAAGTGAACAGAACTCTTGTGCGGGCATTGAAGTTGTATATAAAAATCTATAAGAGACTTATTTTGGTTTCGATTGGCAAGTTGATTTATGGTTCTCTTCTCTCTTGGTTTCTTTTTCTTTTCTTTTCTTCACACACACCCCCCCACCCCCCGCGGGTAATATCACGCTTGATTTAGGCTGTCTTCTTGTAGGTTCAAAAATTGGCTTGCAACGAGAACCTCATATGAGGGGCTGTTCTAGAGGTAAATTGTTTACCTTTTTCAGATTTTTCTTTTTTTGGCTGTTTGTTTAGAAATTTAATTGTTGCGTGTTCATAGATTATTATGATTGGGCCGCTTCTTTGCTATATTTCGTACAAGTGTTTGCTTTTATTAGTGTTAAAACTGTCCTCATATAATGAACTCGGTTTACTATCTCGGATTATTTATTTACATCTTTTATCTGTTTAGTGCGTGTTTAATATCTAATTTTCATTTGGTTAGTTTCTTCTATTTGCTCTGTCCATCTGATTATTCACTATGTAAAAGGAACTCGTAATCTTATGATGCATTTCTGAGTTTTTATGTTGGGCAATTGGGCAAATAATTAGTTGGGGCCTTGGTAGCTATGGAAGGTACTTAGATTTTAGTTATCACACAAACAGCCTCTTGCACCTTCTTTTTTTTGTCATGAACTTTATTAGCTACCTACCGATCATAGGCTTATCCATAGAGTAAAGGTGTTCACCATTACAGGCAGATGAGCTCTCATGTTCTACACTTTCATACAAGTGTATACTTAAGATATTCAGTATTGTTCTTGAAAGGCTTCAAATGAAAGTGTTCTTTTGCTTATGTTGCTGAGATGTTCTTAATTTTGTGGTTACGTTTAGAAATATATGCTTCATGTTGTGGGGACACATAACTGTTTCTCAAAGCTTCAGTTAGAGTTTGTGTGAATTGTGAAAAGATTTGGATGACTACTACAGCCTCAAGTTTACTTAAGTTTATCAAATTATCAATAGCATTGCTCAAGGTGATCAGGAATGAGAATGAAGAAGGCAGAAGCTACCAGTTATTTGCAAAATTGCAAATATTATTTTTCAAGTTCTCTTTCATTGTAGGATATTCTGATGTATGCTCTTATAGTCTATATGAGTTGGCACATCAGCACACGACTTGCTCCTTCAGTGCATGGATGGGGTTGCTTCCATGATATAATGGCCATTGACGCTGATGCCTGGTTGAAGTGGTTGGATGCAATGGGGACAGGTAATATATCATACTTTCATGTAATTTTATTTCTCTGTTTAATTATCGTTATCCTTGTTCTCTATATGGTTCTATTAATTCTCTTTGAAAGCAAAACTAATGCATGTATATTTGGTTGTATACTTTCTATCTTTTGAGAATTGGATATATCAACATCAAGTGATATTTTGTGAAATATAAGATTTGTGCCTCTTTAATTAGGCCAATATTGTCGGTCATAATACGCTAATAAAATCATTGAAATGACACTTCTTGTGCATAGCACGAGACGACGACTAGTATGTATATTATATGTATATGTGTGTGTGTGTGTGTGTGTGTATATATATATATATGCGGAAGAACTTTGGCAAAGTGTTGATTTGATTTTGGTGATTGTGCATTGAAACTTCATGCACGATTCAACTTCACAATGTTTTGAAAAAGTTTAAGGCAATATTCTCTCCCGTACACATGTTACAATTTTGAGTTAATTATATGCTAGCTTGAAATTACATGTTAACTACATATTTTGTATGAAAATCTAGCTTAATCTATGTTAAATTAATTATTGGCATAATATTGCTATATTTATGTTGCGATTATGTTCCGTGATTGAAGGTAATCATCCATTATGTTGTGATTGTAGGTGATTGGAGGTAATCACAGTAAAATTATTAGACCGGCAATGTTTAAATGTTTTCCCTAAGAGGAAAGTTGGCTTTGACATGTGTTTAAATGTTGGTATAAATTATTCTCATTAGTGTGTATATATACTATTGAGATTTCTTCGAAATGCTCATTGCTTAAATGCGTTACAGGTTGAAGAGCTTGACACGACGTGACGGTAGGCAAAAGTCACTAGAGTTTAAGGTGGCGTTATGATTATATTTTATTTTGTATTTTCATTTTCGAAAATGTTTTATGTTTCCTTTTTCATTTTTGTTTTCAAATTTGCTGAAAACGCGTTTGGTTTATCATTTTTGAAAACTGTTTTTTGAAAATGAAAAGCTGAAAAACACGTTTTATTTGAAATTTTGCAGAATACTACTTAAACTATTTTTAATTAATTTGCTTGCAGAATACTACTGGCTCAAACTCAAATTTCCTTTCACAATACACTGAAAACATTGTTACCTGCAACACACTAATGTGAGCAATAAGAATCTATATTAACACAGTTTGGTCAAGTTCGGGATTTGAGAAAGCTCTAGTTCTATTAAAATCCAGGAAATGCAAGTTCTTTCAAAACCATCAGAGTCCATTTATAAAAACATTTTTTGAAATATATTAACAAGAATTCCCACTTAATTTTTTTTGTGATGTTGATATTTAATTCAATAAAACTTTATTTTAGGCTTAGGTCCAATATATATATAGTTTAAGTTCAGTTCCAAGTTAGGATAATTCTTTAAAAAAAAAAAAAAAAAAAAATTCTCAAAACGCGTTTTCCGCGTTTTGAACATTTTTTGTTGAAATACACTTAAAACGCTCAAAACGAGGTTTTGAACGTTTTGCATTTTGTGTACAAATTTTTTTTGTTTTCCAAAATGCGTTTTCGAAAATGGTAAAGGGAACACGTTTTTAGTGTTTTCGAAAATAAAAACAGAAAACGACATCAAGACAGCAAAGAGAACGGGGCCTAAATTTTTATGCCTTTAAATGTTAGACTTATTTATGTTAAATGTTTCAATACATCTTAAGTCTTGGTAATTTCTCAAATGAATGTTGTTTTGTGATAAAGAAGTAGTATTTTTAGTGGTTGATCTTAATTTATTTTTGAAATGGGATAGGTTGACTACTGCCTAAAATTTTCAGAAAACTACATTCATTTTAAAATTTTGCTACGGTCTAGACATTTAGAATTTCAATTTGTTTTGGTCCATATTTTCCAAGTCCACATGAATAAAATTGTTAAATTTTGAAATATTAGTTAATTAATTCAATTTTAAGTTTTTCCTATATTTCATGTTTTTAAACGGTTAACACTAATGAATACATATTCGATAATGCATCAGGTTAAAAGGAATTCAGGGTGTTACAATATACCAGTGTTCTAAATCGCGCGCACTGCGCGTATGCGCACCTCTCGCGCGTCGCTTTGGAGAAAAGCGCGAAAAACGCGTTTTGAAATTTTTTTATCTAAAAAGCGCGCGCGAAGCGCGCACAGTGCGTGCACAAAGCGTGCTAAAGCGCACGTAAGCTCGCCCGATGCGCGCTTAAGCGCGTCCGAAGCAGTCAACTGCCCTTTTTCTTTTTTCTTTTTTTTTCCTTTTTTTTTTTTTTTTTTACTTGTTCAAGTATGGGTAAAATTTAAATCAAATATCTAAAAATTGAAAAACGCTTTTTAACGCTTACTCCCACTTAAGCTTCAAAAGCTTAACTCTTGGACTCCACGCTTCGTCACGCTTCACGTTTTTTAGAACACTGCAATATACCCTAAATATAAGGTGATTTGAACATTTGCTGCATTGCAGCATACCACAAAATCTTGCTGTTGCAGCACAAATCCAAAACTGGAACGTAATTTGAACACTTTCTCCAGTCTAAACATGAGAAAAGCTGCGCCTGAAGAGGTTTAACTAACCTTCAAATTTCAGTTTCCGATGAAAAAGGACGAATCCATTCTTTAAACCTCATGAAAGAATTCTAGTGACTCTACGACAATCTACATTCTAAGTTTGTAAATGCTATGCCGAGGTACAAGGGAAGAGCTGATGTTACAATTGATATCCCATCAAAATTTGACATTTCCGAATTATTTAGGAGTACTTCCTGCACTCCCCTGTTATTCGTTTTTTTTTTTTTTTTTTTTAACGAGTCAATTCTGCTCGGAAATTAACCTCATCATCATTATCTCAGTGAATAGATTTTTTATACAGTCCCAAGAGGTGTTGAAGATAGTTGTAATTAGCATAATATTAGGAGCTAATTTTATAGTTGAATCATAATTAACATAATTGTAGGAGTTGATTATGGAAAATTAACTATGGGCGCGATTATATGAGCTAAATTATGGTAGTAAATTAGGTTTCTTTTATATACCTATATAAGTGTGACCTTGTAATATTTTATTTCATAGAATGAAATTATGTTTGCACAGGTATACAAGTAAAAGAGATGAAAAAAATGACTTGGTTTTCAAATTTAATTGAAATAGGTTGTATGCTGGATAATATGCTCCAATTCATACCTGACGAAGAGTCCTCCTCTGATTCATCGCATACAACATGTCTTCCTCATTGAACCCATTTTCTGGAAGGGGGGAAATTGGAGGAGCAGTACTTTTACTAGCCATATCAAACAATTCAAGAGTTCCTTCGTACCCATTGTGCTGTAAATAGGAACGAACTAATCTGTAAAGTGCAATGGAGATTATCAAAGAAAACATCAGTTGTAGTTCTATATTTCTGTAGTCAAATAATGTCCAGTTATTTGAGATATAAATGTTAATTTCTCATTATAAGATGTTTGAGCATATATATTTAAAAAAAATAGCACTAAAATTATTATCAGAACTGATGTGCATGTATGATGAAAGACTCATAAGTTTAGATACTCATTTCTTCAATGTGAATATATATGCTGCATCCGCCGAGCAAGACTTTATCTGCACATTTCCAAGAAAAGAACCAGTGGCTTATTTTATACAAAATAAACTCAGCTGCATTTTTCCTTGTCCTTGATCAGAAAAATTAAAGCCCCTAATGAATGTTCTGATTCTAGATTTGTGGGTTTTGAACATTTCTCCAATGACACAATTTGCACAAAAAGCATAAATGTCCATTTACCATTAGAAATAAATCACGGCTTCACATTATGATTAGATCCACACAAATGCAAAATATTTTGAAGAAACAATTACTTTTTTAATTATAAAGCATGTTTATTTTATTGTTTGAAAGTCCAACAGAAGGAAATGTGAGCTAAAATTCACGAATCCCTTTAATACAACTAAAAACATGATAGCGTCAGAATCAGGTAGTCAGAAATTATTGAGATACCGCAAACAATTAAGAATTGCTAAGATAAATAAATTAGATACAAGAGAATAGAGATAGGGCACAAATTTTTGTGATGTTCAGAATAAAATCTATTTCTTACATTACTTAGAACAATAAAACATCAGTTTCATCTAAACTATTTTTCCTGTTGCCTACATTGCCAAATAAATAAATAGGGAAGATATGAAAATTAGTGAACTTCCACAATGAAATTAGAGTGAGGAATGCCGTTAGCACTTAGGCTTTTACTAATATGAGGAATCACAGTGGCGGAAGGTAAGGACTGCTCCAAGCATCCAATATAAAGTCAATTACTTGTACATTAAACGGAAGCCTCGGATTTTAATATTTCAGGCACCTTGAACCCCAAAATATCAGAATTTTCTTGTTATGGAGCTTGAAAATAGCAACGTGAACTTACCCATGACTAGCATCCAGTGGTACTGATATATAGTTAATTTCATATTGCTGTTTTGCTCTTTGCTCTGCCTCATATGCCTGATTGATGGAAATAATAGACAATGAGATACAAAAGTTTGAATATCATAATTTTATCAGTTTGTAGTCAAGTTCCTCAACATTTTTGTTTCATGTAGAATGCCGAAAGGCAAGTTGATGCATGCAAAAATGCAACAAAATTATATTTACAAATCAAGATTCCTAAAACAGAAACAAAGAATATGTAGCAAGTTATTTTGATGTATTCAGTTCACACGACAAAATATCCACAACAACTCAAAGTATGTATTCACAGATTATCAATCTATCAATCACATTAAGTCCATATTTGAGCCCCATTCTTTAAAATTCATTTTTTTCCAAACTTGTTCTCAACCACACATTCTCCCAATAAACTAATTTTGCACGTACCTCTAAAAAAATCACTTTTTACACAATCTCTTCTCAAAAAATGGGCTCAAACATGGACTAAGTAAAACTGTAAAAGATAGTGAAAATATGAAGGGGCAAATTAAACAATATGCAACCCATTTACAATCCAAATTCCAAATTAAGAAAAAAAATAGAAGAAAAGAAAAAATTGCCACATAAGTGAAAATCTTAAACATGAAATTTTCGTAATGCTATAGTTTCACTAATGATTTGCTTAGTATTCCAAATTTAAAGGAACTGGTAGCAAATGAGCGGAAATTAAGGCAAGAATTTAAGGGGAAAATTTTTTGCAACAAATTGTTGTTCAATGGAGAAAGGAATTGGAGAAAGAGAAGGCAAATCTTACTTTAATATCAAAAACAAATGGATCCTTTCCAAAGTTGACAGTAACCCTGCCACACGTATCAATGCAAGATTTTAAGATGTTAGATCCATCTTGATTATTAAATTTTGAGAATATATTAGCAAAGAAAGGGAATGTAGTAGCAGCATGTCCATGCAGCATGCACTTGTTATTGCAAGCAACATAGCATATGGAAATCACAAAGTAGAGCCTCAGAGTTATTTGTAAAAAAATACCCACTGTTTTTTTTTTTTTTTTTTTTTTGGGGGGGGGGGGGGGGGGGGGTGTTGTTACACATTAAGGGTTTTATCAACAATATTTACAGAAAAAACTCACTAAACTGGGATGCAGGAAGTGCGTCAAATGCCCTTCTGGTGCAGATGATGCTTCTAATAGATGCTGCTATTTGTTTCCAGTACAGTGCAGATGCTGAGTGACTGCTCTAATGGCTTGTTTTAAGTTCCCCTAAATTTTGATGTATTACACAATTTGGAAATCCCGTGGCTAATTATCCAGAGTATATATTTATTAAACAAGAACACCACAATATCACCAATATTTAAGGAACACACAGCATCAGCAATCAAACCATCTCATTGAGAAAAAAGTAGCAGTAGAAGCAAAAACAACACAAACATAGGTGTAAAACACAAAATTTTGAGATTATACATACTCCTCGCCTTGGCTATGAACAGCGACAGTAGGAAATATAGGACCCTTAACATCCTTGTAAACGTTTCCCACTACAACCCCATTTTTCCTGGTATTAACAAGAGGAAAATCATAAGAATATACAGAAGTAAAAGAAAGGAATGAAACAGATATGCAGAATTAACCTTTATATCAATCCTCAAAGCACACAACTAAAATATACAAGAATAACAAAACTATTCTAAAGGCAAGCCTAAAGTGAATGATCATCTTACGTAAAAAAGAATTCTTGTGCAGTGTAGTTGATACCACCACCGACTGTATCACCGGTAGTGTACTTCGTATCATCAGTTGTGTTCGTTGGACCAAATGACTCTCCCTTTCCACGTCCACGATAAAGCATCCCATCATCGCCATGATATCCGTAACTGTTTGGTTCCCACCTGTTGAACAGAGAAGGATCAATGAGGACTTCAAAATACAATTACAAATACCATAGAATGTAGTGCTGCTGACTGTCGAGCCACTCTTTGATATTGAATTCTCAATTTTTAAGTGTGATCCATTTTGTAAGATATTTCATCAATTTCATTCTACACCTTTCCCATTAACACTTTATTTGTTATAATTCATCAATTTTTCTAGAAGAATTTCTATCTAGTGCTCAACCCATTGCTGGCAATAAAAGTTGCATATTAGGATTACTTGCACTAATAAAAATTGTTACTAAGCCACACAGCACAATCTAGGGTTTGAACCGAACATAACATCAATGATTCACACAAGCCACAAGATACATATTGTGATTCCCATCTTCACCTTGCTTATTAGTAAAGAGGTCACTTAAACGTCCCTCGCCTTAAATGAGGCTAGAAAAGACTTGACAGTTCTGGTATTAAATCTCTTTAGCATACAAAAAGCCCATAAACAGCTCTTTGGTGTCCCCATTTTCAATTACATACATATCATACCTTAAGAATCATATTGTGCCCTGTTTGGTAAAGATTATAATCTAGATTTTTAATCCAGGTCAAAGTCAACCATTAATATCGGCCACACATTTTATGAGGTCCACAACTTTTTAACCACTCATTTTATCAACTTCTATCAAAATATTTTAATCCCCACCAAACAGGGGCTATATAAGATGAGGGAGGGAGGGAGAGGCTGAAAACTTATTTTAGGAAGAGAATTTACAATTTATTTGTTGCATTCTTCTTATAGATCAACAAGCCATTAACAGACTTAACCAGTCTCTAAACATCCAAAAATAAAGACAAAAAAATCAATTACCAAGGAAATACTGAAAATCACGCGATAAATCATTTCGTTCATGTGTCTGACTAGTGGGCCAGATCCAAGTTTCGTCAATTACGAACATCTCCATTTTACACAAATTAAAAAAATAAAAAATAAAATAATAATAAAAAAGGAGCTACCTCTAACTCAATTTCTAATTTGAGACATTTCAATAAAGAATGGTAGCTACATATCCAAAAATGCTATATTTCTTAATTTCACAATTGAATTGCACCTTCCACCACGTAGCCCATAAACAAAAGTGTCGTCCATGGATAGCCTAATAACTTCCCTCGACAGCTCAAAATGACAGTTTTACCTTCGCCCAAGAGCAATTCTCAGCTTAGAATGAAAATTAACAAGATTTTAAAAAAAAAAAATGTAAAGCTCAGATTGGAGGACAAAAACTAGAAAAAAGAAAACATATGTTCTCATTTCAAGGTTCTTCAAACTTTTGTTTGGTCAGCATAATCAAACGAAACATGAGAAAAGTTCCGAGTGACAACAACTTCTAATGGTTAAGCAACAAAATATGTAATCTGTAGGATACTTCAAGGAAATAAGGGAAGACAGAGACAGCTGTGATGGGCGCCATCACAGAAAGAAGATATTTCAGTTCTCTTACTGCTATCTCTATCCACTTGCTCGTGTGTGCGCATTTCAAACTCATACGTGAAGGCAATTTTTGTTGCCGAAAATGTGCAAGGCAGAGCGCGCAATTTAGCATTTAAATACAGATCATGACTTCAATCAGTACAAACCCTCAACTTAAAGAATTGCAAGACGTAGAAATCAACACAAAAACATGCGCACAAAGCAATTTACTTGGCTGATAATGTTGAAATTAGCAGCACTCAGATAATACCCCTACCAAAGCAATGTATAATGGTAGAAGCATGAAGACAAAAATGAAATACAATGCGAGGTGGATACGTACCCAGGATGGCGTCGGACTTTGAAGTTAGAGGTGACGAATCCAATGGAGTACTGGCCCTTGGCGCCGGCGTTCTTCACGTACATTTCGAAGTAGTAAAGCAGCCGCTTCGACGGGGCGGCGCAATTAGCATGAACCACTCCAACATCATGACCGTGCAAATGCACATTCGGGTACAACACCGACAATTTATCAGGGCCAACCACGGCGAACCCGCCCGAACTGCTTACCGTGTCAAGCTCCGTTGGACACTCTTCTCTCTCTTCGTCATCTTCCGAATCGGATCGCCCGGAATCCGATTCAGTTCCGGGATTAGAGGGAGTTAGGGTCTTAGAATTATGGCGCCATTGCTGGAGGTAGTAAGAACTTATGAACTCATTCGCGAATTGATTTTGATCCATTATTATTCTGAAATTTTTCAGCGATTTCAAAATCAAGATAAAAAGGAAATGTGAATTTTTGAGGCAATCCAAGAATTAGAGATTAAAGAAAAAATTAAAAATTAAAAAATTAAACCTTTTTAGCAGAGATTTCTTGAAAAGAAATGGAAAGAAGAAACGAAGAACATTACTTCAAGTTTTCTTTATCCACTGTTATCTACTAAAATCGCTCACATATCTACTAAAATCGCTCACACGACTTTAGGTGAATCAATTTTACAGAAGCTTTCTTTCTCCACTGTTATGTTATCTATGAAAATCGTATCGTAACTTCATGAATCATGAGAAATCATTTTTAGAAGCATTATATATTTATAAATAAACAACAAAATTTTTCTAATCATTTTTTAATTTTAATCACACATATCTTCTTCCCCTTTTTAACCACGTTTTTTATCACAAAAATATAAATTAATTAATTTATAAATTATACATTGTTAGTTGTTACCAAACAGATACTAACTTGCCCAACTTGGAAGTGGGATATGGCCCCGCTTGGACTCTACCTCAAAATTTAATTATTATTTTAAATTTTAAATTTATTTAAGAAAAATATAGTATCTATTCAAAATATTTATGACCCGACTATAAACAATAGCCTTATTGTAAAACTATTATAAAACAATAGAGAATATAGAAAGATAGGAGATAATGAGAGATAACTTCTCATTAGGTATGTTTCTAATGAAATAAAATAGCTCCTATTTATAGGAGGGAACAATGGTACAATCGTAATATATAAAGTTTACAGGGGTATAATGGTAATTGGTCATTCACATATTTTATTATTATATTTATAACACTCCCACTTGAATGACCTATTCTGCAATTGTCCGCATCGTTAAAACCTTGCTAAGAAAATCCAGTGGGATAAAACTTGAGCGAAGGAAAAAGAGTACAGAAGCTCCCCCTGATGTTGGCCATGGTGACTCATTGAGTCTAACGTTCGAGTGGAACAAATCATGTACTGAATCTTGAAGTTCAGAAGTGTTGTCTCATTAAAACCTTGTCAGTAAAATTCAGTGGGATAAAATCTGAATTAAGGAAAAAGAGTACAGCCGCTGCCTCGTTAAAACCTTGTCAGGAAAACCTAGTAGGACAAAATCTGGACGAAGGAAAAAGAATACAGCATGATTCTCCCCCTGAAGTGTGTAATCAAGTATTCATGAACTTCTCGAACATTGATATCATTTTTCTTCTGGAATATAAAAATCTTCTTGTATAGCATTCTTCATAAGATGTCTATGATTTTCTTCATTTGTTGATATCATTCCAGTATAACAATGTGTTGCTGAATTATAGCTTGTTAATAGCTATGATGATGCCTCAAAAATCTTGTTAGGAAAACTCTGTGGGACAAAACCTCAGAGAAGGGGAAAAGAGTACATTATTCTCATTAATTTTCATCAATACGCCTCAACTGTTGCCTCATTAAAAACCTTGCTAGGAAAACCCTGTGGGACAAAACCTCAGCTAAGGAAAAAAGAGTGCAACGCGTATTTACTCATTTCATGGAATATCACAAGTATATTGGTGCAATCATATAATTTATGATGAGCTTTATATAAATTGTTCATAGCTCATGATGTCATAACATGCTATATTAAGCAATGTTGCACTAATTTATCGATTGCATCTTTCATTTCTGGTGAATAATCAAATTTAGAATTCACTTCTGGTGAATAATAAAATCTAGAATTCACTTCTGGTGAATAATTAAACATATTCATTTTCATATTCACTTCTAGTGAATAATCAATTTCCCAGATGTCATAAATAGTACACTCCAATTTCACTTTCAACATATTATATCATGGAGTCATTTGTATCATCCTATAATGATACTAATCTGGGTGTATTGAATATTTCATTGATTATACATGTATGTTCTTGCACTTTATAAACTGCAATTTCTAATTTGCAGGAGTATAATAAATCATTGAAATAGATATCAATTTCGACATATAATCTACAATCATTTTACTTGAAATCCCAACGTATCGCGATCAACTGGTACATCAAAGAATACTCTCAAAGTACCGATATGAAAATCGTACATTTTGATCTCACTCATTGGTATATCAAAGAGCTCAAGCTAGTGATTTAGACTATAGTCTATCCACCATATGTCATGTCAGTTCTATGAAAAATCTTGCGCGCAACGAGTCGTCTTTTACGATTGTGAAATATTTTTCATTTGTACATATAATTACTGGCTTTACACGTTTAAGCATTTGGACTTCAGGTCCTTGAACAATAATCCCTACATTGGGGTTATATACTTGGCCAAAGTATTATAATTTCATCAACCTCATTTTCATAAGAAGGTTGTTTATGTATGCAGTCGATTTATTTATCGATTCCATTTCAACTCAATATAACATAGAGAGATCTCTTTATATGTTCTATCATCTGGTACCTGAGTCTCTTACATTTAATTATGTCTCTTTTACTCACCATGAGTATTTAGCCTCAAAGGGATCATTTCAATCATTCAAGAGATATTTATTTTTGAAATCGATAGTCATTATGCTTCATGCATAATTACGCTTCAGGCGTGTTTTCCTCATAATGTTCTCAAATATTATCAATCGGCTAAAATGCCATAACACATGTCATTCTTTTAGAGATATAATCTCAATCGTATATCTAAGTGCGCTTTGGTGGATTGTATAAGTATCGCACTTTTACAAATCATAAAATTTCTTGAGCTAATCCCTGTTTGACATAGAATATTGTTGTATGATAAACAATTTCTAAATAAGTTATTCTCATAGAAAATAATTCGAAACTTTTGATAATCTAACCGTTTATTATAGAACTTCTAGTTCAATACGGTTTTATTTCATTTCTATGTATGAATATTTGATTCAATACAATATCGCTAAACTTCTGGTTCAATACAATGTATATTTCATTTATGAGCTTCTGGTTCATATACATATTTCACTTGTACGTATGAACTTCTGGTTCAGCAAGATATTTCACTTGTACATATGTATGAACTTCTTGTTCAATACAGTATTCATTTCATCAGTATGTATTTATGTACATTTCAAATCATTATACCTTTATTACTTTTAGTATACCGGAAAAATCGGGTACAATATCCAAGGAAATATCTCATGATCTCAATCTTGTCGCCAAATCTTCCCTTATATCGAAAAATGTAATGACACATTATCTCATTGTTCCCACCTTTTCAATAATTTATTCTATTATTTCTTGATGGAATCGATATCACTGACACGCGGAGCCACCGCTCTTTTACGCGTTGAATAATTCATTTAAATAGATAATTTGGGAAGAAGACTAGATCCATCAAAAATGGATATCATACTTTTAAATATTCGCAAATATTATTCCAATCTTCCAGTAAATGATTTGAGAAAAATATATTGAATTAGGCTCGAAAGATTGAGGTTGCTGATGGATCATGGCATCCCAGAAGATGTTCGCTGGTTGATCGAAGCAAAAGTTCGATTAGCTAGTGAATTACCAGATTCATTTTCTAAGCACAAGCCTGGCTTAGGTAAGAGTACTTTTGCAAAGAAGCGAAGAGCAAAAAGATTAAATAGTTGCTACAAATGTGCTCGATAGACATGTGATACCCGTTGTAAATCAATAGGATATTCATCCATAAATCGAGATGATAAGATAGACTTCATTAAGGGTGGACTGAGTAAGGAGTCATTGGATGATATCCGATTGACTCTTGAGACGCACCCTAGTGGGTATGTGCAGCGTGAGCTACTATCTTTATGGGCTAAATTTATCAGCGATAAAGAGCGTTATAGTCTCAAAAATATAATAGCAAAAGATCTTGTTTGCCAGGCTGTTATAAACAATGATGTTTTGGCTATTCAGCATTGATACAAGGTAAATCATTTGATATATATGCACATATAAAATATTTTTCTGTTTCCTTTTACGAGTTTTGATAAAGGCTGGTTAAAAATATTAAATCACCGAAAGGTTAGTAGGGTGATTTTGTCAAAAGTAAATCTTCACTTTTTCGAAAGACGAGCAGTAAATAGTGAAGTTTTTCAAGTTTAAAAAGTCAATGATTTTCACAGTTTCATGCATCCCAAAATATCATTTTCTCATAAGTTTTTCCTTCCTTATTCTCTCAAAGATGGAAGGACCAAAACTTCGACAGATCAAAACTATCTGTGTATTTTATGGATCAAAAGTAGGGAAAGGTTTTGGGTATCTAGAAGCAGAAGTGGATCTTGGAAAGAAATTGGGAGAGAAAGGTGTAACACCCCAGGACAAGAAAGTTTAAGAGAATTGATAGGTACTACTCATACCAACAAGGTGCACCTTCTTTTCCGGAAGTCCATCGTTAGAAACTCCAAAGTTAAGCGTGCTTGGCTTGGAGCAATTCTGGGATGGGTGACCTCCTGGGAAGTTTTCTCGGGGAGCGTGCGAGTGAGGACAAAGCATGCTGAAAAGACCCGTGTTGGTACGGTGGGGACAGTACGCCGTCATTTAACGGTCGGGACAGCCCGTTAAGTGGGACCCAGGTCGTTACAAAAGGTATCACTCTCGTGTATGGAGGAGGTAGCAGTGGATTGATAGGTTGTGTTTCACAATCCGCTCAAGCAGAGAAAGCAAGAGTGATAGGTGTTATATCCGTTCCTTTAGTTGATATCGCAGGCAAAACACGAGGGCATGAAATACAAACCTTATCTATCCATGAACGCATAACTTGCATGTTATATGGTTCTGATGCCTTCATAGCCCTGCCTGGAGGTTTTTGTACTTTAGAGGAAATCTTTAATATTACCTCATGGGCTCAATTAGATCTTCATACCAAGCCTATTGAGCTTTTAAATGTTAACAATTTATTTGATGGTTTGCTAACATTTCTTGATTATACTGTGGAATAGGGATTCATCTCTCCATTTTCTAGGAGAATCCTCATTTCTGCTCCTACTATCGAGGAACTGCTGGATAAGTTGCAATCATACATCCCCATCCAAGATCCAGCAGGAGTTAAGATAGATTGGTTGCAAGGAAGGGGAATCAAGCGAAAATGAAGTCCGGTTAATGTAAATTTATCTTTGTGAACCCTAGAATAAGTGGTGGTAGAGTACGGAGCATTCTCACTCTTGAGACACACCATAAATTTCTAGGATTTTATCAATGTTTAATCTTGTGTATCTCAAAAATTTAAGGTGGTAGAGTATGGAGTATTATTACTCTTGAAACACACATTTTTCTTTATTTCCTCAAAAGATCAGAGGTGGTAGGATACGGCTACTCCTGAAACACATCTCTAATTTTGAGGATCATAAATGTTTCCCCTTTTGTATTTTGCATGTATGACTCGTTTATGCGTCTTCAGGAGCAATAATAATAATATCATTTCAGTATATTTAAATGATAATCTTTACTTCTTCTAGAGTAAATATGTACTTCTTCTGGAGTACATAAGTGCTCGTGCAAAAACTTTTTCAGATACTTATCATCTAATATTCATCTCATAATACTGATGAAATTATTTTCACATTAGCCATATCTGTGCTATCATGTGATATTATCTTATCATACATCAACATTCTCTTGTTGAATAATTTTCATCCACCCATTCAAAAACAAATATTGGTAACTTCTGGTACCATTGGATAAAATATTTTTATCAACATTTACCAACTTTTTGGTAATGATAACTTCTGGTATCATTTAATGAAGTATCAAATAACAATAATATTGTATATATATTAACAATAATAATACCGGGGTTATACCACCACGTATATATGATAAACAATAATAATACTGGGGTTATACCACTACGTATATATGTTGACAACAACCTCTAATATGTTAGAATTAACCAACAATTGAGGTGTTTCTGAAATAATATAAAATATGAATATATGTAAAGTATTCCATATATTCAATTGATAAACCGACCATATAGGTGGTGTCAACATAATGAAATAATTACCTTTCATGAGTGAGCGAGTCATATCTTCAAATCCAGTCAAGGTATTCATAATAGTCTAATCCGTTACAATAATGAGTCATATCCAGTTAAGGTATAAATCCAGTCCATAATAACTCAATCCATCACGGTATGGCAACTATTATGTTACTTTTAAATCTTTTATTTTATCGTATTGATCACATAGTAGTGTTAAATAATTTAGAATATATATTCTATTAACACTTATCATCATATAATTAATAATGATTAATCAAATTCGTTAAATCAAGATTAATATATTTTAACGTATTATCAAGGGAAAAATCATCCATATTTTAATATATTGATCATATGGATAAATTGAAACCGTCAATAGGTTTGAAATTTAATTTAGAACAAACTTACTTTTGGTCTGAAGTTCAAAATCTCGCCGAAATTGCTTCAAAAATAGTTTTTAAGAAGCCGCCACGTTCGACCACCGGAAAATGTCCAAAACTACGCCAAACAGAAAAGTAAGACTATAGAAAAATCAAGAACATTGATATGAACAAACGGCCTTTTGACACCTAGCCGGAAAACGTCACATGCGCCCAATCGACGTCTGCGCGTGGGCGTCACGCGCCGGTGACTCTGCCGTCGATACGCGCCGGTGTCGGAGGATCGTCCCGTCGCCGTCGTCATGGATCTGGTGTCCGATCATCATTTGTATTTACGGTTTGGCGTGAATTTGTTTTGAAAGTTTCGATTTTTCAACTTTTCTTCTCCAGTCGATATTTTCTGTTTCAGCCGTCAGATCATCCCCAAATTTCAGGCGAGTCTTCTCCTCGAAAAGCCCGTTCTGATGGCGGTGGCCGATCGTTGATCAGATATCTGGATCGGTCAGAATCATTCTTTTTCAGTTTGAGAGAAAAGGAAACATTGATTAGTAATAATCAGGTTTCTGATACAGAGGTTCATCATTTAGAGCATACTCCCGTTATATTACTCAATTGGCTAGAGACTCGTGCTGATAACGTATTGTAAAACTATTATAAAATAATAGAGAATATAGAGAGATAGGAGAGAATGAGAGAGAACTTCTCATTAGGTATGTTTCTAATGAAATGAAATAGCTCCTATTTATAGGAGGGAACAATGGCACAATCGTAATATATAAATTTTACAGGGGTATAATGGTAATTGGTCATTCACATATTTTATTATTATATTTATAACAAGCCTATCATTTCATATTTTTTTTGGGATTTACAAGGGAATCCTCAGTCGCTACTCACTAGATATATATTGAGTAAACTCTCGGGCTAATGTAATAACCTTTCAATAGCCTATTTTGAATTAGAGATGAGCATGTAAATTGTGAGACAATCCCCAATGATCATTATCTAATTATTATGTCCCTTGGCTCTTATGCTGGCTTAATTAGGAAAAACAATGGGACAGATAATTCCCGAACTCGACAAGGACCCGCTTCGAACAGGGCGAAAAATTCTCGACAAAGATGGGGATAGGGATTGCACGCCCCGAAACCATCCCCGATTAATAAGTTCTATTGATCACAAAATTTGATAGGACCTTACATCAACACGTTCTTCTTCTTGAACATGTGGATTTCCTGTGTACTTGGACAAACAGTCAATGTGAACGAGGGCCAAGGTGTCTCGCGTTTGCACTCTGACACTCAAGTCAGGGCTCATTGTGAGCAAATAAAATTGGATGCGAAAAATATAAATGTGTAGAAGAGAGAAAATAAAGCAAATAAAATTGGATGCGGAAAATATAAGTGTGTAGAAGAGAGAAAATGGAGAGAGATTATGTATATTGTGTGCATAGTATTGAATTACTATCCTCTTATTTGGAGGCAAATGTGATCGATTTATAAGAGTTGATGTCTAAGATCATGACATGTTTAAAGTTTTAAACTCCAAAAGTATGCCATGTGAAAGAAATTCATGGAAACATTTTCCTACAACAACAAATACAATCGAGGTAAAGAAAATGTGATGATCGATTCAACATTCAGGAGGTATGCTCCTAACACTTGTTTGAATGCAAGTTTGTTGTATTTTGAATATATTAGAGAATTGTATGACATAGATGTAGACTTGGCAAGTGTATTTTCGACTTGTAAAATGTTGCATGTGGTAAATTTTATAGATATAATGGATTCTTATTTTGTGAAAACAAATTTTATATTCCTAGTTGCCTAAATGCCAATCTTTCTGTTGTGGATTTATTGTGGGCTTTCAAGCTAATAGTCCAAAAATTTTTAACATTTATGAATCATGTGGTGAGCGAGATTTTTATTGAATTCTATGAGCATGATGATTATTTGTTTGGAAAAATTGGATTGTTTGTTCCTAAATGTGCCATGCGAGAGTTGCTAGTTAGAGAGGCACATGTGGGTGCTTGATAGGGCAATTTGGAATCAAAGGGGCTGTGGAGATTTTTAGTGATCATTATTATTGGCCTAAATTGAAAATTGGTGTTGAACATGTTTGGGTTGGTAGAACATGCATCACTTGCAAAGAGGCTAAATTTAAGGTTTTTCCTCAAATATTTCATACGTCTTTGCCCTTTCCTAGTAAGCCTTGGATTGATATTCATACGAACTTTGTATTGGGCTTAACTAGGTTTAAAAAGGAGGATGATTCTATTTTTGTGGTTGTTGGTAAGTGTGTTAAAATGTCATGTTTTATTTCATATCATGAAATCAACCATGCTACTAACATAAAAAATCTTTTTATTGTAGGTGTCGATTCGTGGTTGAATCTTTCTCGAGATGGAGGGGATGATGAGAATCGAGAAAGTCCAACTTCATTGCACGAACCCGTGGTCCACAATGCAAGATCAAAGGTCAAGGAATCTCATGACAATGCAGCCAAGCAAGATTTGAGGACGAATCCTTTTCAAGAGGGAGAGGATGATGAGATCCGAGAAAGTCAAACCTTGATGCATGTGACGGTGGGACCCATGACGAGATCTGATGCTAAGGAGGTTCAAGATTCGAGGCTAAACAAAGTTATTAAGTTAAGAAAAGAAGCCAAGAATCGAGTTGGGGCGGAAGTCATGAAGATGGTTGAGAAATTTGAACTCAGCCAACTTTGGTCGACCAAAGTACTTCCGATCGACCGAAAGTCCGCAGAGAATTTTGGTTCAGCCTCAGTCGCATTCGGCTGATCATTATTCGACCAAAAGGGACATTTCGGTCAACCATGTGATCGACTGAAACACTATGAATTCAAAAAAAAAAAAAAAGGTTTTTTTGCAATTTTCCATTTTTCCTTCTTGCCCCAACTTTTGTAATATAAATAGATGTCATCACTCAAACCATAAAATAACTTGAATGTTCATGGTGAAGTCCTTGAGAGGATCCTCTTTGGGTGAGTTAAACCTATTTCCTTATCTTGTAATCTCTTAAGAATTTCTTCAACTTTTACTTGAGTATATTATTCTTGTGTTTATTGTTGATTTTCCACCACCTTGAAATTTGTTTAATCTTTATCCATTGAGAAAGGTTATTTAACCTTTGAATTTTAGCTAGGATAAACTTAGGTTAAGGTGTTTCATTACTTTATTTTACCATTTTAGCTTACTTGGGATTGATATTAAATTGTTGTGGGAGTTTTTGTTCCAAATATCAAAGGGGTTCACATCATTTGTACTCCGACATAGGGCTGTAAATTTAAACCGCCAAACCGCTAAATCGAATTGAAATCGCAATTTTTGAAACCGTTGGTTCGGGTCCACGCGGTCCAGTCAACATTTTGGTTTTGACGCAAATCGAACCGCTTTCAAATAGTTTGGTTTAGGTTTCACTTCTCAAAACCCGTGTCAAACGCCAACCCGCAAAACCCATTTTTGTCATTTTGACTCTTGTATGATTTGTCATTTTGTTGGGAGAAAATCTTAGTAATGCTGTCATGATATATTGTTGTGGACAATGGACATTTAAAACATTTTGATTCTGCTTTCATTTTGAATGAAGGCGTATGAATGTGATTTAAGTTGAATGCATTTTATTCTTTTCACTATTTAGTAAAAAGATTAAATCCAATTCTAAATTTGATACACATTTCTGCAAATCAAGACCCTGTTTCTTTTCAACAGTAATCTTCTTGATGTTTTGTTGCTAATTAATGTGTAACTTATCTATGAGCTTTATCACAATATGTTACTATGTTATGCTTGTGGAAATCCTCTTAACAATATTTTACGTAATTCTCGTGACTAGTCATGGTTTGAAAACTTTTTTGATTAATTTCGTTTGATTTCATTTGCAAACCGTTGTTTGAACCCGCACCAAATCGTCAAAAATGGTTTGGTTTGGTTTGGTTTAGGAAATTAAATGATTTGGGTTGGGTTGGAAAAACGTCAAATCGTTTTGAATGGTTTGGTTTGAAAATGTATCAAAAATTGTCCAAATCGAACTGTTTACACCCCTACTCCGACGCTCAAGTCAGGGCTCATTATGAGCATATAAATTGGATGCGGAGAAATATAAGTGTGTAGTAGAGAGAAAGGGAGATAGATTGTGTATTGTGCACAAAGTATTGAATTACTAACCTTTTATTTGGAGGCAAATGTGATCTATTTATAGAATGAATTGATGTCTAAGATCGTGACACGTGTAAAGCTTTAAATGTGGCAAGACAATAGCCTTCATGAGGTAAACTGCTTTCTTGGTAATAATCGTTACCTATAAATGTAGAGTTACAGTTACTGTAAGAGAGTACTTATCCTCATTAAAAACATTGTCACTGTGGCGTCTCGAGTTCTAAATATCAGGTTCACCACGTCATTTTCTGGTCTAAACTTTAAAATAATATTCTAGGGGAAGAAATAACTGAAATTCATTTTTTGGCAACATTAAATAAACTGTAATGGTCGATAAAAATTGAAAACATTTATGAAGAAATTCAAAATGATAAATTGAACCATTAATATTACAAAACATTTGACAATGTTATAAATTTCTCAAATAATTGAAAATCTCAAAAACATCTAATGTTTGGAAATACGGATCATCAAAATAAGATTTTTAACTATTTGACGACTATTGCCACAATCATCCATCACTTGCCACCATTTTCGAAATCTGCAAATATTGTTAAAATAGACATGAGTATTTCATAGAAATACTCAGTAGACTCATCGTCAATTAATTAATCTACATTATAATTGAACACATAAATGCAGGCTCTTTAGAAATTATAGGGTGTTGGTTGTTCTTCTCATACATTAAAGCACATGACTTCTCTTCGAAGAATCATAGGCTCTTTAAAATCATAGGGTGTGGATTACTCTTCTCGCGCATTAAAGCACATGACTTCTCTTTGAAGAATCATAGGCTCTTTAAAATCATAGGGTGTGGGTTACTCTTTCTTCTCGTGCACATAAGGCACATAAGTTATGCATAACATCATCATCTATCTTGCAAAATATTCTTTTCTTTCTTTCTCATGCATATAAGCATATAAGTTATGACAAGCATAACAACATAAATATTTTCGAAGAAATATATTCTCGTCTCTTTTCATAAAAATGACTTTCACATAAGTCACATAACATACACATTCACATGCAATCATAATTTAAATCAATTAATAGGGGTGAGTCTACCTTAAATTCAACGAGTGCAAAATTGAGTAGGAAATGACTTCAATCCTTTAAATTTCAGTAAGCCTAGTCTAGCCAATTAGAAAAATAAATTAAATTAGTCTTTTGAAATATGTAGTTTAAAATGATAAATTAAAATTTAGGGACTGAAATTGCTGATTTGAAAGTTGGGAAACTAAAATGAATACTTTTAAACTTTCAGGACTTGAATAAAATGCTATTAAAATATTCAGGCTGAAATAATCAGATTTTTAATTTAAAGGATAGAGTTTTAAAATATTTGAACTCATGGGCCGAAATGAAACATTTGGAACTTTGGTTGAAGTTTAAAACGGATATTAAATTGTAGGGGTTGAAATAATTGATTTTTAAAATGAAATGACTTATTAAAATCATTTAAAAACTTAAGGGGCTGAAATGATAAGTTTTAAAACTAAAAGGGCCGAATTAAATCATTTTACAAACTTGGGGACTAAAGTGCAAATTTTGAAAAATCAAAATATTAAAACAGAATTTCCATTCTCGCTCTCTGGTCCGACGCATAAAAGGGAGAAAGAAGGAGGTGCGATGGAACCTCGCGCAATCCGGGTCCACAGTCGGTGAGTTTGCCGGCGAAACGCCGCCGTAGGGTGGCGGCGAGTGGCGATTCAAGAAGGGCGTTCCGATTTGGGTTTAGGTGCGAGGTTCGGTAACGAAATTGAGGTGTAACCGAGGCTTGGAGGTCGTAATTTCTGGTGGTAAATCCGGTCAAAGCAGTCGGCGGTCGAGGTAGGTTATGGGTTTAACTTAGTTCTTTGATTTTTAGGTTTTGATTTGGGTTGATTGATGGGGATTTGGGTGTTGATTGGAGCTGTGCTAAGGCGGTTTTTGGCTGCGTGTGGTGGTGGTGGCGCAGTCGAGTTGATGATGATGACGATAATGAAGGAGGTGGGGGTGGTGACGGTTTGGAGTTGGTTACCGGTGCGTTGTGATTGGTTCGGCTATAGGTTGCAGGGGGCGGCTACAGGGGTGGTGGTGACCGGGTTGTGGTGATGATGGTGATGATTCAAATGAGATGGTTATGGCTGTGAGATGGTGATGATGATGGAAGTGGTGGCTGTGTTTTTGGTGGTTGCTTCGGGGGTGTATAGTGGTTGTGTGTTGGGGCAATATAGGTGGTGGCTGCAAGGTTGCGTGAGTGGTGGTAGTGCGATAAGGCAACTGCAATGGCTGCGTGAGGTTAGGTAAAATTCTTACCTTGAAGCTTGGCTGCTGGGAAATCAATGTTGTGGCCTGGAGCTTGAAGCTGGTGCTCGGGTGTGGTTTGTGCAAAGGGAGAGAGGATGGTGGTGATGATGCAGAGAAGTGAGTTTGGAGGGGTTGGTGATGTAGAATATGAGAATTGATAGGGTATGGGATTGGATGTGGTTGGTGGTAGTATAGGTTGATTAGGCATTTTGGAAGTCTTGACATGCAAGGCACGAAATTCGAGAAAAACAATAATCGTGAATCAACTGAGTCGGAAAAATGGATCTAATAAAATAAGCTTAATAAAATTTTTGAGTTTAAAACGATTTTAAAAAGAATATTTTAAATAAATAATTAAAATAATATAATTTTAGAAATTCGGATTTTAATTAAAATCGAATGGAGTTGACATTTCTCGACTTGACTAGACGAATACATCGCGACTTTAAATTAAAAATGGGTGAGATCGCAGCGGCACGTTTTCATAATTTTAAAATAATTATTTAAATACATGAAAATTCTTGGTCGCTACAGTCACATCAAGTTGTCTTTTACAGACAAGTCATTACAAGCTGTCTTGTCACCTTTCCAAGGTACTCACCTCGACATAGGGTCACCATGCACAACATCACCTCAACATAGGGGCACCCCGACATAGGGTCACCCCGATACATTAGAGTCCAGCAAGTTTGGTATTCATAGTCCGGCTTGTGGGTCCTGATTAGGTGATTGAATGTTTTGTGGATCCCCCTGATTAGGTATGACCGTAACAAGTTCAATTAAAAAAATACAAACAAATTAATAGTGTCCTAAACTACTCGATATCCAAATGTATAATTTCAAAACCAAGCCCTACATTTCAACTCTATAATACTCTTTATCTTTCACTCTCAAGTCTCATCTCATTCTCTCCAAACATACTTATTAACACAATTAAACTTTTACTGCTCTATAAAAGCTATTATGAGTTTTTTTTTATTAATGTTAATCATTCTCCAGAGCTGTCAAATGAGAATTTTGTAAAATAATCATACTTTAAGAAAAGAATTTGTATAACAAAGTATTGCTCGAAAACATCAATATTCACAGAAAATGAAATAATCACTTTTATATCATTTTCTTTAAGTCGTGAATATATATCAAATTGAAAAATTAGTTGTTCTATTATGTATTGTCATTATTTGATAACCATAAATATCTTTACTAATCTGCTTAGTCATACTTTTATGGTGCACCTGCAGACTTTTTGATCGATATGCTAAGAGAAATTTCATTGAATAACCATTAAAAAAAAATACATTAATGGACAAAAATATATTTATAATAAACGGAGATTATGGGCATCACCGACGGAGTGGGGATGGGGATTAGCATCCTCGCCCCGTTATCATCCCTAGGCTTGGTGATAAGTATAGACTTAAAGCCTGTGTTGCTCCAAAAAAAAAAAAAAAAAATACGTGAAGTTTTGAAATTTTGAAACTAAATGTGGAACCAAGGCATTGAACATCAATAAAAAATTGGAAAGGGCCGAATAGTTTAGTGGATTGCGAGAACTTGTAACAAGAGTTTTGCCACCCATGGGCAATTCTATCCTTCGTTAAACTTGGTACATGTACACATGTACTTCACATTATTTGTGTGTAGACTTTTCAAAAAGGGAAGAAAAAAAACACACACACACACACACAAGTGTAGATATGGAATTTTGTGGGTAGGTAAATGTTGTATTGTGTTATAAATATCTTGGGTGTGAATGACCCATTATGCCCTTGTAAAGTTTATATTATTACAATTGTACCATTATCTACCCCTATAAATAGGGTACTTCACTCCTTCATTTAACACACAATTGGAATACATAAATTCTCTCTCTATCTCTATATTCTCTCTAATATTTTGGTAGTCTTGTTCTCTCTAATACTTTGGTATTTTTACAACACGTTATCAGCACGAGATTCTAGCCAATTGAGTTAACAAAGGTTCAATCTGTATCAAGAAGGTAATAATTTTAAATATCTTTTATATATTATGCTACCACATATATGGTTGGTTTTACCACCTACATGGTTGGTTTTACCGGTTTTAATTATATTATGCTACCACCTACATGGTTGGTTTTACCACCTACATGGTTGGTTTTATCAGTTTTAATTATATTATGCTACCACATACATGGTTGGTTTTACCAGTTTTAATTATATCATGCTACCACCTACATGGTTGGTTTTACAATTTTTAAGTATATCATACTACCACCTATATAATTGGTTCTACCAGTTTTATTATCGTTGGTTCTACTGGGTTTCTTTAAATATATGGTTTAAATGAAATCACATTTTATGTATTTTCTAAAAAGATAAATTTATAATATAATCAATTCATCATTCCATTAAAGTGTACTTACAAAAGCAAAAGTTATTTTTCTTTTTGAAAATTAAAATCACAATTTCAAAAGATGTAATGATTAAACATCACTTTATGAAACATGGTTACATACATACCACATAATTCTTGAAATGCATTTTCTGAAATTTTTTTTGTTAATGTCACTCTCATTATACGTATTAACCATTTGTTAATTTATTCTTGATAATTATTATCTGGATTAATTGATACCACAACTTAGATTTTCACATAGCAATTTCAAAATTTTGTTTCATTGCTACAACAACTTAGAATTATAATTAATAATCCAGAAGAATAAAAACTCGATATAGAAATCATGTCATTAATTCTTTACTGAGATTTTTCAAGGAATTAATTATTTCTCATATTTGATTGAATAGTTATCCTAATGGCAAACATCACAAAACTCTAGTTCATTGCACTAGATTTATCTGGGAAAAATTATCTATCATGAATCCTAGATGCCGAGATCCATCTTATTTCAAAAGGACTTGGAGAAACAATCAAAAAAGGAAACAACGAATCCCTGCAGGATCGTGCAAAACCACTTATTTTCCTTCGTCACCATCTTCATGATGGATTGAAAATAGAATATCTTACTGTAAGGATCCACAAGAACTCTGGAAAAATTTAAAAGACAGATTTGACCATCAGAGGACTGTAGTCCTCCCAAAAGCCCGTTATGAATGGATGCATCTTCGTTTACAAGATTTTAAAACTGTGAGTGAGTACAATTCTGAACTATTCAGAATATGTTCAAAATTGAATTTATGTGGAGAAAAAATCACTGAAGCAGATATGCTAGAAAAAACATTCTCTACCTTTCACGCCTCAAATGTGCTCCTGCAGCAGCAATATCGTGAGCTTGGTTTTCAAAGGTACTCAGAACTCATATCTTGCCTTTTGGTAGCCGAACAAAATATTGAGTTGTTGATGAAAAATCACGGATTACGTCCAACCAGTTCTGTACCATTTCCTGAAGCAAGTGGTACTGCATTTATAGCATTTCCTGAAGCAAATGCTATATCAAGAAATAGACACGGATACAAACGTGGCCGTGGGCACGAACGTAGGCGTGGACACGGACATGAACAAGGACGTGGACGTGGAAGGAATTTTGGACAAAATCATCAACAACATGGCCACATGGTCAAAAAGCACAAGGCAAATGAAAATAACATAATCAAACGGAAACACGAAGAAAGTTGCTTCCGATGTGGCATGAAAGGGCATTGGTCACGTACCTGTCGTACGGAAAAACACCTTGTGGACCTTTACCAACAGTCTATAAAGGAAAAGAAAAAATAGAGACAAATTTAGCTGATTATCCAGTTAATAGGACACACTTAGATGTCTCTGATTTTTATACCGGTGATATGGAAAATATAGATTAGTTTGCTCTATCAGAAAGTCACGATGTTATTTTGAAATCTTAATATGTATTGTCCGTTTGATGTTAAATTATGTTTAACTTCATTTTATCATAAATTCACTTTTCTAAAATATCTATTTGATCATATTTTAGATGAATTGCCAAGATACATGTCTTGTTGATAGTGCAACAACACATACTATTCTCCGGAAGAAAAAGTATTTTCTGAACTTAACATTAGCGAAAAATAATGTTAATACAATATGCGGCACATCGAAGATCGTTGAAGGCTCCGGTAAAGCCTATATTATTTTATCAAATAATACACAACTATGTATTAACGATGCACTATACTCAAGCAAATCCAGAAGAAATTTGCTCAGTTTTAAGGATATCCGCTGCAATGGATATCACATTGAAACGATACAAGAAAACAACATTGAATATCTTTGCATTACTTCTTTTGTATCTGGCCAGAAGTAGATAAAATAAAAACTTCCGGCACTTCCTTCTAGAATGTATTTTACATCCATAAAAGAAGTCGAATCAAATAACGTCACGAACCCGAAGTTCGTGGACTTAAAAATTTTTATACTTTGGCATGATCGACTTAGACATCCAGGAGCGATAATGATGCGTCGAATAATTAGCAACTCACATGGACATCCTTTAAAGAACCAGAAGATTCTTTCACCTAATGATTATTCATGTGTTGCTTGCTCGCAAGGAAAATTGGTCATTAGACCTTCCACTACAAAGGTCAATGTTGAATCTTCAACTTTCTTAGAAAGGATTCATGGAGATATATGTAGGCCGATACACCCACCATGTGGACCATTTCGTTATTTTATGGTACTAGTTGATTCTTCTACTAGATGGTCGCATGTCTGTTTACTGTCCACAAGAAATGTAGCATTTTCTAGGCTACTTGCTCAAATAATAAAATTACGAGCTCAATTTCCTGATTACTCAATCAAGACAATTCGTCTTGATAATGCTGGTGAGTTTAGATCACAGAGATTCAATGAGTATTGCATGTCCATTGGGATTGCAATAGAACATTCAGTTGCTCATGTCCATACACAAAATGGGTTAGCAGAGTCATTTATTAAACGTCTACAATTAATTGCTAGACCACTACTCATTAAAACAAAACTCCCAGCTTCTGTTTGGGGCATGCCATATTACATGTTGCATCATTGATTCGCATAAGACCAACTGCTTATTATCAATACTCACCTCTGCAACTTGCATCTGGTCATGAACCTAATATTTCTCACGTAAGGGTTTTTGGTTGTGCTGTCCATGTACCAATCTCTCCCCCACAACGTACCAAAATGGGTCCTCAACGTAGACTTGGGATTTATGTTGGTTTTGATTCACCTTCCATCATTAGGTACCTTGAACCCTTAACGGGTGATTTGTTTACTGTACGTTTTGCAGATTATCATTTTGATGAAATGAACTTTCCAGCTTTAGGAGGAGTAAAGTTGCATCCTAAAAATCAAGATAAAATTTCTTGGAATGAAACAACTCTATCTCACTTTGATCCCCGAAGTAATCAATGTGAGCAAGAGGTTGAGAAAATTATTCATTTGCAAAGAATTGCAAATCAATTACTTGATGAATTTGTTGACACAAGAAAAGTGACAAAGTCATATATACCAGCAGAAAACACTCCGGCAAAGATTGATGTCCCTGTAGGACAAACTGCTATAGCAAGTGAACCTCAAAAACACCAGAAGCGTGGTCGACCAGTTGGTTCAAAATACATCATACCTCGTAATAGGAAATTAAACCAACCAAAGACTCCTGGACGAGTAATAATAGAAAAGATTGATCAATCTAATAGTGGTGACATGGTTCCCGCAGAACCATAGATTTCAATGAAACAAGCTAATAGTGATGACGTGATTCCTGCAGAATCACAGATGTCCGAGAATAATGAGATTTCAATAAATTATTTTTTATCTCATAAATTATGGGAAAGGGAGAATGTTGTTATAAATGATATTTTTGCCTTCCAAATGGCTCTTGAAATAATTCAGAATAATGATCCTGAGCCACTGTCTGTTAAAGAATGCCAACAGAGAGAGGATTGGCTAAAATGGAAGGAAGCTATGCAGGCAGAATTGAATTCCTTAGAAAAACGAAAGGTGTTCGGACCAGTAGTTCGAACACCTGAAAATGTAATCCCTGTAGGATACAAATGGGTCTTTGTAAGGAAAAGAAATGAAAATAATGAAGTTACAAGGTACAAAGCCAGGCTTGTAGCTCAAGGTTTCTCACAAAGACCTAGAATTGATTATGAGGAAACATATTATCCCATCATGGACGCCATCACACTCAGATTTTTAATTAGTTTGTCTATGTCAGAAAGGCTCGATATGAGCCTTATGGATGTAGTAACTGCCTATTTATATGGCTCACTTGATAGTGACATATACATGAAAGTCCCTGAAGGACTTAAAGTGCCAGAAATAAATGATACATACCCGAAAAGTATGTTTTCAATCAAATTGCAAAGATCATTATATGGATTGAAACAATCTGGACGTATGTGGTATAATCGCCTCAGCGAATACTTGTTGAATGAGGGTTACAAAAATGATGATATATGCCCATGTGTTTTCATAAAGAAAACAAATATTGGATTTGCAATAGTGGCAGTTTATGTTGATGATTTAAATCTTATTGGAACTCCAGAAGAGCTTAACAAAAGTGCTGATTACTTGAAAAATGAATTTGAGATGAAAGATTTGGGAAAAACCAAATTTTTCCTTGGGTTGAAAATTGAATATATTTCAGAAGGACTATTTGTTCATCAATCTTCATATACAAAAAAGGTTTTGAAGCGATTTTATATGGATACAGCACATCATTGACATCCCCAATGGTCGTTCAATCACTTGATCCAAAAAATGATCCATTTCGCCCACTTGAAGATGGAGAAAATGTTCTTGGTCCAGAAGTACCATATCTAAGTGCAATTGGAGCATTATCATATCTTGCAAATTGCACTAGACCTGATATAGCTTTTTCTGTAAATCTACTCGCAAGATATAGTTCTGCAACAACTCAAAGGCATTGGAATGGTGTTAAACACATTCTTCGTTACCTAAAAGGTACTGTTGATATGGGACTATTTTATTCTCACAATTTGGGATCTTCTTTAGTGGGATATGCAGATGCAGGTTATCTCTCTGATCCACATCAAGCAAAATCGCAAACAGGATATGTGTTTACACGTGGTGGGACGGCTATATCATGGAGATCCGTGAAGCAAACATTGACAGCAACATCTTCAAATCATTCAGAAATTATTGCAATCCATGAAACAAGTCGAGAATGTATATGGTTGAGAAACATGACTCATCATATCCAATCATCATGTGGATTAGCTTTGACAAAAGATAGTCCAATGATATTGTATGAAGATAATGCAGCTTGTATTGCACAACTTAAAGGAGGCTATATCAAAGGAGATAGAACAAATCACATTTCTCCAAAATTCTTCTATACACATGAGCTTCAGAAAGTAGGTGATATCGATGTTCAACAAATTCGATCAAGTGATAATGTGGCAGACTTATTCACTAAAGCATTACCGACATCTACACTCAAGAAATTGATGCATGAGATAGGAATGCGTCGGCTCAGCGATTTACGATGACTAATATCAGGGGGAGTAGCTGTACTTTTTTTCCTTCGTCTAGGTTTTATCCCACTGTGTTTTCCTAGCAAGGTTTTAATGAGGCAGCATTTATTTTTATACTCCACAATGACTGTACTCTTTTCCTTAGCTTAAATTTTATCCCACTGGGTTTTCTTAAGCAAGGTTTTTAACGAGGCAGACATTGAATATTAGGTCATTCAAGGGGGAGTGTTATAAATATCTTGGGTGTGAATGACCCATTATGCCCTTATAAAGTTTATATTATTACAATTGCACCATTATCTACCCCTATAAATAGGGTATTTCACTCCTTCATTTAACACACAATTGGAATACATAAATTCTCTATCTCTATATTCTCTCTAATATTTTGGTAGTCTTGTTCTCTCTAATACTTTGGTATTTTTACAACATATTGCACATATGAGTTGTTTATTTTATTATGGATTATGGCAGTTGGAATATTATATTCGTCTGGGATCAACTAAAATGAGAAAAATCACAAAAAATTTACATTTTATCTAGTACCAAACAAACTCTTATTTGACACTTTGAAAAAAAGGGGGGGATGTGTTTGTTACATTATAGATTGAGTATAGAATGATAGTTTGCTAAAAGAAGGGAGCCAGGAGCAATGTGTAACGTCCCGGATTCCGTGAAACACGAGACGCCACGTCGTCCCTTAAAGCTGACTTTATTGCAGAAAATAAATTTAATTCAAATCATCACATTTATTATTTGAAAACTTCAGCAGAAACTTAATCAATTGAAATATAGAACAATTTATAAAACTTAAATCTCAATTGTTCAAATGAAAGTAACAATAAATAATTGAACCGGTAGCATTCATAAAACTTGATTAAAAAATAGCATCATTATTAAATTTTCCAACGCTACCCTTTCATTCGTCACCATGTCCGAAATCTGCAAAAACTGTTAAAAACGGAATGAGCATTTTGAAAGAAATACTCAGTAGACTTAGCGCCAATAATTAATTTACATAATAATTGAACACATACTTATGTAATCATACAATGACATCATCATCGCCATAATCATAGGCTTTCTTTAAAAAAAATCAAAGCCTTTTTAAAAATCATAGGGTGGGGTAGTCTCGTCTCATGCATTAAAGTATGTAAGTTATACATAACAGCATCATTTCTCATCTTATCTCATAAGGGATATTCTCGTCTCGTCTCATTCATCAAAGCATATAAATCATGTAAATTCACATAAGACATGCAATTATAATTTAAACTAATTAGTGGAGGCGAGTTTGAAAAATAAAGTGGAAATGTCACGTCAATCTTCTAAATCTCCGAATCTTTCGTCTAGCCAAAAGAAAAATTAAATTAATTTAGTATTTCTAAAATTTAAAGATTGAAGTGATAAAACTAAAGCTTAGGGAATTTAAAAGTGTAAGGCTTGGTCTAAAATGGTAAGGTGTAAAGATTTGGGACTTTGTGAAAATAATTGGAGTCAGGGACCGAATTGACAAACCCCGAAAGTTTCTAGTAGAATTATATTTCAACAGAAAACTGCCGGGTCAAAATAAACTGATTTTGAAACATTGGGCAGAAAATAAAGGAAATTTATATCTATAGGGACTAAATAAAACGTTTTTAAAACTGAAAGACTAAAACAAATACTTTCCAAAACTTGGGACTTAAAAAGGTAAGTTTTGAAAATCAAAATATAAGCCACTATTCGACAATTTATTATAAATAGTAATGATTAGAGTTATTTGTGTTTTCGAGGTAGAATATGTGGTTAAAAATTGGAGAGAGAAAATTTGTATGGTTAAAAAAAATAGTTTGAAATTCGTGCTGATTATAACACATGTTACATGAACACATACTAAAATTATAACAATTTCTCCCTCTCATTTTCCTGAAACAGAGAAGAGAGGCGAGAGAGAGACGCGACGGGGAGGGCAAAGCCCCTTCCTCTGATCCACGCCACCGGCCAAGCCGATGATTGCTCTACCATAGCGAGGTGGTTCCGGTGTATGGGTGAGTGGCTGCTGGGTAGATTTTTGGTGTCATTATACATGAATAACCGAGGCTAGGGATTTCGGTATTTGGGTTTTTCTGACGACATTAGTGGTCAGTGATTGAGGTAAGTTTATGGTTTCTGTTTATTTTTTGTTCCTTGGGTGTTGACTGATGTGAAATTTGGAGTTGGGCAGTGGTGGTTGGTTGGTTATGGCTGGTGGTCTGATTGGGAGTGATGGAGGTGCCGGTTGTGGGACTGATTGAAAGAGTATGGGTTGGTTGTATTTTGGGCAGTGAGGGCATCTTGGTGGTGTTGGAATTGGGTTCGGCTCATGGTGTCGGTATTACAGTGATATTTGACTGTGGTTATGGAGATTAGTTCTTGAAATGGGGAGGTTTGGTCGGGCGATGGCTGTGGGGTATCTTTAGGGTCCGAATGGCCAGTAGGTGGTAGATTTGTTTGACAAGGGAGGTGGCGTTTGTGATGGTGTTTGCAGAATTGTAATTTTGTTTGTGTTTGAAATCTTGGTCGAGAGCTTACTTAGAATTTTCGATTGTAACTCTTCAGTGCGGTTTTTGGTGGTGTGAAGGATGAAGTGGAGATGGGAAAATATACATTGAGTTGAATTCAAAATTGCAAATGCTTGATTGGTGATTGAGTGAGAGAGGATTAGGGAGGGAAAATCTGGTGGATGGAGAGGGGATACATACCCAGGATTTTTGCAGAGAAATGTTGTGGATGATCTTGTGTTTAGGTTGAGTTGTCTCTCTGCCGTGGATGGAAGAAGTGAATGAGGAAGATTGTTAAGTATGGACTTGCCTTCAAAATGGTAAGCTAGGTTGAGGGACAGATTGGGGGAAAATTAAGGGAAGGGACTAGTTCATACCCAGACAGTGTCTGCTTGGCTAGGTGAGGGAATAGGATCTGCATGGGTGAAAAGGAAATGTATATTCTGTTGACTCACTGTATCAACTTTGGTTTGTT
Source organism: Ligustrum vulgare (assembly GCA_963555705.1). Taxonomy (NCBI): domain Eukaryota; kingdom Viridiplantae; phylum Streptophyta; class Magnoliopsida; order Lamiales; family Oleaceae; genus Ligustrum; species Ligustrum vulgare. Next base: position 737,479 of record OY743169.1, read on the forward strand.
GTAGTAGAATTTTTATTTTTTTTTGGCTTAGGAAAATTTCATGGGGTTGGGGAGTGATCATGGGAAAGAAAAGTGTGTGTCCATGTAGGGAATAATCATGGGTTAATTTTGGGGGTTCAAAATCGTGATTTGGGGATTTTGTCACTTTGTTAGATTAAATTGATATTGGACAATAAGAAAACAAGATTAAAAGTTGGGCTTAAAAGTTTGGATTTAAAATAAATTAAAACTTGTACTTAAAATAATTTTAATCCAATTAATTGAAAATTGGACTTTAAAATAAATAATGGACTTAGACATCATTTAATAAAATTTGGCATTGGACTAAGATAAATTTAAAATAAATTTAATTTCACTGACTGACTAGACGAACACGTGCTTTTAAAATAAATGGGTAAAGTCGTAGCGACATATTTTTTAAAAATAATATTTATTTAAATAAGTTACGAAAAATTCTCGGTCACTACACAATGCATGAATGGTGGAAGATGATGTGGTCTATGAATGCTCCTCCAAATGTGTGGGTTTTCTTGTAGAGGATTTACAATGTTTCTTTAACTACTTATGCTAATTTGTGTTGAGGGAAAGTTAGGATGGATGGGAAATGCCTTCATTGTTGCAAACAGAGTATGATTGGGCAAAGAAGACGTGGAAGCATTTTGAGTGGTAGAATGACAACAACCAATTTCATATATGAGGAGAATATTCTGGCAGTGTTAATTTATATTTCGAGAGAATGTGAGGTACTAGATATGGGCCGATTTAGCTATTTGTGGATGTTTTGGGAGAAAAAAAGGGGTAGTCGATGGGGCGACTAACCCGGTTCCATCTTTCTTTGAGGAAATAGTTAGATGTGTGCATGAGGGGGTGTCAAGGAATAATAGAGGGAGTTGGAGAGTGAGGGGTGATAGTGGTTAAAAAGAGGAATGTGTTTTGAGTGTTTGTTACCAGCACGGATATTCAAACTGAATAGGATGTAGTGATGCAAGTTAGGGAGGAGTGGATTGGAATGAATTGGAGATGGAGGAGTGATTCTGGGACATGAACATGATGGGCACCGGTGGATTTAAGGTCCAACCCACTTCAATTTTTATGTGACAAAAAATTATATGTGATTTTTTTATGTGGAATATATATATAGATGACGAAGTGATGGCATTCTGAGATGAACTCCTATTTGTGAAGAAAAAATGTTTACAGTTATCTTGAACATAAAACAACTTCATCTATAATGTCTAGTGCTTATCTTCAAAATCTTGAGTTTTTCTTTCACCCAAAATAAGGGTTTGTTGCTTTGTGTCATGATATTTGTAGGGAAGTTAGTAGTGTCTCTTGTTGTTAAGTGTCCATTATTTTTGGTACCAACTCTTTATGACAACATGTTTGAATAATGCATCAAGAAAAATAACCACATAGGATGTAGACAAGCACATGAGTACAACATGCAGCACTACCCAATTCAAAACGGGCAATCAAACTATGTTTACATCTTTATATTTAAGGAAAAGAAGAAAGTAAAAGCAACTCAATAGCAGGGTGCAGCCAACAACTAAAAATTGGGTGGATCGACATATTTGAAATGTAGACCTGCATCCATTATATTTTTGGGAAAAGTACATAATTACACAACTAAAATTATCACTTTTTAAATTTAACAAATTTAAAGATTTTTATTTTTAAAAAAGCAGGTGTTAATTAGTAATTAATAAATATAATATTATATATAATATAAAATATATTAAATAGAAACTAATATAATATTAAATAAAAAAAACTTAAACAATACTTATAATAAGTCTGTTCCAGCTATCCCACCCACGCCACCCACCCACCAAGTCACAGTTGGTCACACTTAGGGATGGCAAAAAATCCGAACGACCCGCCCCGACCCGATCCGTGACTCGAGAATTTTTTTTTTTTTCGTGAATGAGAGAATTAAAAATAAATTTAATGAGGTCTAGAAGAATTGAACTTTGGTGGGATTTAAGGGTATGAGAATACATAATCACTATACCATTATGTTGTTTATTGATTTTTTTTCCCTTCAAATATACATATTATGTTTAAAGTTCAAACTTAAAAACTCTAACTAGTTCGACTCCTAAGTTTTTCACCTAAAATTTTATTACCAAAAAAAAAAAAATTAATTAATTAATTAATTTTAATTTCGGGTCATTTGGCTCGGCGGGATGTCGCCCCGCCCCACGACTGTTCGCGAGGCAGGTCGGGTCGGGGCGGGTTTGACCATTTCGGGTTCGGGACGGGTCTGCCCCGACCCGCCCCAAACCCGACCCATTGCCATTCCTCTCACACTAAGTTATAATTCGATAACAATTACAAATTTAGTCACAAATTTTACCCCACCCACCAAGTCACAGTTGGTCACACAGAGTCATGATTTGGCACCCTCCTCACCAACCCCCAAAGTCACAGTTAGTCACACAAAGTTACAGTTTAGTCACAATTATAAAATTAGTAGCAAATTTCACCTCACCCCACATACAAAGTCACAGTTGGTCACAATTCACTCATAATTACAAATTTAGTCTCAAATGTCAACCCAACCCCACCCTAGGATGCACAAAAAAACTGTGAAATCGCAAATCGAACTTAACTCGTTGGTTTGAAACCGCATGGACCTGTGATTTTATTTTCTCAAACTGAACCAAACCGTTTCAAAATGGTTTGGTTTAGGTCTTGATTTTCAAAAATCGCATAAAATCGAACAAATAGCTTTTATTTTTTTAATTGAAAAATTAATTTTATTAATTTGAATTAACTTTCCACCAAAAAAAGTCAAATTTAACTAATAAAATAGAATTCTCGTTTTTATATTTTCTCATTTTCATTGCATTATGATGATCTCAGAAAAGACTGCTAGTGTTTGAAGTTGAGGATTTTGTTTCTTCTTTACCTAGGAATAAATTTCAGTAGTCATCTAACATGAATTTCCTATGAAATCTCTGCAATTCCAATTAATTATTTAGCTACCTTAATCTTAACTTCCATAAGAGATGAATGGTGCAATATTAGTAAGATGAGAGTTCTTGAAAACTCATCTCCTTAATGAGGACATTCTTAGGAGTAATTGATACCTCGATGATGATCTTGTAGTCTGAGAAAGAAGTTTCATTATCGGACGAAGAGACGGATTAATTATGACATCCATTATTATTTTCTTACTAACTAATGACTTTTATGGACCAATATGATGACCAATCTCATGCAAGGAAATCCACAAACCACTCAACCAAAGAAGCTGCTCTATCCGCATGAAAAAAAGCCAATCTGAAAATAAAATCAGGATTCTCAACTTCATATTATATTTGAAATTTTATATGACCCCCCCCCCCCAAACGCTCCATTTCAGTATGTTAGAATTTTAATTCATCGATCAAAAGCCAATCAATTGTTTGAGCTCATCTATTTTTGCACGGTAGCGACATGCATTTATAGCCCCAATGAGATTGATATCAAAAGAGAAATTGTTAATAGTATAATGTGTTTTATGAATGATAATCAATTACAATTAGATGTATATGTATATGTGACTGGTGCATTTAATGCTATTTTATCACCTGCGGTGGTAACGAGATAAACAAAGAATCAAATAATGTTACCATATATTAGCTTATATTATCTTATTTTAGCTTTATATATTAAGAAATACGAATTAATTTGACATCTTAAATATGTTATATTATGTCGATAAGCAAACAATAGATTAAAATCGAACCAAAATGCAAAAAATGGTTTGGTTTGGTTTGTAAAATGGAATGGTTTGATTTGCTTTGGGAAATGTCAAACCGCTTAAAATGATTTGGTTTGAAAATATGTCATAAACTCACTAAACCCGACCGTGATCACCCCTACCGCACCCCACCAACAAAGTCACAGTTCAATAACAATTACAAATTAATGGCAAATTTTACCCAAACCCAACCCACCAGGAAAGTCATAGTTGGCCACACAAAATCATAGTTCAATCACAATCACAAATTTAGTTGCAAAATTCATCTCACACCGCTCAACATGACCTACAAAGCACAGTTGCTCACACAAGTTACAATTTGGCACAAAATGTCACAAGTCGATCACAGGAGGTTACAGTTAGATCACATGAGGTCAGTTACAGTTCCCTCACACAAAGTCGCAATGCAGTCACACATTGTCATAGACAATTGTATGTCATATCACGTCCTCGTCCAATAATCACACAAAGCCACAGTTGACACAAATTTTAGATCACGATTACAAATTTACTCAGAAATCAAATTTTGTGATCGATAACTTAATTAAATTGGTCACATCCCATGCTCGTCACAAATCACACAAAGTCACAATTACTTAATAATTGGTCATAATCATCCATAATTGGTCACATTATTTATCATTAGTCACAATTGAGACAAATTGTAGGTCAAAATTACAAATTTAGTCGCATGTCAAATTTTATAACTTTAGGGGATTAATTTTGAGTTTCATGTTCTCGGGGATTAACTTTAATTTCTTAATAAACTTTGAGGAAATGAAGCGCAAAAAACTAAAACACTGAAAAATTGCACATCAAGTCCCCAAAAATCATTTAATTACAACATGTGTTCCTGTCCCCAAACCAACTTCAAGCTAGGGTTTAGCACCACACCAGTCTCCGTCACCATCACGGCCACCGCACCCCCATCGTAACCATCGCCATGGCCACTACCGCTACCACCATCGCAGCTACATACACTATCATATACCTGTTCGGCCAATCAATTTTCAGCATCTTCCTAAACTTCTACATTAACGACTCTCGTTGTTTAAAATGGTCATTTTACTGGTTGTGATGGCGGAAGTCTTTTCGTCTCACTTCTCCGTTTCGATACTGTCAGTGGCGAACTGCTACACTTTAAACCACTGTCAAAATCCACCCTACGACTATGCGACGGCAAATGGCGCTCGGATGCACGCAGTCACCACCAAGCATGCACAGTGGTGAGCAGCTACTTGCAGGCACCTCTCCGTACTGTTGCTCCTGCGATGCATGTATTGCCTCCATGTGGCGTCCTCGTCAGAGATTGACGGGATCGATGGTGTTGGCCAAAGCTTGGGTGGGCGAGTGTACAAAGGTTGGAGAGAGAGAGAATTCAGGTTAGTGTTTGAAATGTTTTAAGAATATTTAGGTTTTAATTTGGGTGTAAAATATCTATTAATAAATACTAATTTGTAATTAGTACCTGATTTTTATAAAAATAAAACTCACAACTTTATTATTACAAAGTAATCTTTAAAAACAAGGTTCTACCACTATGGTCCACCACTATATACACCCCTGCCCATTAGCATAAGACTTTAAGATATTTTAATTAATTTTTAAAATTTCATTTCATTTTTACAGTGTAAAAATTAATTTAGGTGGATGGTAGGGGTGGGTTGACGAGAAAACAACTCATGAGTAATTTGGGGTTGTGGTGTACAAATTTTTATAATTTTTATTTTATAATTTCATAAGGATATATTTGTATATGTATTGTGATGAATTTATAAAAATATATATATTTTATTAGTGATGGGTTATATATTTAGAGGTCATAGAATTGGAAATTCGAGGGGTCATAGTCGAATTTGCTGAAAATTTCTTCCTTCATATTTATGGTTTCAAATCCATCAAAATCCTTTCAATTCCATTCATATTGGAAATCCACTAAAATCCATATAGTTTTTAGGACATCGGAATTTTATAGAGTTAATTGAAATCTATATTAAGCACCTTGGATTTTGATAAATTCTATAAAATTCCAAATTGAGGATATGTAAAATGTTGTGGAATTCTAAAATCCCTCAAATTCCATGTTGGGGACATCCCTTTAGCACTTTAGAGTACTGTGTACAAACATCTGTTGGAAATCGATTCCAAGAAAGTATTCAAATAAAAAAAAAAAACTAGTTTTCTTTGAAAAACAATAATGCCCTGGAATTTAATTAATTACTAATCTAATTAAAAACTACCTTTGAAGACTCACAGTGGAGTTACCTTCCAGTAGTTAATATGAACATCAGTCTTTGAAATAATTGTTCCAGCTTCTAACCTTTGAAGCTTTCCTAATATTTCTTCAAGAACAAGATTAAGTTGATGTGTGCACACCAATGAATCAAGAACACAAGAATACAATAGTACCCAAGTGGAATAAAACTCTCGCTCTAATATTTAATTAGGGAATAATCAAATACAAGAATGTGGAATAAATCTTGGTTATCCCCTAATATGTATATATAAGGGAAGAGTTTTAACTTTTCTCCTATTCCTTGTGGGATTAGAGTTTCATACTTGTCCCACAAGTAACTCTTTTCTTTTTCCTTTTGCTTGTGGAATTTGAGTTCATAGTTGTCCTACAAGTAACTATATCCTTAATTCATTTTTAATAGCGCAATTCAAGAACTATCCAACTCTTACAAGTTAGTCCTTCAATTCTTATTTAGGTTATTGAGGGGACCCAATTGAATTTATATTTTATACGCTCCCAATAATTATAAATAAATCTGGTTATGTCAATTAACAACTATCCAATTTAATTATCTAAGAATTCGCTCTTACCACTATAGGCGAATTATTGCAACTCCTAAATATATCAGATAATTGATAAGTGTATTTTATACACTTATTTGTACGTCTAAATTAAAATAAATTACTATCATTATAGAATATATGCTATTTAATTTGTGCTTATTTGTTTACTTTGTAGAAAATATCCCAAAATGCGAAGAATGAAGTAATTGATGAGAAAAATGCATAATTGGATGCTAATTGGAGCTAAAATGAGCAATTGATAAGTTTGTGACGTCAACCGGAAAGATGCAATGTGCCGAAGTAAAGGAATAAGAGGTTGGAGGATCCAGTTGAAGGAATTGAGAGTTGAAACGAGCGAATTGAGAAGATTCCAAAGTATGGGGACTATATTGTTGCAATTGGAAGTTGAAGGACTGAAGAGCAAATTAAACATGAGGGACCAATGTGCAAATATCCAATGATTGATTTGGATAATAAGAAGATATTTTTAGGAGTTAATTGGATGCAAGTATAAGTCAAAAAGGAATGGAATATGATAAGAATATTACCATAAAATTGATTCCAATCCTAGAAGATTCTGGACAGAATTCTAGTCGGACTTTCAGACCAACTTTTGGGGCAGTAAACGTTCGAATTAGGAAAATTCTATTTCAAGAAGAATTGTAGCCCTTTAAGTTATCTTTCTAACGGAATTTTAATAATCGTAATCGGATAAGGAAATAGAGAGATATGGTCGAAATACTGAACGCTGTGCAGATACCAAAAAAGACTCGCTCACGGATTTGATGAATTTCTTTCCTTCTTCAACTTGATTTCTTGACCAACTATAAATACAACCTCTTTACACGAAAATCAGACCTTTGCCTCTCCATAGAATGAGCCACAATCGAGAAATCAACATCAAATTCTTGGGGAACCAAGCATCGCAAAGGGGCGTGAATTGAAGATAATTGAAGAATCAAATCTTGGTGCAAGATTTCCATTCTTTATATTATTTTTAATGAACGTTAATTTTTATTGTTATTGTTCTTTATTGATGATGTGTAACTAAATTCTATGTTGGGATGAACGATGTAGCCTAGTCATATTATTTTAATTCCAAATTCCGTTGTTTTAATGTTTTGTTGCATGTATTGATTTATTATTGTTCTTAATGCTTGAATTACTTGATTCCCTGTAGCGACCAAGAATTTTTACGCGATTAATAATTATTTTAATAGAAAATCGTGTCGCTACTATTTCACCCATTTTTATTAAGTTAACGTCACGACGTATTCGTATAGCCAAGTCAAGAAATAATCGAGATCGTTCGATTTTAAATTAAATTCCGAATTTCTAAAAATATCTCCATTCTCTTGATTTAAAGTATATTAAGTCTAAGTACTTAATTCAATGTTATCCCAATATTTATTTATACAAAAATTACTTTTATTATTTAAATTAAGAAAATATATGCAAGCATGAGAGGTTCCATTATATATAATAATTATGAGAATCTTAATTTAATAAATATGGAAAAGTATATAAATGGTTGATAGATTCCATTATATGTAATCATGAAGAGCATAATATTTGTATAAATATGGAAAAGTATATGAATGAATTATATACTCCATTATATATAATCATGAAGAGCATAATATTTGTATAAATATGGAAAAGTATATGAATGATTGATAAGACTCCATTATATGTAATCATGAAGAGCATAATATTTGTATAAATATGGAAAAGTATATGAATGAATTATATACTCCATTATATATAATCATGAAGAGCATAATATTTGTATAAATATGGAAAAGTATATGAATGATTGATAAGACTCCATTATATGTAATCATGAAGAGCATAATATTTGTATAAATATGGAAAAGTATATGAATGATTTATATACTCCATTATATATAATCATGAAGAGCATATTATTTGTATAAATATGGAAAAGTATATGAATGGTGCTTTACTTTAAGAAAAGGATGTGTTAAAATTAATAGAATTGAATGATTATGTTTACAATATGCCAACTTTATACATCTATTTAAACCCATCTCTTTTACACACAACTCTACACATATACACTTATTTCCAATCTCTTGACAAAATCCACAAGTAAGAGAAATTCAAGGTGGTCAAGAAAGTTTTGGTCCATTTACTACTACACTTCATTTTAATCTTTTAAAAGGTAAGTATATCTTATGTTTTTATGAAAAGTAAGTATGTTTTTATGAAAGGTAAATACACCTTATGTTTTTATGAAAAGTAAGTATGTTTTTATGACAAGTAAGTATATCTTATGTTTTTATGAAAAGTAAGTATGTTTTTATGAAAGGTAAATACACCTTATGTTTTTATGAAAAGTAAGTATGTTTTTATGACAAGTAAGTATATCTTATGTTTTTATGAAAAGTAAGTATGTTTTTATGAAAGGTAAATACACCTTATGTTTTTATGAAAAGTAAGTATGTTTTTATGACAAGTAAGTATATCTTATGTTTTTATGAAAAGTAAGTATGTTTTTATGAAAAGTAAATACACCTTATGTTTTTATGAAAAGTAAGTATGTTTTTATGACAAGTAAGTATACCTTATGTTTTTATGAAAAGTAAGTATGTTTTTATGACAAGTAAGTATATCTTATGTTTTTATGAAAATGTTTGGATCATTGCTATGAAATCAATCTCACAAGATTGTTATGGGTTCCATATGATATGTTTATGATTATGCTAAGGGGACCGGAGTTTAGTAGCGCTACACATAAGAATTCTTGCCATTTAAGTTCGGTAAAATTCTTGTGTCTCCCTATGTTTATGAATATTTCAATCCTATCCTATGTTATGATGAAAATGATCCATATGCTTTCAAAAGAAAATTTATGCTTGGTATACTTACTGGGATTTTATAAATCTCACTCCACGATATTTACCATTTTCAGATAATTGAAGGTTCGAGGCGGTCAACATGGAAGTGGCAAAAGTGGTTAAGATTGATGAGATAATTATGTTGAACTTTATGTAAGAAAATTATGTTCTATTTTTATTCACAAATAAAATTATGGGATTCTAATTATTCTTTTGAATAATTTTACATTACTATTTAAGTCTCGATAATATGATATGAGTCACTTTTTGTGGCACTCGAATGGTCGAGAATTCGGGTCGTCACAGTTGGTATCAGAGCAAAGAGTTTTAAAAACGATTCTGTAGATTTTTGAAATTTTATTTCTTTAAAAAAAAAAAAAAATCACTATTCATGTGAACAGTAAAACGACGTGCTATTCATGATGAACAGTGAACGAAATCACTATTCATTATAAAAAAAAAAGTTGAATTTTCACATGTCAAGTATGGTTATGATTTTGAAAAGCATGATGAAATTTGATGTGCGAATTTCAAGGACAAAATTCATTTTAAGTAAGGGAGTTTGTAATGTCCTGAAAATTTTATGGAATATAATTAGTTAGTGATATGATGTTTATATTGATGTCTTTGATAAATTTCTAGAAGTTCGGGGACTAAAGGAAAAATAAGATTTGACGATAAATTTTATTTGGGTTAAGTTAATAATTATTGATGGGGAGATAATTACTATATCGATATTGGATTTGTTTTGAAGACTGTGATTAATTAGGAATTATGATTCAAGAAAATGTTGATTTGGATACAACCACATTAAATTATTGTTGATTAAAGGAAAATAAGATTATATGAAATATTTTAACTCATCACTCTACTATGTCACTCTCCACGTATTGACTCCTCGAACCAGGTATGTTATATGCTTTGCAAGTCATTTACGATTTTATTAAGACATGTTAAGTATGAAATCTTCATATGTTATGAATCTTTATGTGTTACACATAATATACATGTCAAGTATGATATAAATTGATAGAAGACTCAATTTTTTTATTCTTTTCAATGTAGAATCATGAGACAGAGAGGATATTTATATGAATTTTGGTGCATATTAAGCTTAGTAAGATTGACTCAATTAGAAATTAAGTTGGGTTGTAACTTTTGCCCAAAATATATGGAATAATATATTAAACAAACAAAATTGATAATGAATTCGTACAATAATTTATCCCTTTATCACTACCTTTGTGTAAAAACAAGGGAAAAACTGTGGATGGTTATTAGTACTTCCTCTTCAAGTTTCAATTTTCGGTTCAATAATTTATCCCTTTATCACTACCTTTGCTTAAAAGCAAGGAAAAACTGTGGATGATTATTGGTACCACTCTTCAAGTTTCAATTCTGAAAAAAAAAAAAAAAAAAAAAAAATTCAGAAAGAAAAGAAAGAAAGAGAACGGGTGTTGAGCATAATGGGAATAATATGACTTAAGAATGATTTTCAAAATAATTGTTGTCCTCGAGTTTAGAAATGATAAACCTTAAATGGACTTTGCATAATTGATTTTAGACATGGCATTAAATATGAGAAGTCAACAGAAATGATTAGAAATATGTTCAGATTATCTATCATTTAGATTTAATGAGAAATAGCGAGCCAATTTTATGAATTTTTATGAGATGTTAAGATTATAAGTGATATGATTTTAATGAGACTTTTATGAGAAGCATTATGAAGTTAGAGATTTAAAGATTTGGTTATTGGGAATTAAGTAATGGATATTATGTTGAGTAAGTGAATTATGCCTCTATATTGAAGAGAAATTTATTATGAACTTTGGCCTTGTGATTAAATTTTGGGAATATGATTTATGACTTATAAATATAAGTATGAGTAATCTTTTGAGCCAATTAAGGTATTGAAGGAAGTGATATTGTGATATTGACGACTATGATTTGAAATTTCTATGTTGAGGAATTATGAATTGATTTTCTGGAATATTTTTTTATGATATTGAAGTTTGATGAAATTGTGGTCAATTCTTAGATCGTTGTGATCAAATGTGGAATTATTTATTATTGTGAGTTATGAAGTATGCTTACGGTTTGAATAAGTCCAAATTTCAAAGGAAACTCTGTTTAGAATTTTATCGTTTGGAATTAAGAGCATAGTATGGTATGCAATCACTAAGAGAATTGAGGTTAGACATGCAAATTCATTTACATCACAAACGAGATTTAGTAGATGATAACAGAGATATTTATTATTTTCTCGTAAGGAGAACACACAAGAGTCACATTGGAAAGAAATACATGAAACACGCAAAATCAAAAGAAAGCAACATGGGAAATTCCTCAAATTGAGAGATGTGTTTCCGGAGTAGCCGTATCCTACCACCTCTGACCTTTTGAGGAAATAAAGAAACCTTCAAAGAGGTGTGTTTCGAGAGTAAGAATACTCCGTAATCTACCACCTGGAACCTTTGAGGTACACACAAGATTTAAACATTAAGGAAATCCTAGGAAATTAGAGGGGTGTCTCGAGAGTAAGAATACTCCGTACTCTACCCCCACCTATTCTAAGATTCATAAAGTTAAGTTTACATTAACCGGACTCCATTTTCGCTTGATTCCCCTTCCTTGCGACCAATCTATCTTAACCCCTGCTGGATCTTGTATTGAGATATATGACTGCAGCTTATCCAGTAGTTCATCAATAGTAGGAGCAGAAATAAGGAGCCTTCTGGAAAATGGAGAGATGAATCCCTGTTCCACAGCATAATCAAGAAAGGTTAACAAGCCATCAAAGAAATTGTTAACATTCAGAAGCCCAATAGGCTTAGTATGGAGATCTAGTTGAGCCCACGAGGTAATGTTAAAGATTTCTTCTAAGGTACCAAAACCTCCGGGCAGGGCTATAAAGGTATCAGAACCATATAGCATACAAGTTATGCGTTCATGGATGGATAATGTTTGAACTTCATGCCCTCGTGTTTTGCCTGCAACATCTACCAAAGGGACAGGTATGACACCGATTACTTTTGATTTCTCTGCAAGAGCAGATTGGGAAACACAACCCATTAGACCACTGCTACCACCCCCATACACAAGAGTGATACCTTTTTCCCCCAGTTTCTTTCCAAGATCTACGGCCGCTTCTAGATAACTGAAGCCTTTCCCCACTTTTGATCCACAAAATACACAAATAGTTTTGATCTGTCGAAGTTTTGGTGCTTCCATCTTTGATAGTATAGAAGAGAAAACTTACGAAGAAGATGTGATTTTGGGATGCCTGAACTATGAAATATGTTTGGCTATTTAAAGCCGAAAAAATTTACTGTTTTTGATTGATTATGAAAAAGTAAAGATTTACTTTTGTCAAAATCGGCCAACTTTTGACTGTTTTACCAAAGATATCACCTTTCGGTGATTTATTTCCAGCTTTATCAAAACTCGAGAAAGGAAAATATATTTTATTTCCAAAACGCGTGAAAGAAAACAGCAAAATATTTTAAATGTGTATCAAGAGATTTACCTTATATCATTGTTGAACTGCCAGAAGCCTCATTTTGTAAAACAGACTGGCAAACAGGATCTTTTGCTATTATATTTTGGAGACTATAACGATTTTTGTCCTCGTTAAACTGAGCGTATAAGGAGAGAAGTTCACGTTGCACATAACCACTTGGGTGCGTCTCAAGAGTCAGTCGAATATCATCCAAAGACTCCTTACTCAGTCCACCCTTTATGAATTTGATTTTATCATCCCGATTAGTAGAAGAATATCCTACTGTTTTGCAACGAGTATCACAGTTCCAACGAGCACATTTGTAGCAACCATTCAGCCTTTTTGCTCTTCGTTTCTTTGCGAAGGTGCTTTTGCCTAAACCAGGCATGTGCTTTGGAAATGTCATAGGTAATTCACCAGATAGTCGAACCTTTGCTTCGATCAACCAGCGAACATCTTCTGAAACACCATGAGCCATCAGCAACCTCAATCTTTCGAGTCTTATTCGATAAATTTTCCTCAGATCATTCATTGGAAGACTGGAATAATACTTGCGAATGTTTGTAAGAATGATATCCATGTTTTTGATGGATCTAACCTCTTCCCAGCATGAACTATTTAAAAGCATTAAGGATCGGAGGGAATCCGCGTGATATTGATTCCAGCAAGAAAGCGCGGAATAGAATAATGGAAAAGAGGGAACAAGAGTTTATACGCCGTTTACTTTCTTGATAAAAGGAAGATTTGATGATGACGGGATTTGAGATATGGAATATTTTCTTGGATTTTGGGTACTGATATTTTGATATAATAATCAAGGTATAGAAATAATACGGGGATACGTGAAAGTGAAATAAGGACTGTATTGAATCAGGATTAATAAGTTTGTGCAAGTGAAAGGAATACCTTACGGGAAATGTTATGATATTTGAGTTAAGAATTTTAATTATTTGGGAGATATTTGTTTATTGAATTTTGCAGAAATTTTGGGTTACAAATATTGGAAAGATAAACTGATGATTATGTTGATATGTGAATAACATGTTTGGGTATATTACATAGAGAATATTCAGGTAATCGTTTTAATTATTTTGGGATATTTGGTGATAAGAAGAAATGACAAATTATTATGGTATGATATGTTAGTAAAGATTTATTGAAATTTTAGAGATATTAATACGAATATTTGAGGTCACATGATACGATGATAAATGACAAGTTACATGAATACTACAAGATATGATGAAATATCACATACGATTGGGAATTTTCATTTTGATTCAGAAGAATTTATGAGTAGACATATGTCTATTATTGATAGAAAAGTCCATGTCTTAAGAAAACAAATTGATGCATTTAGTCAAAGTCCAGTGGGTTAAATATGGTTGGGTTAAATATGGTAGCGATGATGCTACATAAGAAGAAGAAGAAGAGATTCTGATTAAGTGTTCAGAAATCATAAGATCAAGTAAGATTAATTTCGAGGACGAAATTATTTTAAGGGGGTAAGTTTGTAGCGACCAAGAATTTTTACGCGATTAATAATTATTTTAATAGAAAATCGTGTCGCTACTATTTCACCCATTTTTATTAAGTTAACGCCACGACGTATTCGTATAGCCAAGTCAAGAAATAATCGAGATCGTTCGATTTTAAATTAAATTCCGAATTTCTAAAAATATCTCCATTCTCTTGATTTAAAGTATATTAAGTCTAAGTACTTAATTCAATGTTATCCCAATATTTATTTATACAAAAATTACTTTTATTATTTAAATTAAGAAAATATATGCAAGCATGAGAGGTTCCATTATATATAATAATTATGAGAATCTTAATTTAATAAATATGGAAAAGTATATAAATGGTTGATAGATTCCATTATATGTAATCATGAAGAGCATAATATTTGTATAAATATGGAAAAGTATATGAATGAATTATATACTCCATTATATATAATCATGAAGAGCATAATATTTGTATAAATATGGAAAAGTATATGAATGATTGATAAGACTCCATTATATGTAATCATGAAGAGCATAATATTTGTATAAATATGGAAAAGTATATGAATGAATTATATACTCCATTATATATAATCATGAAGAGCATAATATTTGTATAAATATGGAAAAGTATATGAATGATTGATAAGACTCCATTATATGTAATCATGAAGAGCATAATATTTGTATAAATATGGAAAAGTATATGAATGATTTATATACTCCATTATATATAATCATGAAGAGCATATTATTTGTATAAATATGGAAAAGTATATGAATGGTGCTTTACTTTAAGAAAAGGATGTGTTAAAATTAATAGAATTGAATGATTATGTTTACAATATGCCAACTTTATACATCTATTTAAACCCATCTCTTTTACACACAACTCTACACATATACACTTATTTCCAATCTCTTGACAAAATCCACAAGTAAGAGAAATTCAAGGTGGTCAAGAAAGTTTTGGTCCATTTACTACTACACTTCATTTTAATCTTTTAAAAGGTAAGTATATCTTATGTTTTTATGAAAAGTAAGTATGTTTTTATGAAAGGTAAATACACCTTATGTTTTTATGAAAAGTAAGTATGTTTTTATGACAAGTAAGTATATCTTATGTTTTTATGAAAAGTAAGTATGTTTTTATGAAAGGTAAATACACCTTATGTTTTTATGAAAAGTAAGTATGTTTTTATGACAAGTAAGTATATCTTATGTTTTTATGAAAAGTAAGTATGTTTTTATGAAAGGTAAATACACCTTATGTTTTTATGAAAAGTAAGTATGTTTTTATGACAAGTAAGTATATCTTATGTTTTTATGAAAAGTAAGTATGTTTTTATGAAAAGTAAATACACCTTATGTTTTTATGAAAAGTAAGTATGTTTTTATGACAAGTAAGTATACCTTATGTTTTTATGAAAAGTAAGTATGTTTTTATGACAAGTAAGTATATCTTATGTTTTTATGAAAATGTTTGGATCATTGCTATGAAATCAATCTCACAAGATTGTTATGGGTTCCATATGATATGTTTATGATTATGCTAAGGGGACCGGAGTTTAGTAGCGCTACACATAAGAATTCTTGCCATTTAAGTTCGGTAAAATTCTTGTGTCTCCCTATGTTTATGAATATTTCAATCCTATCCTATGTTATGATGAAAATGATCCATATGCTTTCAAAAGAAAATTTATGCTTGGTATACTTACTGGGATTTTATAAATCTCACTCCACGATATTTACCATTTTCAGATAATTGAAGGTTCGAGGCGGTCAACATGGAAGTGGCAAAAGTGGTTAAGATTGATGAGATAATTATGTTGAACTTTATGTAAGAAAATTATGTTCTATTTTTATTCACAAATAAAATTATGGGATTCTAATTATTCTTTTGAATAATTTTACATTACTATTTAAGTCTCGATAATATGATATGAGTCACTTTTTGTGGCACTCGAATGGTCGAGAATTCGGGTCGTCACATTACCAGTTCATGATATATTGAATTATTTTCATAATCCGAGAGGTGAGTTGATAATTTAGAACATGGTAATAAATCCGATAATTGAACGAGAGATAGAGATATACTCTTGTTATTATTGCGGTCTTGTGTGAATTCTTGTATTTATTGCATCTATATAAGGAATATTCAGACCCGCTGTAGAGATACATGGTTGACTTATATAGGTAGAATTGATTTAAACTCGAGAGAGGAATTTCAATATAAATTAGTGAATTCGACCGAGTACGTAATTAGGAAATAAAACATGGAATTTGAGTTAATTTAATTGGTTAGGTGAAATCGTAAATCCCAACTATTTTACAATCGTTTTTAAAAAAACAAAACAAATTTCGCAATTTAACTCTTAATTGATTTTTTTTGTTTTAGATTTCAAACATCAAATTATTTTGTTCATTCAAATAAGGTTTAGAACTAACACATTTCGGTAATTAATAGCAGTCTCCGTGGGACGATAATCCGGACTCTTAGGTCCACTTTATTACTTCTCACGACCCGTGCACTTTTGGGGATATCTCGCTTAGCGAGATATTAGTGAACAAGTTTTTGGCGCCGTTGCCGGGGACTGTTTTTATATTAATATCGATACCAATTAGTTCTTGCTTTAGTTTGAATTTGTATTTGTATTTTTTTTTTAAAAAAAATTTTATTATTATTTTTTGAGTTTTTTTTTAAAAAGTTGTGAATTGTCTCCTTCTCAGGTATTGAATGAATATTGAGATAGTTGGAGGTAACACACCAAGATGGCAGCGAACCTTTATCAATGGCTCCATGATCAAGTTGCAGTTCAAACTTACCAAATTTGTGACTTCTGCTGTGAAAATCATGTCATCCAAGATTGTCCTTTCGCACATCAGGCTCAGCCAGAGATTGATCAAGATAATTATTGGGGAAATAGTCACATGCAGCAAAGGAGTTCATATTTTCAAGCTTATAATCCTTACTGGAACGGGCAGCTAAGTTTCTCGGGGTCAAATAATCAGAGTATCCATAGCCTGCAATTTTTCCAACAGCAACAACAACAGCAAAGTGATCGCAACAGAGATTTATTATTACAATTGCTAGAAGATCAACAAGAAAATTTTCAAGAACTACATACAGATTTTCACTATCAGCAAGTGGGGAAACAACAGGTCAAATAATGTATATCGAACGAAGATTTGCTACAACAGCTACTCCAAGATCGAACCCGAGCTGAATTGAATGAAATGAGAGATCAGATGGAGCAGTTGGCATTTAGCAGAACAGAAAGACCACCAGAGGAGTGTCCACCAATATATGCAGTTCAAGCTGAAACTGAAGATTTTGATAATGAAGATTTGATAAATCAGGAATTGCAAAAACAACAAGCTGAAATTAAGAAGTTGATGGAGCAGTGGACAGTAAGCATGACAGAGAGTCAGCCATTGCCATTACCAGAAATCCAGGTGCAAAGATCAGAGGAGCCAGAAAAATTGGTTGAAACAGTTGAAGAAAAAGAAGAAGAACTTGAAAGAGTGGATCAACCAGAAGAAAATAGCTGCCATGAAGAAATCTTTGTCCAATTGTCAACAATGCAGAATCAGGACATCGAGCTTGAGGAGACTTCAATCAAAGAGGAAGAACAAATGAAGAAAGAAGAGTTGATCACAGAAAAGCAGACACTTAAGGGTGCCGAAATTGCAATGCAATCCTCCAAATTCAGTGATTAGGCCAGAATTGATTTCATCATTGGTGATGAAGAAATAATTGAAGTCTACATTTTGAAAGTTGAATCGAGTGGAGATGTTAACACTTATGACATGGGCAAGGTACAATTTTTTAGCTTAAATGCACCGTGGAGCAAATTTGACCGTCACAAACAAAGACGGTCATCAAAAGCTCTCTTTAAAGTTCCTTGAAAAATCAGGTAAAAAGTCGGGCTTTAGACTTAAAACGGAGCGCTTATTGGGAGGCAACCCAATTTCTACCCTTTTATTTATTACGCTTTCAGTATTTATTTATTTTATGTTTTTACATTAGATGCATGCATTTATGGTGTACTTGTTAGGTTGACTTGCAACAATGCATTTTAGTATGCATATGTAGGAATTAGTGAATTACACAACATAGTTACATTATTTTGCATGTTTAGGTTTGTTTTGATTTTTATGCAATTTTTAGTAGTTTAGGTATTCATCGTCATCCCAAGCACACACGCACACACAATTAGAATTGGATAGTTTCTTATTGGTGTTCATGTCTTCTAGAGTCATTTATCTTTTGTTTTGCAAGGCACACACCAATCAAAACATATCCAATCAAGTTGGGCAATGTAAAGAAAGGGTCAAATTCATCAAAGTGCAATTTCAAATGGAAGCATCAAGGCAACAAAACATCTTCAATGCACCTGGGAAGTTCTCTTTCTCTCTCCTTTGTCTTGTTTTACATTTTTAAATCTTTTTGACAAACATTGAGGACAATGTTTCTTTCTAGTTTGGGGGTGGGAAATCTCACACATTAAAAAAAAAAAAAAAAATCTCACACATTAAAAAAATTGCTTCCATATTCATGATATTCATTCTATGCGTCCATTCGATTTTATTGGGATAAAAAAAAAATTGAAAATGTGTTAACATATTTATTGCCTAGGATATAGTATGAATCAATTTGTGCTTAGATTTGAAAATTGGACAACATGAAAGCATGAACTTATTTTGAACTAGTTCTGTCTTGCTAGATTCATATTCAATGCGCACATAGCCAGCGTTGGATAATTGCTTGTGTAAGAGATTTTGTTTAATACATGTGGGGCAAATTTATGCAATTTGAACTTAGGAATGACTCGAAAATCCCTGAACTTAGATCATAAGATATCTCATCCCTAAATTAGAACCAATCATGCTAAAAGGCAAGTTTGGGGGGTAAAATGGTTGGAATTTGTGTGTATTGACGGGTTGGAGGTCTGTGGTTCTTGGTTTTTCACTTTAGTCATTACAGTTTGGTCAACGGGTATAAACCATTTCCAGCATAAAAACAGAAAAATGCTGAAGGTCTTATTCTGCTCTTCAAATGCCTTTCTGACTCGAGTAAGTAAGTCTGAGGGGTCTTTCAAACCTGGTGCCCTAAAGCCAACTGGCTTGGGAGTCATCGACCTAAAGCTCGTTACAGGGGTCAATTAGAAAGCAAGTACGGAGAGCGGACTTACACATAAGACATTATAACATCTTTAACTTTTCTGTTTAAGCCTTTATGACTCGGGCAAGTACGTCTGAGGGGTTCTTTGAACCTGGTACCCTAAAGCCGTCTGGTTTGGGAGTTTCCGATCTGAAAGCTCGCTACAGGGGTCATATAGAAAGCCCGTATGAAAAGTTCTGCACAAAGATGGTAAAAGACAAAGACAATTAAAAGAAAAAGTCGTCCATAAAAAAAAAAATTATATATATTATTGCATGGTATAAGCTTTGTTGACTGAGCTGTGGTGGTTGAGGTTGTAGAATTGGGGACTGCTTTCTTTTGATTTGTTGTGCATGCATATTTCTGATTTTGACTGCCTTGTGTGGAAAAAGCCAAGAATATTTTTAGAACCCACATAGATAGAAACCCGAGATGTGAGAGAAAAGCAGAAAGTGGTGATCATCCATGAGCGTTGAAAGGAATTTCATTAGAAATCATAGATTGACCACATGGGATTCGGGCTTGATTATGTATAATGAGCCACACAGTGTTGAGCACATCTTTTGATTAAGTATGCGTTTGACATTGGCTATTCACACACACACTTGAAAATCTGGCATGATATAACTAGAAATTATTTTGCATTGTTGTCCATAACTCTTGCTGAAACTTGAATTGTTTTGGACTATGGAGGCATATGGTGAATATGTTGACACAACAAAAATAATTGCACGTTGTTATTTTAATTTGTTAGTTTAGTTTACATTATTCGAGGACGAACAATAATTTTAGTTTGGGGGTATTTGATAAGTGTATTTTATACACTTATTTGTACGTCTAAATTAGAATAAATTACTATCATTATAGAATATATGCTATTTAATTTGTGCTTATTTGTTTACTTTGTAGAAAATATCCCAAAATGCGAAGAATGAAGTAATTGATGAGAAAAATGCATAATTGGATGCTAATTGGAGCTAAAATGAGCAATTGATAAGTTTGTGACGTCAACCGGAAAGATGCAATGTGCCGAAGTAAAGGAATAAGAGGTTGGAGGATCCAGTTGAAGGAATTGAGAGTTGAAACGAGCGAATTGAGAAGATTCCAAAGTATGGGGACTATATTGTTGCAATTGGAAGTTGAAGGACTGAAGAGCAAATTAAACATGAGGGACCAACGTGCAAATATCCAATGATTGATTTGGATAATAAGAAGATATTTTTAGGATTTTTAGGAGTTAATTGGATGCAAGTATAAGTCAAAAAGGAATGGAATATGATAAGAATATTGGGGCAGTAAACGTTCGAATTAGGAAAATTATATTTCAATAAGAATTGTAGCCCTTTAAGTTATCTTTCTAACGGAATTTGAATAATCGTAATCGGATAAGGAAATAGAGAGATATGGTCGAAATACTGAACGCTGTGCAGATACCAAAAAAGACTCGCTCACGGATTTGATGAATTTCTTTCCTTCTTCAACTTGATCTCTTGACCAACTATAAATACAACCTCTTTGCACGAAAATCAGACCTTTGCCTCTCCATAGAATGAGCCACAATCGAGAAATCAATATCAAATTCTTGGGGAATCAAGCATCGCAAAGGGGCGTGAATTGAAGATAATTGAAGAATCAAAACTTGGTGCAAGATTTCCATTCTTTATATTATTTTTAATGAACGTTAATTTTTATTGTTATTGTTCTTTATTGATGATGTGTAACTAAATTCTATGTTGGGATGAACGATGTAGCCTAGTCATATTATTTTAATTCCAAATTTCGTTGTTTTAATGTTTTGTTGCATGTATTGATTTATTATTGTTCTTAATGCTTGAATTACTTGATTACCAGTTCATGATATATTGAATTATTTCCATAATCCGAGAGGTGAGTTGATAATTTAGAACATGGTAATAAATTCGATAATTGAACGAGAGATAGAGATATACTCTTGTTATTATTGCGATCTTGTGTGAATTCTTGTATTTATTGCATCTATATAAGGAATATTCAGACCCGCTGTAGAGATACATGGTTGACTTATATATGTAGAATTGATTTAAACTCGAGAGAGGAATTTCAATATAAATTAGTGAATTCGACCGAGTACATAATTAGGAAATAAAACATGGAATTTGAGTTAATTTAATTGGTTAGGTGAAATCGTAAATCCCAACTATTTTACAATCGTTTTTAAAAAAACAAAACAAATTTCGCAATTTAACTCTTAATTGATTTTTTTTTGTTTTAGATTTCAAACATCAAATTATTTTGTTCATTCAAATAAGGTTTAGAACTAACACATTTCGGTAATTAATAGCAGTCTCCGTGGGACGATAATCCGGACTCTTAGGTCCACTTTATTACTTCTCACGACCCGTACACTTGCGGGGATATCTCGCTTAGCGAGATATTAGTGAACAATAATCATAGAAGCAATATATATTTCCCATAATTATTTATTTTCTTGACTTATCAATCTAATAGTTTGTCCCCATTTCAGATCGATAATTAATTAAGCATATAATTAATCGTTTCACCTAATTAATTATGAGGCGTTTGCACAAATACCCAACTTTTGGTATCATAATTGAAACTTACTTCATTGTAAAATGTCATTGAAAAATAATTCATTTTTACTTTTTACTGAATAATATTGTTTTCGTCAAGTATCATCATGCGATACTTTAAAAGTATCATAAGATACTTTTAAAATATCACAACATGATACTTATGATACTTTCTTGACACTTTTATGGGAAATAAGATTGATTCAAGAAGTTAATTCTTGAAATCAAATTACAATTTTTTTTGACTGGTTTTTTTTTTTTTTTTTTTTTTTTTTTTTTTTTTTTTTTAGCTGTTGAAATTTTTTTTTTCTCGAAAATTCAACTACTAGAATAACGAAACAAACGAAGTTTTATTTGAATACCAAACGAAGGAAATAACGACTTTTGAATTTTTTTGTGACACTTTTTGGATTAAAAACTCAAGAACTTGAAGAACACGAAGAACAAGAATAAAAAAACTCAAAAAAACAAAACAAAGATATAACCTTGATTTTTTGAGCCTAAGCTCTGATACCAAATGATACAAACCACATAACAATTGTAGCTACGCAACCCACAAAATATTGAATCGACCCAAGAACGCCAAAGAACCACGATTTATGGATCCAATTAAAAATAATTGAACCAAGCAACCAATACAATCGTAGGGATATATTGACCTCTTGATCACAAGCAATATTAATTCTCACTGAGATTTGAACAAATAAGATTAACTCGCAAGTTCGAATTGTATTCAATGAAGAATAAAATTTGAAAGCAAATTTGCCTCACAATAATGTCAATAATAATCTCCCCTAATAATGAAAATTACATCCCTTTAAATAGGGTCAAATCTGGCTTTAAGAGCCCTAATTTAACTAGGAAAGAAATTGCTCAAATGTGGAAAGAAATAAAAATAACAGAAAATAAGGATTTTACGCATTTTAATATTTATGGCCGTAACTACTTCCTTTACGGCCGTAACTGGGTTACTAGTTCACATTTATGGCCGTAACACCATGACTTATGGCCGTAATTCCAAAATTCCCAAACCCAATTTTTGAGAAATGACTTCATTACGGCCGTGACCTCCAGCAATTACGGTCGTAATTCCTTATTCCTCGCAATTTCAATTTCAGCAGTGGACTCGTTACGACCGTAGGAAATATAGATTACGGCCGTAACTCTGAAACTTCACAACTTCCTTCGACAGCTTGAATGAGGTTGATCCACTCGTCGTTTTGACTAGTTCCCAACATGGAACTTGCTTCTTTTGATGACACGAACATTGTTTTGGCCATTGTTTCTTATACTAACTTGTCCATTGCTTCGTTGGCCCTACTCATTTGCAATCGAGTCATCGGTCCTCCTTTGATCATCAACAGATCTTTGCGCGGGCTTGTACTCGTGGTCTGGATCACATCAAGAGCCTTAGGGTTTTTTCTGATACTCGAAGAAAAAATTTGGGTTTTTTGGGGATCTTAAAATTTTTTCTCTCAAAACTGTAAAATCTTTGTGAAAAACCCCATATTTGAAAACACATGGTTGAATCTTTGTGATACCTTTGAGTTTACTGAAAGATCTGTAAGTTTGGCTTACGGATCTATTGATCCTCTAATATTCTACACTTGGATCTGAAAGATCTGCATCTGGAACTTTTGCTGGAAAAATTCCTGAAAGGAACTAAAGCGCGAATAATTTTTTGCATCATTCAGGTGAAATCTTTCATTTTCTAGGGTTTCTTGAACTCTACTCTTTAATCTTTCTTGTTTTCCTCCATTGAAGCCCTTTCTTACCCCCCCCCCCCTTTACTTTCCTTTGTTCAGGATTCCTTCAAAGAATCGGGGAATCTGAGGGAGTTTAGGGCCGACCTAAGTCGGGTTGAGGAAAAGAAAGATATTCTTTCTTGTTCTCGTTTTATTTCAACCTGTACTTTGTGTTTCTGTATACTTTGTGAACTATAATTGGTATTCCTGCTTTATGCTGTGACTACTTTGTGTAACTTGATCTTTGTGATTCTCAGTCTTGCACTCTACTGCAATAACTTGATTGCATTATTTGCTCTTTTAATCTCTGTAATTCTTTTCTCCCAAAGTCTTTTAAAATGGCTATTGTAAAAGTTGAGGTTGAAATTTGGAATGAGAAATGGAATTTTAGTTTATGGCATCAGAAAATAAAAGCCCTTTTACTCCAATTAAAATGTGCTAAGGCTATTGATGAAACTTGACCTGAAAACTTAACTGAAGAAAGAAGAACTGAATTGGATGAATTGGCATGGAGTACTTTGTTTCTTCATCTTTTTGACACTGTGATTAGGAAAGTAGGAGAAACTAAAACTGCTGCTGACCTATGGGATAAACTAGAAGAACTTTTTCTCACAGTTTTTCTTCCAAATAAATGTTTTTTGTAGAAACAATTCTTTAGATATAAATTTGATCATTCCCCGGGTGCTGAACAAAACATAGACATATTTAATAGAATAACACAAGATCTTTTAAATGCTAGTGAAAAAACTACCGAAGATCAAAAAGTAGTTTGTCTATTAAATGGTATGGAAGAAAAATATATAAATATTAGAAATGCTTTAGAATATGGGGGTCAAAAATTAACTGTTGAAATAATTCATACATCCCTTAAGAATAAAGAACTTGAGTCCAAATCTGAACTTAAGGAGGGTTATAATGTAGAGGCAAGACTTCATTCAGGAGTAACAACAATAAAACCTGGAACTATAATAGAAATAATCTTAGGCAGACCAACGAATATCAAAATAAGAAATATATACATAACAAACCTAGAGATAGGAGATTTGATCATAATAGGTTTGATAATAAAAGGTCTGATCATAACAGATTTGAGGTTAAAAGGTTTGATAATAATAAGTTTGATAAGAAATTTGATGATACTAGGAAATGTTATTACTGTGGAAAGATGGGTCATCTAATTAATGAATGATTTAAGAAAATAAGAGATAGTAAGAATAATCAACAAGAAACTGTAGATGTACAAAATAATTGTGGAGTTGTATATGTGGCCACTGCTTCTAAAATGAAAGATGAGTGGATTCTAGAATCTGGCTGTACATTTCATATGTCCCCTTAAAGAGACTTGTTTGATAATTTCTCTTTGCATGCTACTAGTTCTGTGAAACTTGGCAATGATGTATCTTGTGATATTAAGGGGGTTGGGAAAGTGGTATTAAAACTTAGTGATAATAATACCTTGACCTTAAATCAAACAAGATATGTCCCTGATTTAAGGAGAAATCTCATCTCCTTAGGAATATTAGATGATTTAAGTTATGATATTAGAGTCAGTAATGGATACACTAAAATTTTGAGGAATAATTTGTTGATTGCTAGTATAGCCAAGACCAATGGTATTTACATTCTCCCTGTAGGTCCTATTCTTCTACCTCTTTTACTGTTGAAAAATTGAATAATGACTTTTCTAAACTTTGGCATAAAAGGCTAGGTCATGTAGGAGAAAAGGGACTTAAAATTTTAGAGAAAAATTGTGGTTTTGGTAAAGACAGTTAACAAAAACTTCAATTTTGTGAAGAATGTACTTTAGGAAAACAAAAAGTTTCATCTTTTGGAAAAGTGATACATAAATCTAGAGACATTCTTGAATATTTGCATGCAGACCTGTGGAGTCCTGCCCCTGTCAATACTGTTTCTGATTTTAAATACTTTCTGCTTATTGTTGAAGACCATTTCAGAAAGTCTTGGGTTCATTTGTTGAAATCCAAAGATCAAACTGTCTCTGTTTTCAAAAATTGGATTACTTTAGTTGAAATTTTGAAAAATAAAAGAGTAAAAACAATCAGAACTGATAATGGTTTAGAGTTCTGCAATTTTGAATTTGATGATTTCTGTAAACACCAAGGTATTCTTAGACATATGACTGTTTCATATAGTCCACATCAAAATGGAGTTGCTGAAAAGATGAATAGAACCTTGCTTGAAATAACAAGGTGTATGTTAATCCAATCCAATTTACCAAAGATTTTTTGGGGGGAAGCAGTTAAAACTGCATTATTTTTGATAAATAAATGTCCTTCAAGTGCTATGAACTATAACATTCCAGATCAAATCTGGAATGATATAGTTCCTGATTACTCCTTTCTTAAAGTTTTTGGCTGTGCAGATTAAGCACATCAGTCTTAGTCCAAACTTGATCCCAGATCTTTAAAATATGTTTTTATTGGTTATGGGGAAGGGGTAAAGGGCTACAGGCTGTGGGTTAAAGAGCAGAAAGGTTTTAAAGTGATTTTAAGCAGGTCAGTTATTTTTAATGAAAATACTTTTCCCTGCAAGTTTGAAAAATATGAAAATCCACTTTGTGAAAAGTATCTTATAACTACTGAAGTGAGCTTTGATGATACTCACATTCAGCTTGAGAAACCCCAACATATACCTGACACTTCTGCACCCACTTCACCTGTTTTTCCTGTTGATAATGATTATGATGAATCTGATCTTTGTGATTACTGATAAGTACGTTCTTTGTACTTATCTTGACCTTAAATTTAGAAAATTGTAAGTGTTTTAGGATATGATATTGCTAATTATGTGTTGATTTTATTTGTTTTAGGAAAAATCCAATTTTGAATGCAATTGGAGATAAAATGAAGAAAATGGACTAAACCGTTCAAAAAGGACTACATTGCAAACAATTTATAGATGAGACAGGCGACAAAATAAAGAATAAAGATGTCAAAGATTTAATTGCACAATTGAAGAGGTTCAAGGACCAACTTGAATTATTTGAAAAGATTGAAGCCTTAAATTTAAACATACACTAATTGGGCCTATAATGGATTTGAAGTGGACTCCTCTTGGAATTGAAAAAAAAAGTACTCAGCTGGGAGTTATTATTGGAGACGGAGACTTGTATAGACATGGAGTTGACAAAGAATTCTTGGGAGAAAAAGTTGGCAGAAGATATACATATACATTAACAAGTGTGGAATCCTTGGAGTTGGAATTGAGAAGATATATATACATTAAAAAAGAGTCAGCAGCTTTGGGGAGGTATTAGATTAAAACCGGGTCGCCCATGTGGGATGACCTGAACCGACCCGATCCATTAATGTTGCTGATGTGATCCGGGATAGGAGCACAAAGGAGAAGTCAAGTCACGGACGACGTAACAACATTCGACATAGGAAAATGAACAATTTCCATGTTGGAAGCTAGTCGAGACGACGATTGGATCAACCTCATTCAATGCGTCGAAGAAAATTGTGAAATCACAAATTCACGACCGTAACATACACTACTCACGGCCGTAACTTACAGTGTCACGGCCGTAATGCAGTCTCTGCCAAATTATGAATTTTCGAGGAAAAAGGATTTACGTCCGTAAATAAAGTCTCACGGCCGTAACTGAGAATCAGAAAGCTTCTTACAGCCGTAAGGGAGTTAGTCACGGCCGTAAAGGCCAATACGCGTGAATTTTAGGGTTTTATTTATTTCCTTATTTTTAGGTAGTTGTTTCCTTGTTTAATTAGAACTCTTAACCTAGATTTTGACCCTATTTATAGGGATGTAATTTTCATTATTCAGGACACAACTTTGATATTATAATTGAGAGGCTATTTTGCTTTCACAAACCTTATTCTTCATTGAATAAATCCCGAACTTGCGAGTTATTCTTGTTTGTTCAAATCTCGGTGAGAATTAATATTGCTTGTGATCAAGAGGTCAATATATCCCCGTGATTCTATTGGTTGCTTGATTCAATTAATTTTAATTGGATCCATAAATCGTGGTTCTTGGCGTTCTTGGGTCGATTTCAATATTTTGTGGGTTGCGTAGCTACAATTGCTACGGATTTGATTCATTTGGTATCAGAGCTTAGGCTCCAAAAATCAAGGTTATATCTTTGTTTTGTTTTCTTGAGTCTTCTTTAATCTTGTTCTTCGTGTTCTTCCAGTTGTTGAGTCTTTAATCCAGAAAATCGTTCCAAAAAATTTCAGAAGTGTTTGTTTTGATTAATTCTTATCCGAATTAAGTTTCATTTTTTTTTTCATGTTTGTTGTCGAATTTTCGGATTTATAAAAAAAAAAGACTTTTTTTATTTATTTATTTTATTTATTTCGAAAATTCACCCTAAATTCAAAAAAAATAAAAATAATAATAAATATTTCCATTCAAGAACCACTTTCTTGAATTTCCTTAAATTCTTGATAAATCATTGTCTTCCAAGTCAAATTAAAATTCTTGATACTCTTTCCTTTCTAGTCAAAATTCAAGAACCACTTTTTTGAATTTCTACAATATTCTTGATATTCTTTCCTTTCGAGTCAAATTCAAGAACCACTTTCTTGAATTTCTTTAACATTCTTAATGTTGTTTTTCCTTTTCGAGTCAACATTAAATTCCTCCTTGATATTTGTCAATATCTGGACCATCTTATTTTGAGTCTCTCAAATTTTTAAAAGCTACATCATAAGGGATGGATTATGATCCGGATTCGTTGTTCCAAACTAGATGTTATGTGGGACAAAAGGTGTGCAGTTTGACAATTGATAGAGAGTGCTTCTCTAATTTTGCTAATATCACCATGGTTGAAAAATTGGGATTATCTCTAATACCGCACAGTAGACCTTATTGTGTGACGTGGATGAGGGAATTTGGAGAGTTCCATGTAACCAAGCAAGTCCTAGTGACTATCACCCGTGGAAAATATATTGATGACGTATTTTGTGATGTAGTGGCTTTAAGGTCTTGTCATATTTTATTGGGAAAATCATGGAGTTGTATGAGGGAAGCAATTTATTATAAGAGTATGCACATATACAGGATTCTTACGAGAGGGAAAACATTCACACTGTATGGGTTAACACTCGAGGAAGCACTAGACGATTCGAGGAAGGTAAAAAAGGAGAGTGAGAGGAAAGTTGTAGTGGGATTGCAAGAGGAACCTCGAGATAGGGATGTTGAGAAGAAGGAGGGGAAGCTGAAACTAGAAACGGTTGATCAAATTCCAAAATTTAATGTAGGAGATGTGGAATTGGGTAATAAAGAGGTGGATGAACAAGATGTTAAAATTATTGATGAGGATATGCATGAATTGAAAGTTGACGGGGTAGAGAATGAAAACATGAAAGAATTGGTTGAGGCCAAAAACTTAGAAGAGGTGGTTAAGCTTGAAAATGTGGAGTTAGAAGAGGTGGACGAGCTTGAGAGAAAAGAAATAGAAGAGATTGAGCAAGAAGTTACAACAAAAGAAGGAAGTGAAGAGAAGGACCTCGTTGTTAGGGAAGAGGATTTGGAGATGATATACCATGAGTATAAGGATCCATATCTTGTACTTTGTGAAACTAACATTTCCCACCCTATTTTGCTTAAATCTTTCTTGCAGGTTGAATATACTTGGAGGTTTGAGTCACACCACATTTGGCCAAGGAAGTTCTTATTTCGAGTCGTCCTTCCAATCCAAGTATTCGACTATTGGTTGATCCTATGTAATGGAGGCAAAAATTTTCCTTTTGATCCAGGCGGTGCGCTGAAACACCATGAACCAAGTTATGATTCGGGACGAATCATCTTGAAGAAGGGGAGAATGATGTGATCCGGGATAGGAGCTCAAAGGAGAAGTCAAGTCACGGACGACGCAACAACATTCGACATAGGAAAATGAACAATTTCCATGTTGGAAGCTAGTCGAGACGACGATTGGATCAACCTCATTCAATGCGTCGAAGAAAATTGTGAAATCAAAAATTCACGGCCGTAACATACACTACTCACGGCCGTAACTTACAGTGTCACGGCCGTAATGCAGTCTCTGCCAAATTATGAATTTCCGAGGAAAAAGGATTTACGGCCGTAACTGAGAATCAGAAAGCTTCTTACGGCCGTAAGGGAGTTAGTCACGGCCGTAAAGCCCAATACGCGTGAATTTTAGGGTTTTATTTATTTCCTTATTTTTAGGTAGTTGTTTCCTTGTTTAATTAGAACTCTTAACCTAGATTTTAACCCTATTTATAGGGATGTAATTTTCATTATTCAGGACACAACTTTGATATTATAATTGAGAGGCTATTTTGCTTTCACAAACCTTATTCTTCATTGAATAAATCCCGAACTTGCGAGTTATTCTTGTTTGTTCAAATCTCGGTGAGAATTAATATTGCTTGTGATCAAGAGGTCAATATATCCCCGTGATTCTATTGGTTGCTTGATTCAATTAATTTTAATTGGATCCATAAATCGTGGTTCTTGGCGTTCTTGGGTCGATTTCAATATTTTGTGGGTTGCGTAGTTACAATTGCTACGTGGTTTGCATCAGTTGCTTTTTGGAGGGAACCTTTTGAATTTGATATGGGAAGTTATGGAAAGTTATTCAAGGCATGAATAACTTCCATCAACCTCCATATAACTCAATTTATCTATTATCATGAAAATAACAAGAAAATAAGTGAGTTTTTCGTATGTAAGTATATGGTTGAAAAGAAATAAGTGTAGTGGCTTGAATTTATGAAGATTTATCTCAAAAATTGGCACTTGGATTGTGGACAAGAAGTTCTATCCATCTGTGACTGAATTTCGTGATCAAAGAGCATACATTTCAGCAGTAAGAACAAACATCAAGAGGTAAGTAATCCAACCTCGGTTTATATAATTTAAGATCGTGAAATTGATTTATATACATGCAAGCAATTCCAACATTGGTATCAGAGCCATAGAAGGTTGTTTTCTTGCCTATAAATGTGTTTATAATGATGTTTTTCTATTGCATGTTGATCAATGCCACTAAATCAGGTTTTTGAAGAAAAGCTTGAATATGCTTTAATGGCACATCAAGAAATACTTCACATTAATTCGTGAAATTATTATTGTACGTTTTTCATAGTATGTAGAACATATATACAAAATTTCATGAGATTTGGATATGTATATTGAAAGTAAAACGTAACCCTAGTTTGGAAACTCGAAATTTTGAAGGCCTGTAACTTTCTATAATCTCCACTTCACGGTGCAAACTTGGTATGGTTGGAAAGATCTTTCAAAATCCTTTCCAATAATATAAAGATCATAAAATTCGGACATGAGATGAAGAAGTTATGGCTTCCTAAAGTTCTGGCAAAAAAATCTGAAAATGCAACTGGGTCTCTCAGTATTGATGAAGATGGGGGCCTGGTTGCAAATTTTGAAATTTCCAGATTGATCCCTGTGATTTTCGAAAGTTTCAAGTTGGACCCTAAAAATTCTGAAATTTAAATTTTCATCTTTAAAATTCCGAAAATTTCAGATTGGTCACTCAATTTTTGAAAATTTCAGAATAGTCCCAGGAAATTTAGAAAGTGCAAATTAGTCCCTAGATTTTGAAAATCTTCAATTGGACCCAGAAATTGGTGCATTTAAATTACAGGTTGGTCCTTGGTAATTCTATTAAAATATATATATATATATATATATATATATATATATATATATATATATATATATATATATATATATATTGGTCCCTCTATTATTTTATTACATGTTTAATTGTGGGATGTTTTTGAAAATTGTCTATTGGCACACATTTTTTTTAAATTGCTTATTGGACCTAGTGGGAGTTTTTGAATATACTCCTATATATCATGATTACTCGAAAATAATAGTTTCTTTATTTTAATGGCATGTATATATGACATTTTGTGATATGTTTGTGTAATTAAAATGCCTTGCTTAAGTTGTACATGCCTAATGAACTTGTTAAGTGGGAGTTCCAAGGTTGGGAGAGTTAATGAAGCTCTCACCTAGAACTTATAGTTTTGCACTATGAAATTAATTTTTGTGATAATGAAACATTAGGATAATGGACGATGATTGGGAACTTAGTGAACTTTCGACTTCATACCTAGTATTAAATTGTCATGAAATTTAATTTGCATGAGTGCAAAAATACTTTTTGTGAATAAATGGACTGCTATATGATTGTCTCTAAAATTGTAACAGACCATGGCATCTAAGAACATAATTGCTGATCTTAAAAAGGGTGATAAGTTAAATGGCGATAACTATAACACTTGGCTCCATAAGATTTGGTATGTACTGGAGGAACAAGATACCTTAGAAGGCATCAACCAGGTTATGGAAGACCCTGGTACTGGAAACACTGCTCAACAGAGACGAGATCAAGAGACTTACCAAACTTGGAAAAAGAAAGATTCCACTGCACGTGCAATCTTGATGAGCTCTGTGATTGATGATCTCATACATGAGTGTGAACAATACCCTAATGCTCATGACCTCTGGGTGTACCTAAGAGAGAAATATGGTGGTACAAGTGTGACTAGGCTCAGACAACTGAAAATTAAGTTTGATATTTACAAGAAGGCACCTGATCATAACATTAAACAACATGTTAGGGTTATGTCTAACATGATCAGGGAGCTAAAGTCAGCTGGTCACATACTCTCTGATGAGCAGCAAGTTCAAGCTTTGATCCGCTCTCTTCCTGACAGTTGGGAACACTTGAAAGTGAATTTGACCCACAATGATAGCATAAAAACTTTTGCTGATGATGTCCGCCATGTGGAGCTAGAGGATGAACTGCTTGGAGCTGCCAAATCTCTAGGTCAGGCTTATGTAGCTGAGTTTAGTTCTCGTAAGGCTTCAGGCTTTAAAAGTAAATGGAACTGGGACAAAGGCAGGAGAGGAAAAGGGAAAGAGACTGGACAAGGACCTAAGAAGAACAAGAACAAACGCTATAAGAAAGGGAAGTGGTTTGGAAAGAAGAAGGACAAGAGCAAGGTTAAATGCTATAATTGTAAAGTGCAGGGTCACTTTGCTCGTGAATGCCCCGAGCCTAAGCAGGTAGCTCTTATATGTCCTTCTTTTAGTGCTGTTTATGTTTCTAGCACAGTATTGCTTGCCGATTCTTATCCTTTGTGGATTTTAGACTCAGGAGCAACAGACCATATAGCCAAAGATCGAGAAGCATTTGTGGATTTCTGCTGGATTCCACCTGCTGCAAAATGGATATACGTTGGCAACGATGAAAGAGTGGAGGTGAATGGAATCGGTACTTGCAAGTTACACTTGCATAGTGGTCGTGCTGTTCTCCTTCATGATGTCTTATTTGTACCTGGGATACGACGGAATTTAATATCAGTTATTGTTCTTTTAAAATTAGGTTTTATTTTGAACTTTCATGGTACTTCTGTTGATGTTTATTATTATGATGCACATTATGCATCTGGATATTTATGTAATGGTTTTATGTTGTTGGATTGTAATCCAAACACTTATGCTTATTATATAGATCGTTGTTTTTCTTTGGATGTATCCACTTCTTCTTCTAGAAATGTGAATGTTGATACAAATATTTGGCATGCTAGATTAGGACATATTGGGCAAGAGAGAATAAATAGGTTAGCTAAAAAAGGCTTACTAGGTTCAATCTTTAAAGTTACCTTGCCTACATGTGAGCATTGTCTGATGGGAAAAACAACTCGAAAACCATTTGGTAAGGCCTTGAGGGGCGAATTTCCATTGCAATTAGTACATTCAGATATATGTGGTCCTATGAATGTTAGGGCTAGACATGGAGCCTCCTATTTTATTACCTTTATTGATGATTTCACACGGTACAGTTATGTTTATTTGATTTCTCATAAGTCAGAAGCATTGGAATGCTTTAGACTATATTTAAACATGGTAGAGAATCAAACTGATAGAAAAGTGAAAACTTTAAGAACTGACCGAGGACGTGAATATCTATCTGAAGAGTTCAAGGAACTTTATAATAATAAAGGTATAATTAGACAATTGACTATTCCTCATACTCCTCAACAAAATGGTGTTGCTGAAAGGAGGAATAGAACATTGTTAGAAATGGTAAGGTCCATGATAGCACAGGGTAACTTACCTATTTCCTATTGGGGAGATGCTTTGTTAACTGCGACATATATTCTGAATAGGGTTCCCTCTAAATCGATAATTGATACACCATATCAGCTTTGGACAAGTAGAACACCTAATTTAAGCTACCTTAGACCTTGGGGATCGACTGCTTTCATACACGATTCCTCAAGTAAATTTGGAAAATTAGGTCCACGAGGCAAAAACCGTATCTTTATAAGATATTCGGACCAGTCTAAGGGATATGTGTTTATAGGTGAAAATCAAGATGGGAACACCACTGAAATAGAGTCACGAGATGTAACATTTCTCAAGACTGATTTTCCTAATAGGGGAGAAATAAAATAGGGAGAACCTCTGTTTGAATTAGATGATAGAGCTGAATCTGTGAAGGTTCGAGAAGAAGCTGTTCAAGCTTCTGATCCAAGTGGGAGCAATCTAACCCCAAGTGACCGGGTCACAATGGAGCTCACACCTCGTAAAAGTACTAGAAAAGTTATACCTAAACGTCATTTTGAGATTGAAGGGAAAGCTTTTCTAGCATCTTTGCAAGATGAGGAGGAACCTAGGTCCATACACGAAACTCTATCATGTCCTGCAAAGGAAAAATGGAAAAGAGCAATGGAAGAGGAAATGGAGTCAATGGAATCCAATCAAGTCTGGGACTTAGTTGATCTTCCATCTGATCGGAAAGCTATTGGGAACAAATGGGTTCTCAAGATTAAGCGAAAGGCTGATGGATCTATTGAGAGGTATAAGGCTCGCTTGGTGGCAAAAAGATATACCCAACAAGAGGGTATATATTACGAAGAAACTTTTTCACCAGTTGTGAGATTTACTTCTATTCGCCTACTCCTAGCTATAGTGGTACATTTAGATTTAGAATTATATCAAATGGACGTAAAGACTGCTTTTCCTAATGGAGAATTGGATGAAGAAATCTACATGGAACAACCTGTAGGTTTCATTGTGAAAGGCCAAGAGGACAAGGTTTGCAAATTGCAAAGATCTATCTATGGCCTAAAACAGTCTTCCAGACAGTGGTATTTGAGATTTGACAAAGCTGTAATCTCATACAACTTCGTTATGCTGGACGAAGATCATTGTATACACGTGAAAAGGTCCAATGAGAAATTTGTAATTCTGTCACTTTATGTGGATGATGTTTTATTGGCTGGGGATGATAAGGAGTTTGTTGAAACCATTAAGAGATGGTTATTTTCTAATTTTGAAATGAAAGACATGGGTGAAGCAGATTATATACTTAGTGTTAAAATCCATAGGGATCGTTCAAGAAAACTTCTTTCTCTATCACAAGAGTCATTTATAAAGAAGATTTTTGATCGTTTCAAAATGGGGAATTGTAAGCCAATTGATACTCCTATATCTAAGGGCGAAACCCTTGGTCTTCGCATGTGTCCTAAGACTCTTGAAGAAAAGGAAGAAATGTCCAAAGTACCATACTACAGTGCAGTCGGGAGCTTGATGTATGCTATGATGTGTACACGCCCTGACATTTGTTATGCCGTAGGTCTAGTCAGTAGGTATCAATCTAATCCTGGAAGAGGACATTGGAAAGCCGTCAAAAGGATAATGAGATACCTGAAAGGTACTGCTAATTATTACATATGCTATCAAGGGAATGATTTGTGGTTAAAGGGTTATACAGATGCCGATTGGGGTGGAGATCTGGATGAGCGCAAATCAACTTCAGGATATGTATTCTTGCTTAACAATGGTGCCATCTCATGGAGTAGCAAGAAACATACATGCATTTCCTTGTCGACAATGGAAGCGAAATTCGTTGCATGTGCTGCTGCAGTACAAGAAGTTGTTTGGTTAAGAAGATTCTTCCAGCATCTGAGAGTATCTGCTAATGATGTGAAACCTACATTGATCTATTGTGATATCCAGGCAGCTATTGCTTTTACAAAGGATCCCAAGTATCATAGCAGAACCAAACACATTGATACAAAATACAACTTTGTAAGAGACATCATAGGGAAGAAAGAAGTGAATTTACAATATATATCTACGCACCATATGGTTGCTGATCCTCTTACAAAACCTATACCTAGAGATGTCTTTGTAACTCATGCTAAATCTCTAGGATTACGTGGAATTTGAGTTTCTCAGACTTGTAAATTCACGTGTCCATTAATAATATACTTTTGAATTCAGTTGATTTGTGTAATCTAGTTAAATGATTACTATATGATTGATTTATATGTACACATAAAGTATGTCAAATAGGTTGAGATTGGCTCACTCACACAGGAAATCGCCTCAGACAAGTTAGTTTTGTGTTGAGATGAGACATAGCGATCATTTTGTAAATGATCCCGTCGTCTTGATAATAGTATCAAGATAAGATTGCTACAAGCAATTGAAATGGATTCCACTATCCATTAAACCTATTTTTTTATGGCCAGATCGAGTTCTCGAATGGTGTTAATGAGAGGAATTTGAAAAGGAGGAGAACTCAAATTAGATATCGAGGAATATCTAAATTATGATCTGTACGGTGTTATTAACTTGATAAGACATGCGCCCTAAGAGAAAGGAAGAACACCGTAACACGTATTTCATACCGCGTGTGCTTTGGCGACCTATGGGAAATGTAATAATAGATCCCTGCTTCTTCATTGTGTGAGTCCCCGAGGTATATATGACCTCATATCGTACTCTTATGACTTTTTGACCGTCTCTCAAGATTTTAAGCCAGTGCAGCTACTTTAGCTTGTTACCAATGACCATGATTGATTCGGTTTGATGGAACATGTCTAAGAAAGCGGTTGACTTAAGATTAAGGGATTCTAGTAGAAAGGAAGGCCTATTTATCTAACACTAAGATTTGTATTTACCGGCCGGTTAATTGTATCAACCATTTGGGTTTGATATCACCATTGTGAATATAATGTATGTTGCGCAAGATTCAAGTATATTCATTCATTATTTGAGGGATCTGAAATACTTGAGTTGTGTTAGTAAATATGTCTGGGGTATAGCGAGACTTGTATTCCTCATAAGGAGCTTCTATATATCCCTAACAGGTGTATAGTAATGCTTGCTCCGTTGCTCGCTGGTCGCACGATCCATTTGCCAGTATGAATTTTTGAGATTTTCAGAATAAACCAGTTGGGTTTTGATTTTGATCAAGCACAACATATGAGAATGGAGTCCGGGTCAAGCCCATCATGTTCGAGTGGGAGATATTAGATTAAAACTGGGTCGCCCATGTGGGATGACCCGAACCGACCCGATCCATTAGTGTTATTTTTGGAGGGAACCATTTGAATTTGATATGGGAAGTTATGGGAAGTTATCCAAGGCATGAATAACTTCCATCAACCTCCATATAACTCAATCTATCTATTATCATGAAAATAACAAGAAAATAAGTGAGTTTTTCGTATGTGAGCATATGGTTGAAAAGAAATAAGTGTAGTGGCTTGAATCTATGAAGATTTAACTCAAAAATTGGCACTTGGATTGTGGACAAGAAGTTCTATCCATCTGTGACTGAATTTCGTGATCAAATAGCATACATTTTTGCAGTAAAAACAAACATCAAGAGGTAAGTAATCCAACCTCGGTTTATATAATTTAAGATCGTGAAATTGATTTATATGCATGCAAGCAATTCCAACACGAGGAATAAAAAGAGGAGCAGCCTGGGATATATATTGGTGAAATGAAGGCAGATTCTTGGAAGAAAAGTCAGCTGGTGATATACATAAATTGAGGCGCCGACTGAGAATTTTTTGAGAGAGAAGACAGTGGTCAACAACTTGGAAATTAAGGAGAAGTGGTGGCTTTGGTGAGGAATTAATTAAGGGAATAATTTGAGAAGAGAAGTGCACTGCTGAATTCAAGAAAGCAGCCGACTGGGAATAAACAAGTGCACGGCAGGGAGGAAAGCAAAAGACTACTGAGGCTGGAATCAATTGAAGTTCACGGGGGCATTACTGAACAAAGAAGATGGCTGCTAGACACAAGAAACAAAGGCGGATTCAAGTCACTTTTGGGCATTAAATTTGGTGATGTTTATCAATTCTTTTATTAATAATTCAACAATTAATATGTTAGGCTAATCTTCTTTATGTATTGGATGAGATGAACCCTAGTGTTTTTTGTTTTTTTTAAATCATGATTCTATAATTTAGTAAATTCTTGCATTTCTTAATTTATTCTTCCATTCTCATTGAATTATTTGATTTCTTGATTACCAATTGGATAATTAGTTGATTGTTGTAGTCTTGGAAAAGTCACAATAGGTTTAGAACGCGGCAAGATAAACACATGAGCACTATATGTTAGGAATAACAATATGACGTATGCAATCTATTTGATAAATTGTTGATAAATGCATCATGAACATTCGCATTCGGATTAGGAATAGATTCGGGTCATATTTATGGTAGATTTAATTTGTCTTGAAAAAGAAAGTTAAATATATTAGTTTTATCGATTGGCAAGAACGCATGAATGAGCTAAACTAGAAAATTGTTGAATTGAAATAGATATAACTAGGTGGATTCGGATTCCAATACATGCTCTCATTCATATTTACTCCCCAACATTTTTATTTTATTTATTTATTATTAATTGTGCTTTTAGAATAGACAAACAAAATCATCTTTTTATTTATTGTTTCACTTAATTGAATCGACGATAAACTGATAATTAGGACTAAGCCTTATTCCTCGTGGGAACGATATTCTCAACTCATCACAATTATTACTTGTCAACGATCTCATGCGCTTGCGGGATTTACGCGAACAATTACCAATTAGCTGAGGACAGAACTGGGAGAAATATTAGACCTCTAGCCAGATTAGATGATTTTGAATGTTTTTCGGCTTCTACTTTGTCTACTACTTTAGATTATGAACCCTGCTCATTTGAAGAAGCAATAGAATCTAAAGATATAAATCTATGGCTTGCAGCCATGAATGAAGAAATGAGTTCCTTAATAAAAAACCAGACCTGGACTTTAGCTGAAAAACCTCCAGATAAGAAATTAATTGATTGTAAGTGGATTTTAAAAATAAAAGATGGGATTCTAAAGGGGGTAAACCTAGATACAAAGCCATGGTAGTTGCTAAAGGGTTTTCTCAAAAGGAAGGGATAGATTACACTGAAATTTTTTCCCCTGTTGTGAAATATATATCTATCAGAATATTATTTGCTTTAGTTGCTTAGAATGATCTAGAACTTGAACAAATGGATGTCAAAACTGCTTTTCTGTATGGTTTGCTTGATGAAACTATTTACATGACTCAACCAAAAGGCTTTGAAAAGAAAATAAAATCTGATCTAGTGTGCTTGCTTCGAAAATTCCTTTATGGACTGAAGCAAGCACCTAGACAGTGGTATAAGAGATTTGATTCATATGTCCAAAGTTTAAACTTTCAGAAAAGTCAATATGATCCTTGTTTTTATTTAAAGATTGATAAATCTGATTCAATGTACTTACTACTGTATGTGGATGACATGTTAATTGCTGGCAGAAATCTACATGACATTGCTTGTCTTAAAGAAAATTTGAAAACTGAATTTGAAATGAAAGACCTTGGACCAGCTAAGAAAATTCTTGGAATTGATATTTTTAGAAATACAAATGAAGGAAAATTATTTTTGAATCAAAAGAGTTACATTGAAAAAAAATTGAAAAAGTTTTATCTTTTTTATTCAAAACCTGTTTCACCTCCTCTACCTAGTCACTTTAAATTATCCGGTGATCAGTCTCCAAGGTCTGCAGAGGAGGTTCACAAGATGCACAATGTGCCCTGCTCCAATGCAGTTGGGTTTGTGATGTACCTCATGGTCTTAACCAGACCATACATTGCCTTTTCTGTTAGTGTCTTAAGTAGATTTATGAGGTTCACTGGGAAGCTCTGAAATCTCTACTGAAACATCTGAAATGAACTTTAAACTTGAGTCTTATGTATTCTAAGTCTGATAATTATTTTGAACTTAAAGGCTTTGTAGATTCTAATTTTGCTGGAAATGTTGACAACAGAAAATCTACTTCAGCCTACTTTTTTACTCTAAATAATTCCTGCATTAATTGGAAAGCACAACTACAGAAATTAGTTGCCCTTTCTTCAACTGAGGAAAAATATATTGCTACAACAGATGCAGTAAAAGAATACATGTGACTAAAAGGATTACTTGGTAAAATTGGTTGTCTAAATGAATCTGAAGTTGAAATTTGCACTGATAGTCAAAGTGCTTTATATCTTAGTAAAAATCCTATTTTTCACAATAAATCAAAACACATTGATGTAAAATTTCATTTTATAAGAGATATTATTGAAAAAGGCTTTGTGAAACTTGTAAAAATTCTCACTCAACTCAATCCAATAGATGCTGGAACCGAAGTGATCTATAGCTAAATTAAAGATGCACTTAGACTACTTAATATTGTTGAATTTGATACTGCTTCTTTGTATCTTTGTAGAAAACTAAATGAGAATGTTGATTGCGCCAATTAAATGGAAGAATTTTTAAAGTAACTGGTCCAGTAAGCAGCCCAAAAATTAAAAGCCCATTTTTTGAGTGTACCGGATTTGAAGCCCAACTTCCACAAGTTGATGGACTTCACTGTACAACCCATAATCAACTGGAGCGTCCTTAGCCATTGGATTTTCTCGCCTACTTGTACCAATTGAAGAATCCAAAAGAAGCACTCAATTCAGATGCATTATTGACTCAGATATTTTCTCTCTCTCTTTGTCTCTCTTCTTTGAGGCGATCTTTCATCTCCTACTCCCAATATAAAAAACAACAACTTTAATTTCTTGAAAAAGCAAGAAGAAAATCCATCTGGCCCTGGGGATTTGTCGTCCCCAATATAAAAAATAGCAGCTTTAATTTCTTCAACAGAAACAGGGTTCAAAACCTCCTGAGATTGTTTGGCAGATAGCACCAGACCATGCTGAAG
The DNA here is from genome assembly GCA_963555705.1 of Ligustrum vulgare. Taxonomy (NCBI): domain Eukaryota; kingdom Viridiplantae; phylum Streptophyta; class Magnoliopsida; order Lamiales; family Oleaceae; genus Ligustrum; species Ligustrum vulgare. The sequence goes on from OY743169.1 coordinate 778,432, forward strand.
GACTGTGACGTCAATCTGTTCACAATGAACACTAGTACCCAGTAGATTCGTGTAGAATGAAAGAAATTCAGATGCAACTTCTTCCTGGGAAACTGTAACATTACCGTCGACTTTCATCAATGCAGCGAAGTGGTTGCGTTTCATATTACGTTTGAAAATGGAGTGAAAGAACATGGTCCCTTTGTCACAGTTTTTCAGATAAGCACATGTTGAAAAATTTGAACTGCTTCGGTTTATTGCAGTCAGGCTGGAATAAAGTAACAATACATGCTGAGTGATCCGAAAGACATCCCAGGGTAAAAAATTTGCAAGGCCAAAAAGTCCAGAATTTGCCCAGGCATTATTAACCATTGCTTTGTCCAATTTAGTCTAAACACCATTGTTTGACCATGTGTATTGGCAGCCAATGGAGTTCAAATCAGTAAGGCCAGAGAAAATACAACAGTCCCAAAAGTCATTAAGCTCATACGAGGAACAATTCGAAATGCCATTTTGATTTGTTGCAATAGTGGAATGATTAACCCGTTATGTTGCTGAGGACAGTTGTCTATCATTTACATTCCAGAGGAGTATCTGGAAATCTGCATAGACCAGAGTTCAATGATCTAGCCAATATGGTGATATCAATCCGCATGGAGCGGATAGATGAGTGAACAAGTCTATTATTTTATTATTTTTTTGTACGAGTTGTGGACGTTCGACCTCCAGTTAACCATGTCAAAGTGGCCTAAAATCCAGTGACCTGGGGATTGTATCCACATTGGTATCAGGACATGATCAACATTGGTCTATGGAATATTAAATTGAATCTTCCTGCCATTTGTGTACGAAAATAGAGAATCGTGCTTATGTAATGACTGTGGATCAGCTATAAGATCACGTGAGATGCCATGGATCCTAGAATCAAAGTTGCAGTCTGTTGTGGTGAATCTTAACTTGGAACTATTCCTCAACTTTAAAAGCATGCGGATGAAGTAGAATGCCCCATCAATATGCTGCTAAGTCAACAAAGATACCACTAGTGAGAAGATTGCCACCAACATCTGATATGAATCAACACATGGTTTCAAGAAAATATGAGTTACCGAATTGTTTAGAGGACGTGAAACCTCGTGGAGGTCATGCCACCACAAGTCTGTGTTGATGAAAATGGAACCTAGCTTTGTTTCCTTATAAATTTCGACAACGTCTGTATCGAAATTCATTTTCCTGTATTGGATAAATTTAGTGAAGTTCGTTGTAATTAATGGATAATGAATGGCAATGGGAAATACATAATTTGTGTATGATTGAGTACCCGATGTTATGCTTGAGGCAGTCTCCATAGAATTTCTTGAACTTAGCAATGTCTACATCCGCTGGTGAGTCCTGGCACGTGCTATACGAAAAATGTATCCACTACACGGTATTGAATTTCTATCATGTTCTTATGACTTATCTTTAGATTTGTTTTCACTGCTAACCCCGTTGCTGGGGCTACTATCTTCGGAGAAATCAGTTGGGATTGGAGTAAGCTGACATATCAAACAAAATTCATGAATCAGTTTTCCACCAAAAATCAAATTTGTGATTGAAAGACTTCGAATCCCAATTCAGAAATTTATTTATCAATTTCTTTAATATGCTGACTGGTTAGAACAAAACCATCATCGAGAACAACCGAACCCTTATCGATGTCAAGGTCTGTAAAGTCCCAAAATATTTTTATAAAGTAAAATTTATTTTCTTTATATGCTATATCATACAACCTTGAAAGTTAGGGACTAAAGTGGTAAATATATTAATTTCATTTAGTTTACCATATGTATAAGTTTTTATGGGATAGAGATAAATATATCAATACTGGGTTCGTTGGATAGCTTGTAATTAATCATGTACATTAGGCTCGAGAAAAAGTTGATTCAGATTAGTGAAGCCTAAGTTATTGAAGTTTAAAGAAGTTGTCTATTAATGTTATTTTATTAATTTTGTTTGAGTTATGAATCAATGGTTAGTCATCCCACCTTGTACTTGATGGAGATAAAGTTGGTTTTTATTTGGATAGCTACTAATGGTATGGGAATTCTGACTTCCATATACCTCTATCTTGCTAGAAAATCGGTTGCATAACCGTAATTGTCACTAATTAATATCCCACAATTCATGACCTCAGCCAAAAACCATTAAAGCCTCAGAAAATATTTTTTTTTCTCAGTAGGGTTTCTGCCACAAATCTGGTGTACCCTTTTGCACAGAAATTTAAGAAAAGAATTGGAACGTGTCGCGTACAAATCTTATTTTCTTTCCAAAGCATAAGGTAGGATAACGAGGTGCAGTTGATTTTATCCCGTTTAAATTATTTTTCCATATTGTTTATTTATCATACTTATGAAAGTTAATGATATGATATGATATAATGTTTTATGGTCATTCGGTACCAAAGATATGATATGATTGAGCTTTTACCGGTTTTCTAAAGATATGATGACGGTATGATATTCTTGGCACATGTATTTAATATTTTTATTCGGGATATCATCATAATTTTCGTGTCCTACTGAGTATTTTATATACCCACCCCTACTATTTTACAGATTAGAACTGGTCGTTGATTTGGCGGTTGATGCGGTGCGATCGTGATGCCAAGATCTATGGATTTCAATAATTAAATCTGGTGTAATTTATTTGATTGAAAACTATTTTTTTATTCCAGCGGTATTTTATTTTATTCAAGTTATGGATATCTATCTTATTTATTTGAGATTATAAATTTGGAACAAGATTGATTTATTACATTGTCCATTGAAATAAATATTGTTTTGATTCTTCCAGTGCTTAACTATTTATGGGTGAGTTAAGCCCCTGCCGGTTGAATTAGGAATGACAATGGGTCGGGTTCGGGGCGGGTCAGGGCCGACCTGCCCCGAACCCAAAATGGGCATACCCCGCCCCGACCCGCGACAGTTCGCGGGGCGGGGCGACATCCCGCCCCGCCAAATGACCCGAAATTTTTTTTTTTTTTTTTTTGTAATAAAATTTTAGGTGAAAAACTTAGAAGTCGAAGTAGTTAGAGTTTTTAAGTTTGAACTTTAAACATAATATATATATTTGAAGGGAAAAAAAATCAATAAACAACATAATTGTATAGTGATTATGTATTCGCATACCTTTAAATCTCACCAAGGTTCAATTCTTCTACACATCATTAAATTTATTTTTAATTTCTCATTATATATATATTAAAAAAAAAATTCTCGGGTCCGCCTCGAACCTGTCCCGAAATGCTGTTCGGGGCGGGTCGTTTAGGATTTTTTTGTCATCCCTAGGTTGAATTTAATACTGTGCATAGGGAAAAGGTATAATGAAAAGAGTAACTGGAAAATTGTTCAAGTTTTAAATATTTTAAACAGTAAATGCGACAAACGTAAAACTTGTACAGGACTTGAACTTTCACATAATTTATTTTTATTTGCATTTATTAATTATTTAGACATTCCTGGAAGTACAATACTTGAACCTAGTTCTCTTATGTTGAACAACCTGGCATTTTACATATATATATATATATATCCCAGCAAATATAATTGTTTGTATATAATAATATGATACCTATTTACCTATACATTAATTATTTCTTGTTGGGATGGATGTGTTCTCTAATTAGACTAAATACTAATACTAAGTTTGAGCCCTATTACTTTAAAGGCCTAAAGTTACTTATTATTTCTAAATTTCGAATCTGGTGACCTTATGGCAGCCTCTGTTCATTATGCATATTAAAGTACCATACTCAATAACTTTTTCATTAAATTAATTTTAGTCCGATATAATAGCCGGTTGAAATTCTTAATTTTTACATAAATGAAGCTTGCGTAATGATTCGAATTCAATTAGAATTTGGATCGTTACAAGGTCAATGCCTAAGTCAAATGACGACGCTTCAAGATAATCAGGATATTCGTCGCATGGTTTTTGATGTGTTATGTTGATTCCACCACAAGATGTGCTACCCACTGATGCATGTTTGAATAGGTAGTAGATAATGGGTTTGATCCATATAATGAAATAATTTTCAAGCTGCAAATCAATTGTTATTTGAAAAAAAAAAATACCGAAATCACACCAAATCAAACAAAATGCAACAAACGAGGTCCTCCTTCAAATTGACCAAGACATCATGATAAATTGTATATAACCGAACCTTGTTACATGAAGGTGAGTTACTTGACATCAGCACTGTTCTTACATATGCATTTGTGGAAGAACTATTGTAGTCTTGTTTCCCCTTTGAAAAATCATAATTTTGAATCTGCCAATAGAACCCATTTAAATACGTTACTACTGGAAATCTCATAATGTAAACAGGAAAGAGAACTTTTTGTAAAAGTTACTCAACAAGCCTACTACTTTTAGATTTGACAACAGACGTAACAAATGTTCACTGCTACAAGTTTAATAGCATAACCAATTACGTATAATATGTGAAATGAGTTCATGAATACATCACAACCATAGAAAAAAAAAGGTTTCTATTTGTGAAACTCAACCAATGATTTTTAAATATTTAAGTTAGATGCTTTATGACACGACCCCATCTCGAATCACCCTATGTGGACCCGAGACGTGACGTGCGCCGATGATGAATGCCAGCTAGATACTGGACCCACCACCAAGGCTACTGAAACTTTTCAAATTCTATAAAACTTCTCGTAATACCCCATGATTTTTAAAAAAATTTGACAGAGTTCCCTTTAAATATTGGATATAACCTCCCTGTAACAAATCAACAAATCCTCAAACTACCACATGTAAAATACTGGGAATCCATATCCCTTCCCATCATCATATCAAAATCAAAAGAGCTTATGCCTGTCCATCTAGTTCTTACTACATATCATCAATTCCACTTACATTTGATACATCAACATATAATTCTAATCAACTAAGTACTTGACAAAACAATAACTCGAGAATGGACCGAGTTAAATATATATACATAGATCCCAAAAGAATGATGAAGACTAGAAACATACAACTAAATGATCTTTGGCTCTTTGGCAGGCTTTCCAACTTCCTTTCAAAACTCAAAAGTATCATGATAAGGAAAATGTTACAAAAATATGAGATTTTAACTCAGTGAGTGGAGTGTTTGAAAACTAGTCATACTTTTCTCGTTTATAATTCTTTATAAAATCATTATTTGTTTTGTAACTATAACTTTTGATTGACATAAGAAAAGATTTTACTTATCTGAAAAGCACATCTAGCTGAAATGAGAATTTATAAATATTGAAACCATGGCATAAATTGTGATAACTGTCTGATAATACTAAAAATTCGTTGAACTGTACTGAGAAGCTGAAATATTTTTCTATGAATAAATATATCATACTGTACTGAAAAGAATCACATCAAAGTGTACCCAATGAACAACTTTACTCAAGTACAGAGTACTCTCGATGTACAAGGCAAAGTCATTCAAATCTGATAAACTGATAATCTGATAAACTGTGTCATATGCGCATAGACTGCTCCAAAGGCTAAAGCACCCTAGTACACGGCCCAAAGCCTATATGTGCACAAGAGTGGGTCCCAAAGACCTCTGATAATCTGATAATATGGTCATACACTGTGGAAAAGAATTCACATCAGTGCAAAGCGGGAAATATCACCTGGGTACTTTCTGATGGTTTTTCACAATAATAATTTACATGTAACAAATTCTTTTGTAGAATAATGTACTAAATTTATAATTTGATTAACTTGAAATTTTAAAAGAAAAAGTCTAAAATCATGCTTCTAAACTTGTATTTGCGAAAAGTAGTAATTTTCGTAACTTGGCTACTTAATTGAAAACATGAATCGTATGAAAAACTTATGCCATTAAATATTAAAATTTAACTTTAAGGAACAATAAGTTTCTCCACTCACAGAGATTGTGACTGAAACCTAGTTTGGCTGATAGGCCTAGCCAATCTCCGTGTCGCCTCCTGAAAATTAAATTAAAACCTTGGATCAACTCCAATAATTACAATTATTTAACAAATGCCCAAAATGAAATAACATCCTATACAATAACCACAAATTTCATATGCCTCCAACATTAAATCCAACCAACCTTCTCTTATGTGAAATATAGCTTCATTATAACTCATATATCCTTTATTTAACCAATACCTCAATGGGATGCTCATAGACACCAAAATCCCTTTCCAAGAAACTAGTAATGGACTAATTCTTCAACTTAAATACATGGGTAATTAAATCTCCAAATAAACATCACCAAATTAAGCATTTAAGCATGAAATAATTTAACATAGGCTCCAATAACTTAATCTTGCCCAAATCATGAATTTAATCCACCATTATTACAAATCCTAGCATGTAACTACAAAGTATTCAACCAAACTTGAATATTTAGCTCAATATCTTCAAATAAACTATAAATCCATCCAAAATCTAGCATTTAACTCAAAAATCAAAACCCTAAAATCAACACCATATCTCAAATAAATGGGTATTGCCTTACCTCTTGAAAGTGAAAATGAAGTCTTGAATGTTGAATGAAATTCCCCCTTTATCCTTCTCTTTTCTTCCTTCCTTTTTCTTTTTTTTTCTTTCTTCCCCCGATTTCTCCTCTGCGTAAACTCTCTCTCTCTCTCTCTCTCTGGTAGTGTGTATGTGTTTGGTTGTTGAATTGTTGTCTACTAATGTCAAGACAAATTTAAGTTTGGTAAAAAAAATTGCATGTTGGGTCCTTAATCTATCATTTCAAATAAAATCCCAAATATAAATGATAATAAGTAATGTTCCCCAACTTATAACCAAATTTAAATGATCCTCAAAATATTCACTCATTTAAATTGGTCCCCACTTGGATTAAATTGGTCAAAAATAAATGTTGACTTGATAAAATAATTATTTGACTTGTAAAATTAAAGTAGGTTGTGACACTTTACTTTCCATCCTATATGAGAAAGAAACCTTGAACTGGTACAAGCAGACATGAATACTTATATTTTCCATTGAAATAATTAAATTAATTTATCTCATGTGCAACGCACCTCACCTGATATACCCTATGAGATTGAACAAAAATGGTTAAAGTGTCCTTTGTTTTTATTTAATATATTTTTTTACATTATTCGGTATTCACCTCAGTTCTATAGATGTAATATTATCTGATGTAAATCTTTTTAAAACTATGGCAGTATGTCAGCATTCCCTGATAGATCCTGCCATATTCATCAGACATGTGAAACCCTGACTCCACACAAGTGTTCAAAATTCACACACCATCTAGGAAAAATGAACAATAAATCAGAATGCACATAAAGCAGATTTATTTCAAGGGAAATAATCATATGTAAGCATTTCTTAATCAATATAACTTCATGCAGATCAATGGCCTTGAAGGCCTTTGTTATGAAGCTTGAACAAATCTTAATTCATATATAATATAGGTAGTATCATAACTGAGTTCTAAAAATCCGTAATGATAAGGTGTGTAATCATAAAGTGTGTTTACTTGTATCGTGCCTGATGCCATCATCCTAGTAAATGTTTATAAGGTATTTGATTACCTGATGCACCATATGACTGATCGAATTTATATTGTTTGACCATAATGGAATATCATTAGAATAAACATAGCGCAATGGTTAAGAATAATCAAATGTTATGGTCCATCCTAGTGTACTAGTTCAAATCAGTGTCATCAGTTACCTTCAAAGCAGATTGACTGAGCGGGGATATACTTGGATGTCTGAATTCAATCCCCATCTAGGATGGTCTTTTTGATAGAGGTGTCTGTGACCTACAATTTCCTGGTGGTGTCATTGATTTTGACAGGCTATTATAATTATACGTCGTTCTTGATGATGGAGAATGTTGATGCCCATCCCGTGAAAGGTTTCACAGAAAACACATTAAATGAATAAGGTGTATGAATTTTATTAGGTGACATGACAAATATGTTGCTTTCAAACAAAAAAGCATAGAGCATACATCTATATTACTAGTGCTCATGATCCTTTTTTGCTTGGACTAATTTCCATGCATATGCACTGGACTGATGCTAGTTCTGAGACGCACACCTTCAATGCAAGCTTCTATCTGCTTGTTGATGAACATAACTAAGGCCTCAAATTGCTTCTTCAATATAAAATTCTCCTCAGCGAACTTTGCATGTTCACGAGTAATGGATTTAAGGCGTTCCATATATTTTGCATGCCTGCCATGTGAAACCTGTAAGAGAATATCATCGTGTTAAATTCCATTAAATTGATAATAGTTCCATATTTAAATATGAACAGGTTCAAGATCAATGCACACCAGATTTTTTTTGCAAGGAATTTCTGATCCAATTATATTTGAGGTTCGTTCCATGGAAGACATCAATTTAGTTTCAGGTTGTCCATCATTACAGGACGGGTGAGTTTCTTTATAGCTGTTGTCCTTGCATATACTGATATTTGTTGTGTCAATGGGAGAATGTGGTGCCAAGAGATGAAAGTTTGACTAACCATGTATGTCAGTAGTATGTGTTTTGGAAGTTTCACCAGGCCACTGGTTTAATTTTGAGAAATTGTGGTGGACCTCCGTCTGTAGTATCTCAGATTCATCTTCACTGTCTTCCACCTCATAAACTATTTCTTTTCCCTTATGTGAACGCATACCTGTCGTATTAGGATTATTTTGAATCTGTTCTGTAATAACTGCTGATGCACCACAAACACTACCAGATAAATTAGGGTGTTCCTCCTTCAATTTTTTGGATGCATCGTCGCTATCTTCAACCTCGTAAGTTATTTCAACCCCCTTGTAATTCCCAACATCACCCTTGGCAGTGACAACATGACTCTCTTCCATTACGACAACTGATGTAACAAAACCACTGTTTGGCAGATTTTTGACAGACCCCTTACCCGACTTGGCATGATCAGGTTTATTATGTTCTACTAATACTACAGAATCATCACTCTCAAAGTCTGAAATATTCTTCAGATGAGTATATTTTTTAGACTGGTTGAAATGAGGCACAGGTGGCAGTGAGTGCTCGGAATATTTTTTTACTGTACCACAAAGTCATCATCATCGTTTATAACGACACACAGTGGTTCCTTGATCTGTGGTCATTCTGTAGGTCCACGCTTTTGCTTCATTGCTATGTAAAGAGGATCGAAAGCTTCTGTAACTTGAGGGATCATCTTCGCAACATGTACCTGTGTTAATCAAAAATGTGTTTAATGATTTTAACTGGGGTTCAATATCAGCTTATAGGATTTAAAAAAAAAAAGAAAAAAAATTAATTGACAAGATTGAAAATATGGACTTTCGTCGAGCTGGTTGAAAAAATCAACTACAACATTAAGGGTCGGTGCATTCCCATCAAGATCTGATGACCAATTCAGAATTCTCGATCGTCTGCTCAAGACTTTACAGCATATCTTGCTTTCCAAGCATGGGAGGGTCTTGTAAATCCAAGTCTGGAAAGCTATGAGAAACCGTTTAATCTATAACTCATTGTTGGTCCGCCCTCACCCTCGATGGTAATGTACTTGTTCCTTAGTGCTTGTTGCAACGATGTAATGGTTAGTTTGAAAATGTCCTTTTCCCATGGATAAAATTCATGTTGATCGAATCAACTAGGAAAAGTAGCGATTCGTCTACAAATCTCTCAAACGCTGTGCTCAATATCAAATGTGTGACGAGGAACAGTATCCCAATTATAAAAACATTGCGATTGTTGCGATTTGTCATTCTGGTGAACACATCAAAAACATCGTCATTCGTGATGTTGGATAGGTGGCTAAAATACTCCGACCTTAACCTGCAGTATTTGGAAGCATATTTTCCACGATTTTGGTCACCAAAACATCGAAGTCCAGTTATCAAGTAAAATTCATCGATGCCGAACCTGACATTACCATTACCTATCCGATTCATGAACGTAGAGTATACCTCCCTCAAAAGAACTTGATGAATCAATTGGGGGTTTACTGCAATTTCCCCCATGTCAACGAAATATCAACAGGTGGATCTAAACATCCTTTTCTGCTCATTCGTGAGTCATTGCTTCAAAGTCGCAACAATAAGATCTGATGACTTCACATTCACTTTGCCCTGAAACCAGTCATCTGGATTAACCTTGAATTCTCATTGCTGCATTTTGTGAAGAAGATAGGAAATTGAATTAGTTTAAATCATATTACTCAGTCCTAACTCCTGGATTCAGAAATTTCAAATATTAGACAATCTTGGAATCAGGGGTTACTCAAACCTTAGAAATGTAAGGAAGAGTAAAATTTTGCGGAAAAATTACCTGGGTTTGTAGTGGCAATTCTCTAGAAATATTATTCCTGCGAGGTGTTTGAAGACCTTTGCGGTGATTCCTCAATAGGCCAATACCTAATGGCCTCGTCTGATTTTGGGTCCTAATGCTAGTTTTTTGTCCAATCATTTCTTACCCATTAACGGAAAGCTGTATAAAGAATTATTATTTCTAACATTACAATGCAGTGAAACCTATGAATTAGCATCCGCAACACATTACGTAATATGCTTCATTAAGGAAATGAATGCTTTTACGTCTAACAAATGTTGAAACCAGTAGTTCCACAAGAATTTTGAAATGTTCATCAGAAAAAAATAAATGTTCTAAACTTTTACGTCCACAAATGTTAAAACCAGTAGTTCCACAAGAATTTCGAAATATTCATCAGAAAAAATAAATGTTCTAAATGGTATCAGCTTTATAGCCTACTTGAAAATGAAAACCAAAAACGGATTCAAAATTTTGCATTAATCATTGTACAGCTATTCAAACAAACATAAAATTACGTAAACATCCACTCACATTCAAATAAAGGGAATATGTGAAATTGTCTTCTCAGCTGTGAATTGTTCAGCCTGTTAATTGCGATCACAGTCAAGACATTGAAGTGTAGTATGGAAGCTTAGTATTTCATAGGATTTCAAAGAGATTAGTTTCAGTATTTATGCTACAAATTTGATATTATAGGAATTTGATTTGAAACTAGTAAATGATTTCTCATCTTTCAAAAAAAAATGTTATTTTGATTTTTGTTGACTAATCGGTATAGATGAAGATGTCCATCAGCATTAACAACCTGGAGGATATGTAGGAGCCATTACGCTTGAATTCTGTTAATATATTAAACATAGGATTATATTAATAATTATTTTAATTAGGTGATATTTCTCTGAATAGTTTTCAGCGTAGGTGATAATTTTCAGAATTATTGAACAAGGTGTTATTTTTCAAATATTGTGAAACGAGGATGGGTTTGTGGCTAATTTCCACTTCTTCTTTTTTCAGTGGGGTCCAAGGACCCCACTGGTCCTTAAGTAAATCCGTCCAGACTTGGGTTCTAGGTACCTGTTTGCATCTTGAACTTCGACTACTGAAATTAATGTTGATCATAATGAATAAATACTTGCGACTTTTTTTTTTTTTTTTTTTGAATGTATTTCTATAGATGGCAAGATTTTAAATGCCGATTGTAGGATATGCTTCGTTATAGTGATGTTAAGGGAGTTGAGAAAATCAAGTAGCTCGCTCTACATGTACCCAACGTCGAATTGAATGTGCAGAAAAGCGACAGTAACATTAAAAAATTAGAGCAACAGATCATCTATTCTTTAATGTAATCATTACAATTTATAAACCAATTTATAAATAACATAATTTCTCAAATTACTTTTTAATTACAAATTTTCTCTCTCAACTTTTCAACTTCACATTTTACTAAACATAGTCGTAGTCATTGTGGCAACCTCATAATCCCCTTAGAGGCTTACTATATATAGTAATAATTTGTAAAATTAATTAGTAATTATTGATTTTTTTCCATTCTTGACTCCGGTAGAATCGTGATCCGACTCGATTAAAATCAAATTTAGCAATAGGGATGGCAACATGAAGGGTTCGGGGCAGAGATGTCAATCCCCGTCCCCGCCCTTTTGGAGATTCACCATCCCCATCCCCGCCTAGACGAGAACGGGGTAGGGATAGGACAAGGATGACCATAATCTCCATTTACATTCCCGTTTATATATATATATATATTGTCCATAAACGTCTGTTTATAATGATTATCTAATGAAATTCCTCTTAGCATATAATACTGTACATTACTCCTCGACTAAATCAAAAAGTTTGGAGGTGCACCATAAAAGTATGACCAAGCGGTATGATTAAAAGAAAATGATATAAAAGTGATATATGTTCACGACTTAAAGAAAATAATATAAAAATGATTATTTCATTTTCTGTGAACATTGATATTTTCAAGCAATACTTAGCATATGTTCTCTTTGCTGTTTTGAGGTCGTTTTCTGTTTTTATTTTCGAAAACGCTAAAAACGCGTTCTCTTTACCATTTTCGAAAACGCATTTTGGAAAACAAAAAAAAAATTTGTACACAAAATGAAAAACACTCAAAACCTCGTTTTGGGCGTTTTGTGTATATTTCGACAACAAATGTCCAAAACGCGTTTATTTTTTTTTATTTTTTTATTTTTTTTATAGAATTATCTTAACTTAAAACTAAGCTTAACATAAAGTTTTTATTTTTTAATTTTTTTTTTAGAATTATCCTAACTTGGAATTAAGCCTAAATAAAGAATTTTTTTTTTTTGGAGAATTATCCTAACTTGGAACTAAGTTTAAATAAAGTTGTATTGAATTCAATATCAACATTACAAAAAAAAAATGAAATGAGAATTCTTGTTGTTATATTTCAAAAAAATGCACTGATAAATGGACTCTGGTGGTTTTGAAAGAACTTGCATTTTCTGGATTTTAATAGAAGTAGAGCTTTCTCAAATCCCGAATCTGACCAAGCTGTGTTAATATAGACTCTTAATGCTCACATTAGTGTGTTGCATGTAACCATATTTTTAGTGTATTGTGAAAGGAAATTTGAGTTTGAGTTAATAATATTCTGCAAGCAAATTAATTAAAAATAGTTTAAGTAGTATTCTGCAAAATTTCAAATAGAACGTGTTTTCCAACTTTTCATTTTCAAAAACAGGAAACACAAAACATTTTCAAAAATGAAAATACAAAATAAAATACAAACAGAACGTCACCTTAATTATACAAATTCTTTTCTAAAAGTATGATTATTTTATAAAATTCTCATTTGACAGCCCTAGAGAATTATTAACATTAATAAAAAAATCAGAATATTTATTTATAAAGTAGTACAAGTTTAATTGTGTTAAGAAATATATTTGGAAGGAATGAGATGAGACTTGAGAATGAGAGATTAGTTAGAGTTGAAATGTATGGCTTGATTTTGAAATTATATATTTGGGGAAAAATTACATAATTCCTAGATGTAATGTACTGTAATTGAAAAATACTTGATTTCATACTATTCGTAATATTATCGGATTTGATTCCTTGAATTTAGAAAATTATCGGATTATCATGAGAGAGTGTGTATTTCTTGATTGACCTCATGAATTACAAATCCTTTTATTTAAGGATACTATTACCATTTATTTGGTAGTTTAAATAAGGCAATTACCGATCTTCCCAAAATTATAAAAACACACATTTCCTTTTTGACAGATTTCACTCGACGTGTGGATCTTTTTTCCAATATTTTCCAGTAGTAAATTACAGTCGAAATTATTACATGTGTTCTATTGTGTTGTAATGTTTTGTAATGATATGTAATGTCTATGTGTAATTGTAGTTAATCAATGTACAATGGATGTTAGATTTAGTGCATGTCAATAGATTAAGAATCCATTTCATCAATATTACAAACGCAGCAATGAGCTATATTGATTCATCAAAATTACATTTTCTGTAATGAGTCTTAATGTTCAAAAATAGATATACTACACTTGCTTTATTGTTTTGCTCAACGTGTCCGTGTTTAATCTGTAATTTTTGAAATGTGGACGTGGCAAACACGATGTAATGATATGTAATGCTCAATTGGTTACATATAATGTATTGATGATGAAGCTATAATCATCTGTAATGTTCAAACACATACATGTTACACAGATTGTAATGTTATGTAATGTTCGTAAAATGGTGTATTACACCTATCGTAATGCCTGTAAGCAAAATATATCTAATACATGCAAATACAAATGTACTTGATTCATCTGTAATAATCTTTAAATATATTACATCTAACACAAATATATGAACACAAAGAGCATCATATATTACAGATGAATCAACACTTCAAACGTAAAATTCAATTGGTAAAATCTGCTATAACCCCAAAAATCCAAGATCAAGTAAGAATTTGCTAAAATTTCTCAAAACCCAAATCTAAAATCCAAGATCAAGTGAGAATTCAACCAATGAGACACATACTTTATTTTCCCCCTCTCAACTGATGCGGGAAAGACAAGATATGGCTTCAAGATAGATGCAAATGAAAAGATTAAGTAGGAAACAAAGCCAATAAGTGTGTAGTGAGAGAGTGTAGCGAGAGAAAGCCGTAGAGTCATCTTATAGCCTACTGACAAAATTAAAACCTCTCAGGCTTGCAATTTGGACTCAATTGCATCAATATATTCCTCACATCGAGCAAAACGTTTCTCCTCGCACTCCTCTCCTTCTACTTGGATTATTAGGGATTGATGCAAACGAAACAATGACAACTTCAAGATATGGGATTCAAATGAAATTGTGGTCGATTATGTTCAGTTTGGTTTTGAGATTCAAGCGTGATATGGGTGGAAATAAACAATTTGAGTATCTCATAAGGAATAAATTGGATTTGCTATATAGATTGAAGAGAGAGGGCTTAATTTTGGGGATGGGGTAGGTTGTGTGTGTGTGTGTGAGAGAGAGAGAGAGAGAGAGAGAGTGAGAGAGAGGCCAATTAACATATGCTTGCAATTTGTTTGAAAATTACATATTTATCTAAAGGTAGTACGGAAAAGTAGTATGGGATCTAATTTATCCTATATTTGGACATTGGATAATTTAGGACACTTTTAATTTTTTTTAATTGAATTTATTAATCGAGGGTAGTTTTGGAGTGAATCTGGGATGGGAACGGGGATGGAGACAAGGATTTAAGTGCAATTTCCATCCCCATCCCTTCCCAGTCATTACCGGAGATTTCACGTCCCGTTTGAGACGAATGCCCATCAAGTTTGCCATCCCTATCTAACAATCCGCTGAAATGTCGAAGCCCAACAAATACCTCACGTGCTAATCACATGTTAACAAGAAACAGTCGCCCTAGATTGCAAATCATAACAAATCCTACTTTTTATCGATTCAACTTCGGTTTCTTCTATATACAAACACAGCAGAAGCAGAATCTCTTGATTTATTTTCATGAACAAATATTTCTTCAAGAAATGGCGATGAACAATGGATTGAGATCGTGGGCCTCCAAGTTCCTCAGTTCCACTCAATCATTTCTCCCCAAATCAGGTCTCTTTTAATCGAAATTTGTTCTAGTTGAATTATCTGTTTGCAATTTTTACGCAGATCTATTTATTCGTTTTCCATTCCGCTTTGTTAATCCGTACATAATTGTCGATATAGTGGATGAATAGATATGAAAGTAATCTTTTTACTTATTTTTGTGCATATTATGAGCTTATTTTGAAAGGAATATGTAATTTGTATTTGATATTTTTCCACTGGAACTTGATTTTAGCTCCCCCCCCCCCCCCCCCCCCCAATTAACCTTTAGAAAATTAGACTGTACAAACGATATGGGTTTTCTCTCTGGCTTTTGTTCTTTTTCTTCTTGTTTTAGCTGCACTGTCCTAATAAGTGTGATTCTTTAGAGTTTTGATTGAATTTTATTGCCCACTAAGTTCTTAAAGTCACGATCTTTGCAATTATCTGATACACCCAAGAATTTTTCATGAAAGGGAGTTCGAAAATTCTGTATATCCTATTACCTTGGCTATTTGTTACCAACTTAACTGCTTCCTGCACATCTCTAATGCATCATCTTTTACTAATTGTAACCTCCAATATTAACTCTCATTTCCCTCGGAGCCTGTTAAAGCATTCTAGGCCACTATTTTGTTCCATTACCAATCTAAGGGAAGTGAATTATACCATAATAAAAATCCTAAAACAACAAATCCTATCCCAAATAAATATTTCCATAAAACTGCATTACTTTCTGTATCTCATCCTTTTCATCCTGACTACTCTCTCAACTCACTTATTTCAAGCCTGAGGTACCTTCTCTTTGAACAACCCTGCCACTGTTCATGTTGTTGTATAAGCCAAAAACTTTTTGTATATCCATATATGCCCTGATAACTTCATAGGCTATAAATTGGAGTTTGATGGTTTTCATATCTGATCTGTTTCCACACATCATTTATCTACATTGCTTTTAAGAGCTTTATAGAGAAGTTACTGCTAAAACTAGGTTTCACAGAGATTTCTATCATTTTCATTATATCTAAAACCAGATATTCTTCCTTTTTATTTTCACTATTCTTGTGACTACTAGCTTCGATAGGACCATAGGAAATTTAAATAATTGTTCCTTATGGTAGTTTATCTTCTTTAGATGAGGTGAGACCATGGTTTAAAAAATCACAGTTGAAACCCCTCTGATTGAAGCTTGCAAAATAGCCTCAAGGCTAATTGTTAGGCAGTCTTTGGAGGCTTATGCCTCGCAGCACTGTCTCAAGGCTTGTGGCCCACAAAACATAAAAAATCAATCTTACCCGCTTTAAGAATAGTCACTGCTCACTAAAACATTAAAAATTTGTGTTTTTCATGGACCTACTTTGAGAATAGTCCATTGCCCTCGCCAACTAAAATAATTGTTATTATATAATTTTGTTTTCTTTGCTTGGGCACACAACTTTTTTTTATTATGACTTTGAAGATTGTTTTGATATATTATGAGCTTATTTTGCATTTTTAATAATTTTTTGACAATTTTTTTGGTTTACTGTGGCGCTTACACTTGAGACTCCTTGAGGTTTACGTCTTGTCTCATGAAATTAAAATATGTTAGTACCCGAGATTTGTTAGTTTCTCCTTAAAATGTGCAAATTTCTGTGCTTTCCGTTGCCAGAAATACAGCTGAGAAAAGGCTCAGTGAAGTTGTGTGCACTTCTACTGATGGTATATAATTTTGTTTTCTTTGCTTGCGCACACAACTTTTTTTTATTATGACTTCGAAGATTGTCTTGATATATTATGAGCTTATTTTGCATTTTTAATCATTTTTTGACAATTTTTTTGGTTTACTGTTGCGCTTACACTTGAGACTCCTTGAGGTTTACGTCTTGTCTCATGAAATTAAAATGTGTTAGTACCCGAGATTTGTTAGTTTCTCCTTAAAATGTGCAAATTTCTGTGCTTTTCGTTGCCAGAAATACAACTGAGAAAAGGCTCAATGAAGTTGTGTGTACTTCTACTGATGGTTTCTGAATACCTCAACTCCTCATTCTGTCCAAATTTAGGCTCTGTTCTCTTTGTTGTTTTGATGTCGTTTTCAGTTTTTATTTTCGAAAACACTAAAAATGCGTTCTCTTTACCATTTTCGAAAACGCATGTTGGAAAACAAAAAAAAAAATTGTACACAAAACGTCCAAACCCTCGTTTTGGGCGTTTTAAGTGTATTTCAATAAAAAAATGTTAAAAACGCGTTTTAGGATTTTTTTTTTTTAATTAAGAATTATCCTAATTTGGAACTAAGCTTAATATATATATATATTTTTTTGGAGAATTATCCTAACTTGGAACTAAGTCTAAATAAAGTTTTTTTTTTATTATTATTTTTTTTTATTTTTGGAGAATTATCCTAACTTAAAACTAAGCCTAAAATAAAGTTTTATTGAATTTAATATCAAAATTACAAAAAAAATAAAAAATAAATGGAAATTCTTGTTGTTATATTTCAAAAAATGCCTTGATAAATGGACTCTAGTGGTTTTGAAAGAACTTGCATTTTCTGGATTTTAATAGAAACGAAACTTCTTCAAATCCCGAACCTGATCAAGTTGTGTTAATATAGACTCTTAGTGCTCACATTAATGTGTTGCAAGTAACCATATTTTCAGTGTATTGTGAAAGAAAATTTGAGTTTAAGCCAGTAGTATTCTGCAAGCAAATTAATTAAAAATAGTTTAAATAGTATTCTGCAAAATTCCAAACAGAATGTATTTTCCGGTTTTTCATTTTCAAAAAGAGTTTTCAGAAATGATAAATCAATCGCGTTTTCGGAAAATTTGAAAACAAAAATAAAAACAGGAAATATAAAACATTTTCGAAAATGAAAATACAAAATAAAATACAAACAAAACGCCACATAAGTTTCTTCTTTTTTCCTTTCAAAACCTAGATACTAGATAGTAAGCTCCTGTTCTCTTTGCTGTTTTGAGGTCGTTTTCTGTTTTTATTTTCGAAAACGTTAAAAACGCGTTCTCTTTACCATTTTCGAAAACGCATTTTGGAAAACAAAAAAAAAATTGTACACAAAACGGAAAACGCCCGAAACATCATTTTGGGTGTTTTGTGTGTATTTCGACAAAAAATGTCCAAAACGCGGAAAACGCGTTTTGGGAATATTTTTTTTTATAGAATTATCTTAACTTAGAACCAGTGTTCTAAAAAGCGTGAAGCGTGACGAAGCGTCGAGCCCGAGTGTCAAGCTTTACAAGCTTAAGCGGGAGTAAGCGTTAAAAAGCGTTAAAAAGCGTTTTTCAATTTTTTTATTTTTTATTTTTTTTAATCAACCTTTACCATTAAATAATTGAAAAGGGCAAAATTTAGATCATTTCTACATATTAAATTTAAACTTTAACAAAAAGTTAATCTCAAATCATATCATAATCATCAAAAAATTTATCAAATAGGGGAAACGAAACACACAGCTGAGGACTCATCTTCATCATCATCAACATAGGAAATGAAACTCTCCATTATCAATGTCCAAAAACAACATCCAAAATACATCAATAACTCGTAGCTCCAATTAAAACAACATATTTGATTCCAGCTCTAGCCAAAATTACATCATGGTGGTAAGATGATGTTGCATAACTAATACCAGACATTTTCTTCATTACTCTTCAGTCACCACTTACCATCTTCCATCTTCAAGACCATTAGGCTCAACAGAGAAAGTTTGAATCTTTCTCACTGTTGGAGCTACTCGAAGTCTCGAACTATTGCATTTCTTGTTCCTTTCTGTGTTGTAATAAAAAACCCATTCAAGCAATTCATCAAACATCTTTACACCATAAATAATGAAATCTCTCAAATCACTCATCTTATTCTCCTTTTTACACAATTTCATAGCCTCCACAACTTGCTTCTCGATTTTCACCAATCCCTCACCTGACTCCCCCTGAGAAGCTGCTGTTACCAGACCATGATATTAATATTATACCCAACTTCTTGAACACAAAATCAGATTAAAGCACTAAAAGTTTAAAACAAGTAGTAAATCACTCAAAAAGGAAACCACGACGCCTACGCCTTGGGGAAAAGATGAGTTGAAGAGCTTTGAAATGCAGTGAAATTCAGAGCACAAATCGGGTTCAGATGAAGAAGGAAAAGGAGTTGACGGTGTAAGTTGTGAACTGGCTATAGCGATCCAGAATTTTTATGCAATAAATAATTATTTTAATATTTAGAAAATTGAGTCGCTATTGTTTTGAAATTAATGCCGCGACGGATTCGTCTAGCCAAGTCAAGAAATATCGAATTTGTTCGATTTTAAATTAAATTTCCGAATTTCTAAAATTATGTTATTTTAATTGTTTATTCAAAGTATTATTTCAAAATCATTTTAAATTCCAAATTATTAAAGATATCTAATTAATTATCTTAAATTAAACATTAGCCTAATTATGCTAGTATCCCATTAATTATTTTTATTCTTTCTTTTTCTTTTTAAATTATTTTCCTTTTCCATTCATCATCACTACCATCTCGGTTGAACACCACCACAATTCTCTCTTTATACCATTAGAATCTTCATCATTCATCACACACATGACAACCCACATTTTATTCCACCTTTACATCTAATATTCTCCAACATCATCATTTTCATCATCTTAATCGCCGAAAGCGTACATCTTCATCACCATCACAGGAATCAAAAACCACCAACACTGCCTACTTCACAACGCTGCCTAACAGTCACTGCCAATGCCAAACCTGCAAAACCACCAACCTCCAACTCACCACTTCCATCACGCCACTAATTCACCATTTTTGAAACCAATTCAAACTCCCAATTTTTCCTCAACTCCAACCACTATCTCCATTCACAATAGCCTGCAATCTCCACCAACCTCACGACTGCCATTAACCTTGCCACTCCAAATCAAGCCACAACCACAACACAAATGAACCAACCACCAATCATCAGAATCAAACACCACCACTGCAACCCCTGTTTCCAGGCCACAGTCCAACACCACCACATTCTGATCCTTATCATCACCAATCCACCATCACAGCACAATCCTACAATCCAGTCAAACCACCCTGCCACTCGAATCGTAAATCACAACTGCCACCACCACCGCACGCAGTTAACCCAAAAATCAACCCAAACCCAAGAAACAGAGTAACCAGAAAATCACCTACCTCAAATGCCGGATTTTCGCCGGAAAAACCCCGACCTAGAATCTCGGATTTCAGCCCCAAATCGCACCAATCTCCACCTTTCTTGCTACCACACCTTCCTCTTTGTTATCACCATTCAACGGCGGTGATACCGCCGTGGAATCACCTACGATTTTGCGCAGTACACGCCGGAGTTCCTTGCTTCCCTATCACCGTTCTGAAATCGCGAGAATGAGAGAGAGAGTGCTGAATGAGAGAGAGAGATGAAATCTAAGGATATTAATATTAATTTTCAGAATTTGCACTTTAAGCCCCCAAGTTTTGAAATGTTTCAAATCAACCCCTATGATTTTAAAACAATCCAATTCAGTCCCTTTTAGTTTCAAAGGTTTTCAAATCAGTCCTTTCAGCTTTTAAACTTATCAATTTCAACCCTTAAGTTTTAAATGAGTTTTAATCAGTCCTATTGTTTTAAAATATATTATTTCAACCCTATTGTTTTGAGTTTCCGACTCAACTTTCAAAGTAATCATTTTAGTCCTTCAACTTTCAAAAGTATTCATTTTAGTCCCTCAACTTTCAAAACATCAATTTTAGTCCTCAAATTATAATTTATCATTTTGAACTATATATTCGATAGACTAAAGTGACTTATTGGCTAAGACGAAGCGTACGGAGAATTTAAAGAAATTGAAGTCATTCCCGCTCAACTTTGCACTCGTCGGATTTGAGGTAGACTCGCACTTATTAATTGATTTAAATTATGATTTCATATGAATGTCATGTGACTTGTGAAAGTCAATTTTTAAGAAAAACAAGTATGTTTTTATGGAAGGTAAATATACCTTATGTTGTTATGAAAAGTAAGTATGTTTTTATGAAAAGAAAATATACTTTATGTTTTTACGAAAAGTAAGTATACCCTATGCTTCACGAAAATGTTTTTTTGGATCATTGCTATGAAATCAATTTACCAAGATTGTTTTGGGTCCCATATGATAAGTTATGATATGTTAAGGGGACCGGAGTTTTAGTAGCGCTACACATAAGAATTCTTGCCACCTAAGTTCGGTAGAATTCTGTGTCTATTTATGTTTATGAGGATTTGCCACGAAGTTCGGTAAAATTCCTATCTTTCCATATGTTTATGAGGATTTACCACCTAAGTTCGGTAAAATTCCTGTCGCATATGTTTATGAGGATTTCGATCCTATCTTATGTTATGATGCAATTGATCCCTATGAATTTCAGAAAATTATGCTTGGTATACTTACTACATAAGAATTCTTGCCACCTAAGTTCGGTAAAATTCTTATGTTTACGAGGATTTCGATATTATCCTATGTTATGATGAAAACTTACTGTTATTATGATTTTACTGCATAAGAATTCTTGCCACCTAAGTTCGGTAAAGTTCTTGTGTCTTCTTATGTTTATGAGGATTTCAATCCTATCTTATGTTATGCTTTCAAAAGAAATTATGCTTGGCATAATTAAAATGTTTTATAAGTATATGGTTTTCAAAGAACTGTTTTCAAAGAGATGTTTTCAAAGAGCATATGATTTGCAAAATATGTCCCGTGCTGTAATGCACAATATGAGTTTTATCAAGAGCAGTTTTATAAAGAAGCTCTATCAATGCCCGTTTTATAAAGAGCCGGGATTTATGTGTTTAATCATCTTATAAATTAAATTAATTTGCGATGAGTCTACTGAGTATTTCCCCCATGAAATACTCACCCTACTTTTAACAGTTTTGCAGATTTCGGAGACGGTGGCGAGCGATGAATGATGGTGGCAATAATCGTTGAACGGTTGAAAGTTTGACGTTAATGATTTCCGTATTTTCCAAACAATCGAATAATTTAGAGAAGTTCATTTATTTGAGAAATTATGATATTGGCAATTTCTTTACAATATTAATGGTTCGATTTACTATTTCAAATGGTTTCATAAATGTTTTCAATTTTAGCGGCCATTACAGTTTATTTAATGTTGCCAAAAATGAATTTCAATTATTTCTTCCGCAAAAATATTATTCGAAAAATTTAGACAGAAAATGACGTAGTGAATCGGGTATACGGAACTCGGGGCGCTACAAGTTGGTATCAGAGCTAGTCTGCGTTTCTGTAGACTGGAAAAATTTTCAAAAAGAATTTTCAAGAAATATTTTCCATTTTAAGATTTTTATTGATGAAGATTGCCACTGCCATCATTCGTTCCACCAACTCCGAGGTAAAGAAGTTTATGATGTTTAAAGTTATTTCAGTATTTCGAATACTCATTTTATTGATTTATGAGAAAGAATGAAGAGTATTTCGGATACTTATGATTTATGAGAAATAAGAATGTATTTCTTCGAAAATAATGATGTTGTTATGCTTTGTCATAACTTATATGCTTTAATGTATGATTATGAGAAATTTTTTTAGAAAGAAAACGAGTGTTGAGCATAATGGGAACAATATGATTTTATTGAAAATTAAGTAATGGATATTATGTTGAGTAAATGAATTATGCCTCTATGTTGAAGAGAAATTTATTATGAAGTTTGGCTTTGTGAATAAATTTTGGGAATATGATTTATGGCATATATTTATAATTATGAGTAGTCTTTTGAGCCAATTAAGGTATGGAAGGAAGTGATATTGTGATATTGAAAAATATGATTTGAAATTGTTATGTTGAGGAATTATGAATTGAATTATGAGATATTTTTGATGATATTGAAGTGTTGGAATCATTTTCAATATTTTTAGATCGTTGTGATCAAATGTGGAGTTATTTATTATTGTGAGTTATGAAGTATGCTTATGGTTTGGATAAGTCCAAATTACAAGGGAGACTCTATCCAGAATTTTATCATTTGGAATTAAGAGCATAATATGATAAGCATCCACTAAAGGAATTAAGGTTAGACATGCAAGATCATTTACATCACAAACGAGATTTAGTAGATGATAGCAGAGATTTTATTATTTTCTCATAAGGAGAACACACGAAAGCATAAGAGAAAAACATGGAAAGATCCTCAGAATGAGAGATGTGTTTCCGGAGTAGCCGTATCCTACCACCTCTGATCTTTTGAGGAAATAGAGAAAACCTTCAAAGAGGTGTGTTTCGAGAGTAAGAATACTCCGTAATCTACCACCTGGAATCTTTGAAGTACACACAAGATTTAAACATTAAGGAAATCCTAGTAAATGGAGGGGTGTCTCGAGAGTGAGAATACTCCGTACTCTACCCCCACCTATTCTAAGATTCAAAGAGTTAAGTTTACATTAACCGGACTCCATTTTCGCTTGATTCCCCTTCCTTGCGACCAATCTATCTTAACTCCTGCTGGATCTTGTATTGAGATATATGACTGCAGCTTATCCAGTAGTTCATCAATAGTAGGAGCAGAAATAAGAAGCCTTCTGGAAAATGGAGAGATGAATCCCTGTTCCACAGCATAATCAAGAAAGGTTAACAAACCATCAAAGAAATTGTTAACATTCAGAAGCCCAATAGGCTTAGTATGGAGATCTAGTTGAGCCCACGAGGTAATGTTAAAGATTTCTTCTAAGGTACCAAAACCTCCGGGCAGGGCTATAAAGGCATCAGAACCATATAACATACAAGTTATGCGTTCATGGATGGATAAGGTTTGAACTTCATGCCCTCGTGTTTTGCCTGCAACATCTACCAAAGGGACAGGTATGACACCGATTACTTTTGATTTCTCTGCAAGAGCAGATTGGGAAACACAACCCATTAGACCACTGCTACCACCCCCATATACAAGAGTGATACCTTTTTCCCCCAGTTTCTTTCCAAGATCTACAGCCGCTTCTAGATAACCGAAGCCTTTCCCTACTTTTGATCCACAAAATACACAAATAGTTTTGATCTGTCGAAGTTTTGGTGCTTCCATCTTTGATAGTAAAGAAGGGAAAACTTACGAAGAAGATGTGATTTTGGGATGCCTGAACTATGAAATATGTTTGGCTATTTAAAGCCGGAAAAAATTTACTGTTTTTGATTGATTCTGAAAAAGTAAAGATTTACTTTTGACAAAATCAGCCCACTTTTGAATATTTTTATCGTATCGAGGCTGTCACCTTTCGGCGATTTAATATTTATTTCCAGCTTTATCAAACCTCGAGAAAGGAAAATATATTTATTTCCAGCTTTATCAAACCTCGAGAAAAGAAATATATATTTTATTTCCAAAACGCGTGAAAGAAAGCAGCAAAATATTTTAAAAAGATTTACCTTATATCATTGCTGAACTGCCAGAAGCCTCATTTTGTAAAACAGACTGGCAAACAGGATCTTTCGATATTATATTTTGGAGACTATAACGATTTTTGTCCTCGTTAAACTGAGCGTATAAGGAGAGAAGTTCACGTTGTACATAACCACTTGGGTGCGTCTCAAGAGTCAGTCGAATATCATCCAAAGACTCCTTACTCAGTCCACCCTTTATGAATTCGATTTTATCATCCCGATTAGTAGAAGAATATCCTACTGATTTGCAACGTGTATTACAGTTCCAACGAGCACATTTGTAGCAACCACCCAGTCTTTTTGCTCTTCGTTTCTTTGCGAACGTGCTTTTGCCTAAACCAGGCATATGTTTTGGAAATGTTGATGGTAATTCACCAGATAGTCGAACCTTTGCTTCTATCAACCAGCGAACATCTTCTGGAATATCATGAGCCATTAGCAACCTCAATCTTTCGAGCCTTATTTTATAGATCTTTCTCAGATCATTCATAGGAAGACTGGAATAATACTTGCGAATGTTAGAAAGAATGATATCCATTGTTTGATGATTCAACCTCTTCTCAGCATGAACTATTTAAAAGCGCAAAGGATCTGAGTGAATCCGCGTGATGTTGTGACCAGCAAGAAAGCGCATGATTATTTTAATGAAAAGAGGAGACAAGAAGTAATGCGCTGTTAAATTTTATCGATAAAGGAGATTTGATTGGAGATTTGGAATATTTTCTTGGATTATGGGTACTGATATTTTGTTTTAATAATGATAATCTTGGTATAGTGTGATGATACGTGGAAAGTAAAATGAGTACCGTATTGAATCAGAATTCATACGTATATACAAGTGAAAGAAATACTTTGCAGGAAATGTGGTGACATTTAAGTATAGAATCTTAGTTTTGGGAGATATTTGTTTACTGAATTTTGGGTTACAAATATTGGAAAGATAAGTTGATGATATTATGTTGATATGTTTGGGTATTTTACGTAGAGAAAATATTCAGGAATTGTTTTGATTATTTTGAGAATATTCGATGATAAGAAGAAGAGATTCTGATTAAGTATTCAGAAATTATAAGATTAAGTAAGTTTAATTTCGAGGACGAAATTATTTTAAGGAGGTAAGATTATAGCGATCCAGAATTTTTATGCAATAAATAATTATTTTAATATTTAGAAAATTGAGTCGCTATTGTTTTGAAATTAATGCCGCGACGGATTCGTCTAGCCAAGTCAAGAAATATCGAATTTGTTCGATTTTAAATTAAATTTCCGAATTTCTAAAATTATGTTATTTTAATTGTTTATTCAAAGTATTATTTCAAAATCATTTTAAATTCCAAATTATTAAAGATATCTAATTAATTATCTTAAATTAAACATTAGCCTAATTATGCTAGTATCCCATTAATTATTTTTATTCTTTCTTTTTCTTTTTAAATTATTTTCCTTTTCCATTCATCATCACTACCATCTCGGTTGAACACCACCACAATTCTCTCTTTATACCATTAGAATCTTCATCATTCATCACACACATGACAACCCACATTTTATTCCACCTTTACATCTAATATTCTCCAACATCATCATTTTCATCATCTTAATCGCCGAAAGCGTACATCTTCATCACCATCACAGGAATCAAAAACCACCAACACTGCCTACTTCACAACGCTGCCTAACAGTCACTGCCAATGCCAAACCTGCAAAACCACCAACCTCCAACTCACCACTTCCATCACGCCACTAATTCACCATTTTTGAAACCAATTCAAACTCCCAATTTTTCCTCAACTCCAACCACTATCTCCATTCACAATAGCCTGCAATCTCCACCAACCTCACGACTGCCATTAACCTTGCCACTCCAAATCAAGCCACAACCACAACACAAATGAACCAACCACCAATCATCAGAATCAAACACCACCACTGCAACCCCTGTTTCCAGGCCACAGTCCAACACCACCACATTCTGATCCTTATCATCACCAATCCACCATCACAGCACAATCCTACAATCCAGTCAAACCACCCTGCCACTCGAATCGTAAATCACAACTGCCACCACCACCGCACGCAGTTAACCCAAAAATCAACCCAAACCCAAGAAACAGAGTAACCAGAAAATCACCTACCTCAAATGCCGGATTTTCGCCGGAAAAACCCCGACCTAGAATCTCGGATTTCAGCCCCAAATCGCACCAATCTCCGCCTTTCTTGCTACCACACCTTCCTCTTTGTTATCACCATTCAACGGCGGTGATACCGCCGTGGAATCACCTACGATTTTGCGCAGTACACGCCGGAGTTCCTTGCTTCCCTATCACCGTTCTGAAATCGCGAGAATGAGAGAGAGAGTGCTGAATGAGAGAGAGAGAGATGAAATCTAAGGATATTAATATTAATTTTCAGAATTTGCACTTTAAGCCCCCAAGTTTTGAAATGTTTCAAATCAACCCCTATGATTTTAAAACAATCCAATTCAGTCCCTTTTAGTTTCAAAGGTTTTCAAATCAGTCCTTTCAGCTTTTAAACTTATCAATTTCAACCCTTAAGTTTTAAATGAGTTTTAATCAGTCCTATTGTTTTAAAATATATTATTTCAACCCTATTGTTTTGAGTTTCCGACTCAACTTTCAAAGTAATCATTTTAGTCCTTCAACTTTCAAAAGTATTCATTTTAGTCCCTCAACTTTCAAAACATCAATTTTAGTCCTCAAATTATAATTTATCATTTTGAACTATATATTCGATAGACTAAAGTGACTTATTGGCTAAGACGAAGCGTACGGAGAATTTAAAGAAATTGAAGTCATTCCCGCTCAACTTTGCACTCGTCGGATTTGAGGTAGACTCGCACTTATTAATTGATTTAAATTATGATTTCATATGAATGTCATGTGACTTGTGAAAGTCAATTTTTAAGAAAAACAAGTATGTTTTTATGGAAGGTAAATATACCTTATGTTGTTATGAAAAGTAAGTATGTTTTTATGAAAAGAAAATATACTTTATGTTTTTACGAAAAGTAAGTATACCCTATGCTTCACGAAAATGTTTTTTTGGATCATTGCTATGAAATCAATTTACCAAGATTGTTTTGGGTCCCATATGATAAGTTATGATATGTTAAGGGGACCGGAGTTTTAGTAGCGCTACACATAAGAATTCTTGCCACCTAAGTTCGGTAGAATTCTGTGTCTATTTATGTTTATGAGGATTTGCCACGAAGTTCGGTAAAATTCCTATCTTTCCATATGTTTATGAGGATTTACCACCTAAGTTCGGTAAAATTCCTGTCGCATATGTTTATGAGGATTTCGATCCTATCTTATGTTATGATGCAATTGATCCCTATGAATTTCAGAAAATTATGCTTGGTATACTTACTACATAAGAATTCTTGCCACCTAAGTTCGGTAAAATTCTTATGTTTACGAGGATTTCGATATTATCCTATGTTATGATGAAAACTTACTGTTATTATGATTTTACTGCATAAGAATTCTTGCCACCTAAGTTCGGTAAAGTTCTTGTGTCTTCTTATGTTTATGAGGATTTCAATCCTATCTTATGTTATGCTTTCAAAAGAAATTATGCTTGGCATAATTAAAATGTTTTATAAGTATATGGTTTTCAAAGAACTGTTTTCAAAGAGATGTTTTCAAAGAGCATATGATTTGCAAAATATGTCCCGTGCTGTAATGCACAATATGAGTTTTATCAAGAGCAGTTTTATAAAGAAGCTCTATCAATGCCCGTTTTATAAAGAGCCGGGATTTATGTGTTTAATCATCTTATAAATTAAATTAATTTGCGATGAGTCTACTGAGTATTTCCCCCATGAAATACTCACCCTACTTTTAACAGTTTTGCAGATTTCGGAGACGGTGGCGAGCGATGAATGATGGTGGCAATAATCGTTGAACGGTTGAAAGTTTGACGTTAATGATTTCCGTATTTTCCAAACAATCGAATAATTTAGAGAAGTTCATTTATTTGAGAAATTATGATATTGGCAATTTCTTTACAATATTAATGGTTCGATTTACTATTTCAAATGGTTTCATAAATGTTTTCAATTTTAGCGGCCATTACAGTTTATTTAATGTTGCCAAAAATGAATTTCAATTATTTCTTCCGCAAAAATATTATTCGAAAAATTTAGACAGAAAATGACGTAGTGAATCGGGTATACGGAACTCGGGGCGCTACACTGGCGGTGGAGGAAGAAGTGGCGGTGGTTCATCTATGATTTCAAGTTCTGGGTTTTGGGCCTTTTGGCTATTACACTCGGCGTTTAGTCGGCATAGATGCAGTGGTGGCCAGTAGGATTATAAAATCTGTTTGCTTTCATTTAGTGGAAGAATCCCACATCGAATGACGAAGTGTGAGAACTGGTCTATTCCTCCTATATATAACACTATTTGGCCATTTAGGTTTTAGTTGGGGCAGCTATTTGCAGCCTTGACCCTTGAAGTTTAATGTTTATCAAAAAATGTAAATAAATAAAAAATAAAAATAAAATGTGCTTGAGTGCTGCGAAGCGCGCTTGAGCGTTGCGAAGCGTGCTTTGGCTTGCATAAGCACGAGTTTTTGGTCAAAATAATGCGTTGATCGCTTTTTTCCCGCTTTTGGTTAAATTGAAGCGGGAAGGCCACGCGTCGCGCGTAGAGCGCGCTTTACGCGCGCATTTTAGAACACTGCTTAGAACTAAGCTTATTATAAAGTTTTTATTTTTTTTATTTTTTTTTTATTTTTTTTTAGAATTATCCTAACTTGGAACTAAACCTAAATAAAGAATTTTTTTGAGAATTATCCTAACTTGGAACTTAGTTTAAATAAAGTTTTATTGAATTCAATATCAACATTAAAAAAAAAAAATTAAATGAGAATTCTTGTTGTTATAGTTCAAAAAATGCAATGATAAATGGACTCTGGTGGTTTTGAAAGAACTTGCATTTTCTGGTTTTGAAAGAACTTGCATATTTTTAGTGTATTGTGAAAGGAAATTTGAGTTTGAGTTAGTAGTATTCTGCAAGCAAATTAATTAAAAATAGTTTAAATAGTGTTTTGCAAAATTTCAAACAGAACGTGTTTTCCAGCTTTTCATTTTC
The DNA here is from genome assembly GCA_963555705.1 of Ligustrum vulgare. NCBI lineage: Eukaryota > Viridiplantae > Streptophyta > Magnoliopsida > Lamiales > Oleaceae > Ligustrum > Ligustrum vulgare. Next base: position 808,384 of record OY743169.1, read on the forward strand.
AAAAACAGTTTTCAAAAATGACAAACCAAACGCGTTTTCAGCAAATTTGAAAACAAAAATGAAAACACAAAACACAAAACATTTTCGAAAATGAAAATACAAAATAAAATACAAACAGAACGCCACCTAAGAATTTTGGAATTTTACATTGGTAAATGGGTGGAGTTGATTGCAATGTGCAGGTGCAAGTTTGATCGTCATCTAGTTGATAATTATTATTTAATTCAGTAGACAATATACTTCCATTATATTTCTGGAACCGGTTTGGAAATTTATTCTTGGAAGCTTTGTTGTCTGGCAGTCCTGCTTCTAAAGATTGATTGAGTTACAAAAGCAATACAAACTTTTTGTTATATAGAGAATTGAAACATTCCTTTTTTTTTTTTTTTTAAGAATTTGCAATAAATAATAAATTGACCTTAGGTGTATCTCTTTATTTTGATCAGATTATGGTAGAACTTCAAAGTGTACTCGATATCTACCATTCTTTACATGCATAATTTGCAGCAAGTCGATCTGGAATGGGTCTTTCGTGTGGTCTTCTCGTAAAGTCCTTAAGCTTTACTTCACCTAGAAGTTTCTTTACTTCAAGCAGAGGATGCTACGGGGCAACTGTCTGTATTTTCTTGGAGTATCTGATATTCACTTGCTTTCATAATTTTTTTTTTACTGTAATAAGAAGCCTGGACACACTCACGAAGGATACTTGTAATTATCTGACATTTGAGGAATTAACTTAACACACTTCAGATTATTGTAGACGTGCATGACTCTCCTACTTGTTAGCAAATAGGAAATAGAATTCCATTCAGGTCAGTCAGGAGATTCTCAAGAAATAGAGGACACTTGTATGACACTTGACCGTATTATTAATTTAAACCTGAAATTCAACACCAATTTTCTACTATGCAATTGGTGCTCGACGGCTTGTGGCAAAATAATATTTACACTAGACTAGATGACTAAGCTATAACTTGGGTAAATTTTCCATGAGATTAAACAAGTATAAGAAGTCTTTTACTTGGTAAATTTACATGAAATTAGTTTCTTCTGACAGTGAATAGGGGGATCCATTCAACGGGTGTAAAGAAAATGGGAGGGGGGCATGGCCATGACGAGCCTTTCTACCTTCATGCTAAGCACATGTACAACTTGGATAGGATGAAACATCAGCAACTGAAGATGACTCTTGGTGTCCTTACTGCATTCACCATTGGCATTGCTGTCCCAGTTTACGCTGTCATCTTTCAGCAAAAGAAGACTTCTTCTGCATAACTTTTCTTGTTAAATCCTCTTTTCGTGCAATAACAGAGACTTGGCCAAAATGCTTTCTGTAGACAAAGGCATGGAATCTATGGTTTCAAATCATTGATAATTTTTTGTCACCACTTTGCTATGTCGTGCTGTTTAAGTGCTCAGTGTCAGGTTGAATATAGTGCATGCAAATGCTTTATCAAGAAGATTTCTTTGATGTTTTCCGAATATGATGATCTATTTAACTGAATTTTTAAAAAATATTCCTTCACTGGTGCTGCTAGTTTTTATCTAATGATACATGCTATGGCATATGATCTCGATATCAAACCTGTAGTCTAGTTGAGTATTGAGGGCTAAATTGAACATTTTGGATTTTACCGTTAGGGATTTTCATCTTCTTTTTCTTCCTCGTGCTATCTGTGAAATAGAAGCGATCCAAATCACCACCGAATGGAAATGCTGTGGCTGACTCCTAACTGTAAATTGGTACTCCAATATAATAGCAGAAAAATGCTAGCAGAAACTGTCTGATACCTGGAATGAATTTTTTTAGTGGGTTTTACTCTGATTTACATGTTTGTCAAATCACCTTAGAACTTGTAATTCAGGTAATGTTCGGCGGCCCATTAAACCAATTATAATTAATTATTTGTATTTTTAGGTAAAATATATGGTTAAAAATTGAGGAAAGAAAATATGTGTGGTTAAAAATTGGTTTGAGAAATTGTGTAAATTCTAAGTTGCAATCTGGCCGCCGAACGGAGGATCAATATTTGTTTCCATTTTCAATGCAAATAATTTTGCTCTGCTCAATCGTTCCTAATTGGATATATTGTGGTCAATTGCGAGTCGTGATCCATCAATCCCGTTGAGCGCTCGTCGTTCATCAGAATGATGACTTGATTTCCCACTTTGGAAGTTTGAGCTAAGGATGGTAATTTGAATCACCTGAATCGAAAATCAAGGTGAATCGAACCGAATGGTGTGGAAAAAAAAAGTCGAACAAATGGGGTAGCAAGGTGGATATGGTATGTAAATTTAATGATCCAATTTTTAGTGGGTTGAGTATGGTAATTGTGTCGATGCCCCATCTCGAACCAAATACTCGATTTTTATAAAAAAAATAAATAAAATAAAAATAAATAAAAAATAAAAAATTGGGCTATATTTAAACTTAAAAAACCCAAAATTAGATTCTCTATTTAGGGGATTTTGCGGCGAATAAATTTGATTTTGCTATTGAATATATGTATTTACAGTGTAATTCATTTTAGAGTACTATTGAAAAATGGAAATTCTCGATTTCAAATTAAATTATCCATCAATATTCAATAACGAGTGAAATTAGCAGCGCAGTTTTCTCAAATACATTTGATGTTGATAAGAGAGAAAATTTTTAAATTTTGAATTAAGTGGTAAATAACCAAAATATTTTTATCAAAATGGCAAATATCAATATATATTCTTTCTGGTTGCATAAATCAATTTTTTTTTTTAAAAAAAAAAATGATGTTGGGACTAATTTTTTCCTCTATTTAAGCCAATTAACCCAGCCTACAATATCACAGCACAATCCAAATCCATTAACACTAGGTCTATATTCATCTAAATATCTAATTTATTCATCTCCACTCCCTTAGTCACTCTCTATTTCGGCAAACGTCAGTTCTCCACACCAACAAGTACACCGACTACTTCAGAATAAAAAAATCCGCCTGAGGTATATCCAACTCCTATTCATATTGATTTAGTTGATGATGAGGAGACAATTGCTAAAAATAGAAAAATAAGAAAGACATCTTCAGTGTGGCAACATTTCAAGCTACAAAAAATTAATAATGTGTACAAACCTATTTGTAATAAATGCAAGAAACGGTTAGGGGTGACTCAAAAAAATGGGACAAGTCATTTACACGATCATTTTGGAAATATGCCATCTTCGACGTCAAAAAAATGTGAAATAGATGTTATTGAATCAATTTAAAGAAACCTAGTGGTAAGTTGCAGTGGGGACGTTTAATTTTGATTTTTTTTAGATGAGTCGGTATTGCCAAGGGTGGATGGTTTTGATTTATTAACACGGTGGAAAGCAAATTCAATAAAATATCCAACTTTGCATAATGTTGCAAAAGATTTATTAGTCATTCCAGTATCTACCGTTTCGTAATTTTATTTGCTAAATTCGGATTTTGAATTTGAGAATTTGGATATTGTTTGCATTTCGCATTTGAATTTGAGATGTTTGTGAAATCTGCTTAGTTGTAATGCCTCAAGTTCTATATACCCGAAACGTTACTTCATCGTCTTAAACTAACTTTCAAAATAATAATTGAACGAAAAATAACTGAAATCTCAATTCGCGTAATTTTATAAAATTGACACTAATGGTCAACAATTTAAATATGGAAATAACTTGACAAAAAATAAATAAGTTTGCAATTTCAAATAAAACATTTTTAAAGCTCGTTAACAGCCACCATCGTACGTATCGCCGCCAACTCCATCATCTGCAAAATTATTTTTGGAAAACGTGAGTATTTCATAGAAATACTCAATAAATTCGCGCACAATAATCATTTGATATTATAAATTAAAACGCATAATCATGATATTTAAGCCTTTGGTGTCTAAACGATCACCAGTAGTCTCATGAACAAGTATTAAATACAAATCCAAGTCTTATACATTTAAGCAAGTAGATTCTTGTAACATAGTTGATAAGTGCTTTATTAACACGTATTTAATTCACTTATTATCTTATTTTTTTATTGGTTTGATCCTATTGAAGTATCGTTTAATGCACTTTCACTTATTGTGTTATGTAAGGTCAAAAAGAAGAAAAGAAAGGAAACAGGACCAAAGAAACACAAAAAATCAAGAAGTGAGGTTCAAGGGCATATTCAAAGAGCTCTAAATCAATAATGGAGTGGGAAGAAGATTAGATGCAAAAATTATGGTCAAAAAAGGTTTGGGGTGAAGTTGGAAATTAAAAACCCGCAAGGATTGTGATCATGAATTTTAATCATAGATTGAAACTCAATTTGGTCATAGAAAAATTTCGAATTTGGGAAGATCTATTTCACAAAGAATTGTAGATATTTGAGTTTTCTTTCCAACGCAACTGAATCACCACAATCGGACTTCGGGAGAGAAAGTTATGACCAAAATATCGAGCACATGCGCTTCTCGACAGAGATGCACTTACGGCCGTAAATAACAAAGTTACGGCCGTAACTTCCAAATTCCGAAAATTTTAAGTAGCTCACTTACGGCCGTAAATGACAAAGTTATGGCCGTAACTTGCTCGCCAAGAAATTTCCTTATCTGATTCATTGCATAATTTTGGTAAATCTTGTGGGTAAAGCTAGGACACGATTTTGGGAGTATTAAAGGAGCAAAATCACCACAACAAGGAGGCTGGACATTGAGGAAAATTGAGAGCAAAATTTAGAGCATTCTTGGGAGATTTTCAAGTGCAAGAATATCAACAACAATAGAATTCATGGAGCAACTTGAAGAATCTACCACAACCATGCTAGGCTAAATTCTATGTCTTGTTCAAAGGGGAAGTTGTGTTAACTTGATTATGTTATTTTCTTTTCCTACAAATTAGTAGCATGAATTTATTTCTTTATTTCAATTGTTGGATTATTATGTTTTGAATGTTCAATTGAGTTTATTTGATTAATAGTTTAATTTGGCCAATTGGATTATTGATCTTTGGATTCATGAATATGCTATATTTAGATTCTTGATCCGTAATTGTCATTGAATCTTTACTTTAGTAGCAAATAAATCTCGTGCATGTTTAGTAATAATTCAACTTGGATTGATTAATTCGAGCTTGTGAAATTAACGATCCAATTCAATCTATTTTTCTAGATTTTCATACTAGTCGTGCAATAAACCCTAAGAGCTTGTTTAGGATTATCCGTGGTTAGAATTGGTTTGAAGAGCTTGTTTTGAATCAATACACATAAGGAATAATTTAGATAATCAGAGCTTGTTGATTATTTATGATTGATAATTGAATTAGTGATAGAAACACGTTACAAGGAAATGTATAACATTAATTGAGGGCACAACCGAACCCGAGAACAAGATTTCTTCTTATATTATTTATCTAATCATATTTAATTGTTTATTTTATGCATATTTTTTATTCAAGCAATCTTAAACAACAAACCGCCCTAATTTCATTCTAATTGATCGTACAACTAATTTTAGTTTCCGTTCCTTGTGTGATCGACCCTTACTCTCGCTACTACATTATTAATTAATATTTAGCGAGTAAGGAATTATTTATTATTTTGGTGCATCGCGACACGCATAAAATTTTTGGTGTCGTTGTCAGGGAACGGTTAACCAATTTAGTGTTTAATCAATTAGGATTTTATTTTTTTCTACATTTTAGTTTATTTATTTTATTTTCACTTTATTTCTATAATTTTTCAAAAAAAAAATTTCTTGCATGTCTACTTCTTTACTTATATGCGTAAAACTCGATCAACTAATTTTTGAATTTTTTTTATTTTTGACCCAGAAATCAAGAGACATTTTCAACAGCAAAGAAGAGTTGCACAACCAATGGCAGTAGCTAACAATAATCTGACTCTCAAGCAACTAGCTACCTCGGATGTTGCTCAACAACCGCTATGCATCACTTTTCCGGCAGTGGAAGAAGGCAGAACTTTTGAGCTAAAATCCGGACTGATCCATCTTCTGCCAACTTTCCGAGGATGTCCTGGTAAGGACCCGTACAGACACCTTAAAGAATTTCATGTGGTATGCGACAGTATGAGGCCAACGAGCATTACCGATGAGCAAATAAAAATGAGAGCTTTCCCATTCTCATTGAAGGATGCCGCCACAGACTGGGTTTATTGTTTGCCATCTGGAACAGTCCCTACTTGGAATGACATGAAGAGGCTTTTCTTGGATAAATACTTCCCCGCATCTAGAGCTAGTACCATCAGAAAGGAAATATGTGGGGTGAGCCAGAACAATAATGAAACATTGTATGAGTATTGGGAGCGCTTCAAGAATCTCATCTCGAGCTGCCCCCATCATCAGATTAGCGAATAACTCTTGGTGCAGTATTTCTATGAAGGTCTAGCACCGATGGATAGAAGCATGATAGATACTACACGCGGAGGTGCACTGATGGACAAGACACCGGAACAAGCACAGGCTTTAATCTCCAATATGGCTGAGAACACTCAGTAATTCAATTCAAATAGGGATATGCAAGTTCGGCGCGTAAATGAGATAAATAGTTCTAATATTGAAAGTCAATTTTCTGAACTAACCAATCTTGTAAAACAACTTGCAGTAGGAAAGTTACAACAAGTCAAAGCCTGTGGGATATGTGCTAATTTTGGATATCTAACAGATACTTGTCCAGTGTTGCAAAAGAAAAACAGTACCCAGGTGAATGCTGCAGAAGGTTTCCCGTTCCAAAGACAGCAGTACAATCCGTACTCTAATACCTACAATCCAGGATGGAGGGATCACCCCAATTTGAGATATGGAAGTAGCAAGGCCCCAGGTTTCATCTCCAACATACCTCAAGGGCAATTTCAACAACAAGAGAATTTCCAACCTCAGGGGCAGTATCAACAAAGAACCCAAAACTCAGGTACTTCTCTTGAAGACATGGTTAAAGCCATGGCATCTAACACACTTCAATTTCAACAGGACACCAAGTCTGGCATTCAAAATCTGGAGAACCAAATGGGTCAAATGGCTACAGCCATCAACATGTTGGAATCACAATCTGGGGTAAATTGCCATCTCAACTTGAGATAAATCCTAAAAACGTGAGTGCCATAACCCTGCGGAGTGGAAAAGTGATTGAAGGTTCGTGAAAGCAGGCCCTAGCAAATGAAGAGGAAGAGGAGAAGGAAATTGAAAAGGAAGATACAACTTCGCAAAACCCGCAAGTAAAATCCAACTCTAACTCAATTGCTAAATAGACTCCACCTCCTTTTCCTAGTAGGTTAGCAAAAGCAACTAAGGAGGGCAAGGAAAAGGATATACTGGAGATGTTCAGGAAAGTGGAAATCAACATTCCACTATTAGATGCAATCAAGCAAGTGCCCCGATATGCGAAGTTTTTTGAGGATCTGTGCACCAATAAGAGAAAGCTAAAGGGAAATGAGATAGTAAGAATGGGTGAGTCTGTATCTGCACTTCTTCACAGAAAATTACCTCTCAAGTGTAAGGATCCAGGTATGTTTACCATACCTTGTCAAATAGGCAATAAGAAAATAAATCGTGCTTTAATAGACTTATGAGCATCTATCAATGTAATGCCTAGGTCCACCTATGCTTCATTAAAACCTGCCAAACTGACTGAAACTAATGTTATAATTCAAATGGCCGATCTATCTAATGCTTATCCTGACGGGGTAGTTGAAGACATTCTAGTACAAGTAGGAGGGTTAGTATTTCCTGGAGATTTTTATGTATTGTACATGAATGATGACCACTCTCCCAACTCTACTCATATTTTGTTAGGCAAACCATTCCTAAAAACATCTAAGACCAAGATAGATGTTAGTAGTGGCTCACTTACCATGGAATTTGATAATGAGATTATTCAATTCAATATTTATGATTCCGTGAAAAATCATGATGATGATAATCATGTTCAGTCTGTTAATGTGATTGATTCTTCAGTATAGGAGATTTTTGAACTTGGTGGAAAGGACTGTCTAAAGTCACAACAATCAGGTAAAATCTCTCATGTCGCATCACCAATTTCTAATGAAGAGCTTCTACCCCCTATTTTACAGGCCCTAATGAAGAGCATGAAGAAGAAATTGAGTTTTGGGAGTCCAGTTGATCCCGGATGAATAAGGAAGTAACCCGTCAAGCCAACGACAGTAAACAAAGGCGCTGCTCGGGAGGCAACCTGAGAGGGGAGTTTCTTTACTCCCTCAAATTGTTATTTTTTATTTTCATTTTTGTCATTTTTCTTATTAGTTAATTTCATTCACCAAAAAAAAAAAAAAATCAGTGGCCTTGTTACGGTCGTAAAGTTTTAACTTTACGACCGTAACTCTACTCCATCGAATTTATCCAGAGGCCTAATTACAGCCGTAACTATATTGTTTACGGCCGTAGCTGATTCTTTCAATTTTTTTTAGATTGTTACTTACGGCCGTAAGTTTCACAGAATTTTAAAATTCCATCTCTTCTTCTGTTTCCATTCACATTCCCCTCTTTTGTTTTGTATTATCAAGCTCCACATCAAGGACAATGTGGAATTCAAGTTTGGGGGGAATGATTATCTATTATCTTTTGTTATCCTTATTTTATTCATCTTCATTCAGTTTTTTGTTAATTAGCTTTAATTGTGCTTAGATCCACATTTTGGTATAATAGGAGCGGCCTCACTTACGATAATTTTTGAACCACCAACTTCTTAAATTGCATAATCGGACAAAGAATGAGCACATGGAGATGAGTTTTCCAATAATTTCTGAATTAGTTTGAAAATGGGGACAAATTGAAAATTTTCTACAACTTAATTGAGTCAAACCAAAATTGATATGATAAAACAACACCCCGAGTAACTTCATTCTATCCTTATCCCCTAGATTTTGAGTTCAGAATGAAGACTGAGCAATGACCTATACTCATAATTGGATGGGAGGAACACATATAAATCATAATTTGTGAGCTTTTGAACTTATGAGCTACTTTTACTCTTTATACTAAGCTCTATTTTTTTTTTTTTTTTTTTGATATGTGTCATGCATGGTTGGTTTGTTCTTGGATGTGCTCTTTTGTGCATGCCATTGTAGCCTCTTGATTCAAATGCAAAATATAGTAAAGGCATTAGGTTAAACCAAATTTGACCTGCTAAAAGGGCCTACCATGATACATGTACCAATAGAAACCCCCTTGAGCCTTAGCCTTTCCTTGAGATTTTGATGCCACGTTACAAGCCACGAATACCCTTTCTTTTAAATTGTCTCTAATTTGAACTCATAGAGAAGGGATTTACAAGCTTTTGTTGATTGAGGATTGTGCTGTGGTCTAAGTCTAAGAAGTGCAATGGTTATCTTGTGTTGGACGACAGTTGTGTAATGGACTGAATTCAGGGAAATGTAATTCTATCTTGTGTCAATTGGTGACTGCGTAATGATTTGAACAAAAGAGAAAAAGTTGCAGTCTGTACTCGAAAAAAAAATCGAAAGAGAAAAAGCAATAAAAATGAAGTTTAGTCAAGAAAATTAGTAGTTGAGGAAGTTAAACACTCAACTTGTTTACAAAAAATAAAAATAAAAAATCAAGTGTTAACTAAGTTGGGTAGAGTGAAACAATGAAGTTCATATTAAGGGGTGAAGAAAGTAATGTCATTTTGAATTGACTTGGTTTGCGAAATTCCTTCTCGACTCAGCCTAAATATGTCATTTTATTCTACCTGACCCGAAGCCCGGTTACAACCAAATAAAGACATTTACTTTGCACTTGTGTTATTGTTTGCTCCGGTTATGACATTTGGGCAGTCTATGGTGATGAATTCTCTATACAGTGAGTTGAGTGAAAATTCTCACCCTTATACACTTTGTGCGCAGAGAGAAATACCGGTGAGGGTGTTAACTGATAAGTGTATTTTATACACTTATTTCTATCCTAAAAGTAAGATTTTATATGTTTGTTTTAGAGTATTTGCTATTTATTTTGTGTTATTTGTTTACATTTCAGAAATAATCCCAAAGTCGAGAAAACAAAGGAATTGAAGCTAAAATTGAGCAATTGGATGTAAAAAGTGTCAAAGTGAGCAAATCAAGAATTGATGCAGTCAATCAAATAGCTAAATTGAAGAAAAAAATCGAATTTGGAAGAAATCAGAAGTTCAGGGGCTAAATTGCAACAATCAGAAGTTAGAGGACTTGCTGTGCAATTAAAAGACAGGGACCAACTTGTAACATTTAAAAGTCAGAAATTGCCTTAAACCGTAATACCGTGCGGTCGCACGGTCAAAAAAATCAGCGACTGAAGTTTACCTGCAGAGTCATGCGATCCCGCATTTTTTAACCGTGCGGCCGCACGGTAGTCCCAACTGGGCCGCAGCTGGGTTTTTTGCGCAAAATTCAGTAGTTTTCTCCTCAATTAACCTAATTCTCGGGAAAATCTATAAATACCAGACCTAAGGCTCGAGATTGGGGATTCCCAACTTGCTAAATTCATGTCAAAACGCTGTCGAAGTGCCGAGGGATCCAAACCACGCCAAGATCAAGATTGAAGATATAATTGCAATGAGATGAATTGGGTTACATCTTTTCATATCTCTTGTTATTTATTTTCTATTATGTTTCTAGGCTAGGTTAATTGTGTTGGAATTGTGATGAAGTTTTGATTTCTTGACTCCATATTTTAATCTATTATTTAATTTATGCAATTCATGATTTTGAGCAATTGAATTATGCTTTTTCTATCATGCAATTACTTGATCACTAGTTGTATGATTTTAGGTTGTGATTTCTTAAGTTCGAAAGATTAGGATTTCATTAAACTTGTTTTGATTGCCACAAAGTCCGATAGGGGATAGAAACATACCCCTATGCTTTGTGTTATCTGCTATAATATTCATAGTTCTTTTAATGCTTTCTTACACATTCGTATTCAACATAGAAATATAGTTGGGTCGTGTGTAGGAATAGACGTTATTGCTTGTCCGAAAGGAAGTTTTAACAACATTAGGAATATGAATTTTCAAAACCCGTGAATTGTATTTAAATAATTGGTTAAGATATGGATGATAGAGTCAAAATGGATTCATAATTCTAACGCATTTATTTTCATTCGTTTAAAATCAAATTTGTCAATTTTTTAGTTTAATCTTTATTTTAGTTTTCAAAATCAAAATTCTCAAATCAAAACAAATCTCTAGTTCCGGTTAAGATAGTAATCTAAAATACAATTTAATACAATCTCTGTAGGATCGATACTTGAACTCACGTCCACTTTATTACTTGCGCGACCAGTGCACTTGCGGAGTGTTGTCATTAACTCTCATTACATATGCTTATGAGTGGTTTGAATTGCTTGGTCTATATTCTATGCTTTTGAGTTGGTCGAAACTAACACCCTTGTAGCGAATTGATATATGTTAAGAGAGAACTCATGAGAGGTGGGAGGATACAAGCCACGTTGGGCAATGAATTGGTCCGGGGGTATTGATTTTCATTTCTGTTCAGATGATATTGGATGATGCATCTCTTGCACACACTAACACACTCCGGTTATGCAATTGAATTTTCATACTAAAAGAAAAGTGGGCTGTAACCTTGACTTTCCGATTGTAGGTCTATCTTTTTGTTTGAGTTATGTTTCTTTTCTTTTACATCATTATTCGAGGACGAACAATGGTTTAAGTGTGGGGGGATTTGATAAGTGCTTTATTAGCACATATTTAATTCACTTATTATCTTATTTTGTTATTGGTTTGATCCTATTGAAGTATCGTTTAATGCACTTTCACTTATTGTGCTATGTAAGGTCAAAAAGAAGAAAAGAAAGGAAATAGGACCAAAGAAACACAAAAAATCAAGAAGTGAGGTTCAAGGGTATATTCAAAGAGCTCAAAATCAATAATAGCGTGTGAGAAGAAGATTAGATGCAAAAATTATGGTCAAAGAAGGTTTGGGGTGAAGTTGGAAATCAAAAACCCGCAAGGATTGTGATCATGAATTTTAGTCATAGATTGAAGCTCAATTTGGTCATATAATAATTTCGAATTTGGGAAGATCTATTTCACAAAGAATTGTATATATTTGAGTTTTCTTTCCAACTCAACTTGAATCACCACAATCGGAGTTCGAGAGAGAAATTTATGACCAAAATATCGAGCACAGTCGCTTCTCGACAGAGATGCATTTACGACCGTAAATGACAAAGTTACGGCCATAACTTCCAAATTCCGAAAATTTTCAGTAACTCACTTACGGCCGTAAATGACAAATTTACGGCCGTAACTTGCTCGCCAAGAAATTTCCTTATCTGATTCATTGCATAATTTTGGTATATCTTGTGGTAAAGCTAGGGCACGATTTTGGGAGTATTAAAGGAGCAAAATCACCACAACAAGGAGGCTGGACATTGAGAAAAATTGAGAGCAAGATTTAGAGCATTCTTGGGAGATTTTCAAGCGCAAGAATATCAACAGCAATGGAATTCATGAAGCAACTTGAAGAATCTACCGCAACCATGCTAAGGTAAATTCTATGTCTTGTTCAAAGGGGAAGTTATGTTAACTTGATTATGTTATTTTCTTTTCCTACAAATTAGTAGCGTGAATTTATTCCTTTATTTTAATTGTTGGATTATTATGTTTTGAATGTTCAATTGAGTTTATTTGATTAATAGTTTAATTTGGCCAATTAGATTATTGATCTTTGTATTCATGAATATGATATGTTTAGATTCTTGATCCGTAATTGTCATTGAATCTTTACTTTAGTAGCAAATAAATCTGGTATAGGTTTAGTAATAATTCAACTTGGATTGATTAATTTGAGCTTGTGAAATTAACGATCCAATTCAATCTGTTCTTCTAAATTTTCATATTAGTCGTGCAATAAACCCTAAGAGCTTGTTTAGGATTGTCCGTGGCTAGAATTGGTTCGAATAGCTTGTTTTGAATCAGTACACATAAGGAAGAATTTAGATAATTAGAGCTTGTTGATTATTTATAATTGATAATTGAATTAGTGATAGAAACACGTTACAAGGAAAGGTATAACATTAATTGAGGGTACAACCGAATCCGAGAACAAGATTTCTTCTTATATTATTTATCTAGTCATATTTAATTTTTTATTTTTATGCATATTTTTTATTCAAGCAACTTTAAACAACAAACCCCCCAATTCCATTCTAATTGATCGTACAACTAATTTTAGTTTTCGTTCCTTGTGGGATCGACCCTTACTCTCGCTACTACATTATTAATTAATATTTAGCGAATAATGAATTATTTATTATTTTGGTGTATCGCGACACGCATCAATAGTCTTATGTTTGAAAAGCAAGTAGTTCTCGTAACATTGTCTCATGTTTAGAAAGCAAGTAATTCTCATTAACACAATTATGCATGCTAACATTATAATCCAAATAATCATTTATGCGCATTTTTGAAAAAATGAGTTTGTAAATAAGAGTCTACCTTATTTCTCGAGTTTTGAGCAAACAGGATTAAACATTTTAATGTTCTCGCACCTCGTCTAGTCCTATAAAAATAAGTAAATATATAATTAGAATCATACTTTGGAATAATCAAGTCTAGAAAGATGAATAAATATATAATCAAGTTTAGAAAGATGAATTTGTGTAAAATAAGGTTTTTAAAAGGCTTTAGGGACTAAATTGTGAAATTAGAAAAAAAAAATAATCAAGAATTGACTCATGTAATATGTGAACCTTGGGACTGATTTGAGTAATTTTTAGAAACTGCAGGGTTGAGATAAAACATTTTAAAATATGGAGGGACTGAAATAAATGATTTTAAAACTTGAGGGACTAAAATGGTAATTTTATAAAATATAATTATGGGCTTATTATGTAATTTGAAGAATTTGTAGTTTATGGGTTTTGATTGTATGAAATAAATGGGGAGTTGAAGAATATTTAAGTTATGAAATGAATGTGTAGGTTATATGTAACCTAAGAATTTGATGAAAATTTAAATATTGAAAGTTTTTTGGTATTGAGAGGTTGGAATGTTATATCTTTGTTGGAAGGAAACGGGATGTAAAATGAATTGTACATAAAATAATAAAATTTGGACTTAATATGTATTAGATTTTAAATAAGTAAGGTTTCGTGTTTAAAACGAAAATAGTGATTTTGGATGACTTTTAAAATTGCAATTTGGACTAGTGATGAACTTAAATTTTTTACTTATAGTCTTAAAATAATAATATGGCTAGACGAGAGCGCTAAGTTTGAAAATAATGACCTTTACGATTAGAGAGTCGTAGCGACAAGTTTGATAATACTAATTTTTAAACTTGAAATTTCTTAGTCGCTACATTAATATTGTTATGTTGCTTTTTTTCAATTGGACTTGTAAAAATTAATTTATATTTAAGTTGTTATTAACCGCACTCGACTGGGCGGTTCTGGTATGGGACAAAAAATTGGTGGTTCGATTAAAATTTTGGAAAATCAACCTTGAATCGATCAGTTGTCATCACTGTTTGAGTTCTTGATTGTGCCAAAATATCTAATAATGTCTATAATTTTTATTAAAAAACAATGAACTTATCATTTCTTTGTTTAGTAACACTGTTTGATTTATAAACTGGTTTATTTATGATTTTGAGGTAAAAAAGTAGTAGTTAAAAAATTGGAGAGAGAAAATATATTTAGTTAAAAAATTGTTTGAGAAATTGTATAATTTATAAATTGATTTATAAATTATTTTATTTTGGTTACCAAACGGAAGTACAAGTAGACAAAGGTGTGGACCCAAATTCACCCCTCGTTTGGTAAATGTATTTTTTTTTATTATTTATAAATCAGTTTATAAATTACACAATTTCTCAAATCATTTTTTAATCATAAACATTTTCTTTCTTTATTTTTCAATCATGCATTTTACCTCAAAATATAAATAAATTAATTTATAAACCATATTTTTTTACCAAATAAAGGTCAAATAATCAAGACAATACAAATTTCATTAGTCCTCTCAAGTCTTTAAAAAAAAAAAAAAAAAACGACTCTCATTGAACAAAGTCAACAATTTCGGCAATTATAACCCTCTCATCCTCAATTAACTCTTGATTAAGCACACCAAAGTGGAATGAGCAATCACTCTCAATACTGAAATTAAATACTGAAATTAGAGGCTAAGAGTATGTTTGATTGGAAAGATGAAAAATGAGTAGATGAAAAATATTTATTTCCCGCGGAAATATATTAATTATGTTTGATTGATTTAAATTTGAAGATAGGTATTGTGATAAATTTTCAACTTTTACTGTTATTTACCTTTTATTTGAGACTGACCCATCCACAGATTTCTCTCCAGTCGGCTCCATGACTCCGTCAAGCTTCAGCTGGTCAAATCAACACCAATATCTCGTCGGCCTTTAGTGCTTCTAATGTCTAGCTACTCCAGTTCAATAATGCTCCTTTCTCTGGTTTTTCGGTTCCAAATTTCAAGGACTAAATCTGGTCACTATAACAAAAACCTCTCTATATTTTGAACACGCAGCAGCAGAGGCAGAAGCGAAGAAACAAATTGAAATTTTCCTTTTTCAATTTTCGGTCAATCATGTGATAAAAGCAACTGCAGCTTCAACTCTGAATTCGTTTTTCATTTTCTGCCAATCATTTATCTGGGCTTTTTTGGGTTGAATTTTTACTGATTAATTAGGATTGGATTGAGAAGGAAAATCATGTCCATTTATGGAACGTACTCCACTTCCGACCGCCGGTAAAAGCCGTACTCTCATATCATCCGATGAAGGTGGATTTAATTTGTAGATTCCCAGTGGTCATGGAATTGTTGTCGGCTTGCTACATAGAGTTTAATTTGATTAATTTTGTATTTTGCATATTAAAATAGATTGGGACTTCACTTGGGAATTGTAATGGAGAAGGGCGGAAGACGAAGAAGTGCGGGTGCAGACGTGTGCAGTTGTCTTTTATTTTGCCTACCAAATCAAGGAAAATGGGCTCACGTGAGGGAAAGTAAGAAAATGTTTGTATGGGAAAATATGGTACATCAAACAGATGAAAAGACAGAAAATTGGATTATATTTTCCATCTTCCTGGGTAAATGTAGGCTATCAAAGATAGCCTAAAAGTTTAGACTTGCATGTTGCTTTGATATAAAAAAAAAACATAATAATATGATCTTTGTAATATCTTTTAACTATTCCATCTCAATTAATAATTTAATGCTAATAGTTACAATGAGTTTTCCTATGTCAATTATACTCATTTTGTTCCATAAAGATAGACTTACTCCTATTTTCATGTAAGAAAAAATATAATTAATGTAATTGGAAATATAAATATTTCTTACATTTTTCTAATATATCTATACATTAATAATGGTTTAAATAGAATTAGTTTATATTTGTTGATAATAATGTACATTAAATAAGGGCATATTAAAAAACTTAAAAATAAATATACTTTCAATAAAGAAAGTAGTCTATAATTTGGGACGGACAAATAAGGAATATAAATGTATCTTCACAAGACGGAGGGAGTATATATTTTCTATGTAATTATTAAAATGTCTTAACCCAATCGATACAGTAAAAGGGGTGGAGGCTCCACCTGGAGCAACAATGGAAAGATGAAGTAAAGTAGAAATCTTATCATCAAGAAAGTAATAGACTACATAAAGTACAGCTAAGAAAAAGTAGTATCTGAAATGCATAATAAGTGACGAGGCAATGAGGCCGCTCATCACGCCCAAGCACACTAATGCACAACCAATACAGAAAAGTGCACAATGCGCAGCAAGGTACGAAACATGCGCATACGAGAGCATAAGCCCCTGTTCTCTTTGCTGTTTTGAGGTAGTTTTCTGTTTTTATTTTCGAAAACGCTAAAAACGCGTTCTCTTTACCATTTTCGAAAACACATTTTGAAAAACAAAAAAAAAAATTGTACACAAAACGGAAAACGCCCGAAACATCGTTTTGGGCGTTTTGTGTGTATTTCGATAAAAAATGTCCAAAACGCGGAAAATGCGTTTTGGGAATTTATTTATTTTTTTTATAGAATTATCTTAACTTAGAACTAAGCTTAATATAAAGTTTTTATTTTTTTTATTTTTTTTTTTTTGAATTATCCTAACTTGGAACTAAGCCTAAATAAAGAATTTTTTTTTTTTTTTTTTTTTTTTTTTTTAGAATTATCCTAACTTGGAATTTAGTTTAAATAAAGTTTTATTGAATTCAATATCAACATTACAAAAAAAATTAAATGAGAATTCTTGTTGTTATATTTCAAAAAATGCAATGATAAATGGACTCTGGTGGTTTTGAAAGAACTTGCATTTTCTGGATTTTAATAGAAGTAGAGCTTTCTCAAGTCCCGAACCTGACCAAGCTGTGTTAATATAGACTCTTAATGCTCACATTAGTGTGTTGCATGTAACCATATTTTTAGTGTATTGTGAAAGGAAATTTGAGTTGGAGTTAGTAGTATTTTGCAAGCAAATTAATTAAAAATAGTTTAAATAGTGTTCAGCAAAATTTCAAACAGAACGTGTTTTCCATCTTTTCATTTTCAAAAACAGTTTTCAGAAATGACAAACCAAATGCGTTTTCAGCAAATTTGAAAACAAAAATGAAAACACAAAATATAAAACATTTTCGAAAATGAAAATACAAAATAAAATATAAACAGAACGTCACCTAAGCGTCTGCTGGGCGCACATTTTAGGACATAAAAAAAACTAAGAATTCAACAAGAAAAATAGTGATTTTCAAATATGAATCAACCAAGGGCGGAGCTAGCCTATGGCTATGCTCCGCCTAAGCTAACTAAGTATTAAAAAAAAATTGAGATTTTTTTTTTTTCAAGTACAGATATCCAAAAATAATTTTTGCTTACCCCCAAGCCCACTAAGTTTTTGATTCAGCCAGGTTCAATTCCAATTTCAAAGATAGTTTTTTCCTTATTGGGTATTTTTATGTCTACATATATATGCTTGTATATGAGAGTTTAATTATAATCTTTAGTTTATCTCCACTTCTTACTCTTTTGCAGTACTTAAGATTATTTTGAAGTATCAGGTTACTTTTGAATGTCTACTATTTTGATTAATTTGTTTAAGTTTGATTATAAGCTTTGATTTGTCTCTACTTCTAATTTTTGGACTTAATTATATTTTAGATAATTCTTGTTTTTTAATTTATTTGTTACGATCATACCTAAATGGACTTGACACGTCACCAATAAGAACAAACGCGGGACACACTCACATCCAATTGTGCTCCGGAGCCATAAAATCAGAGATCCATCAGTCTGAACTCACAAGGCCTAGATTCCATTAGCCGGACTCCTTATGCCAAGATGGTATTGTTCGAAGCATATCCTCTGGATTGGTGATGGGACCAGTCAGTTTGTCGAAGAGATGTGACCCCTCTGCAAGTTGCGCCTTGATGTGACAGTATCTTTAAAGGGATGTGATGTATGTTGTTCCCCTATGATGAATGGTAATTGTGACGCCCCAAATTCATTTCCAATTTTAATTCATTCTATTTGTTTTCCACCCATATTTTGATTTTTCAAACAAACAAAATAGTATTTTATCCACGCGCTCTAAATATAAATTTGAACTTTTATTTTTAAAGTATAATTGGACATTATTAAAAATAAGTATTTTTCTCTGAAATATAATTTGTAATTTAATTTAGAAGAAAACAAAATAAACTAAATATAATATAAAAACTTTATAATTAGTAATTGATATGAAAATATCTGTTTAAAACAGGGAACAAAGAGCAGATAGCGGAAGATACCCGAGAATTTGCTATTAAAAATATTTAACTATTTTGAAACGAAATAAAATTATTTACAAGTAGTTTGACTTTTTTTGGATTTTCCTGGTGAGAGGCCCATGAACTACGGTTAGATACCCGGTACACAATCGTCTCGTCATTTGAGAGTTCGCACCAACCTTCAATCCATTCATTGTCACACCTACGATGCAAAACTAAATGAGATAATGCTCATTAAGTAACATATGCATGATCATGCGCATAAGTTTCGATTCACTTTCTCACAATTATTTCATTCAGGCTCCGTGCCTTTTCATTATCTCAGTTTATCCACATTTTTTACTTGGGCCCGAATCTCACTATGTTGTATCGTATGATTTCAAATATCAACATGGCCAATAACATGCGCCTTCCAGTGCATGTGGTCATTCATCGCTCACCGAGACTCAAGACTCCACAGTTTGTATCCATCATCGCCCACCGAGACTCAAAATACTGACCCGAGAATTATATTATATCAATTAGGTCTGACCTATTATATACGGCGCTCGGCGTGCCGATCAGCATTCCCAAGGCCACCAAGAGACCTCCAAACACCACCCGTATATCGGCACTGGACCGCCAATGCCCCATCATCGACTACCTTTAATGATCGTCGGGAATCTCAAGCGAGTGTATATATCTGAACGCGAAGTAAAGTACGGTACACTCGTAGTGCAATTCTACTATCATCCACATCATTCTCTCTCCATATATTCTTTATCTCTTTCTTTATCATTTATGAAGGACTTTTTCTAAGTCCACACAATGCACATGTCAATACCCATGAATGTCAACATATATTTCATCTGCCAATTGTATATCATAATCACGTAATATGGCCAATGAATTCATGTACATTAATAACATGTCATATCATCGATTCATGTCTCACATGCTTTTACCACATACAAATAATTTCCATATCATATTTCATGAATATTGCACCAATAATATATCTCACATAGTCACGTATGAGCACATAATAATATTAATACTATGTTTTGCATTATAGTTGAAATGTTACTTACCTCATTCCTTAGTTATCTTAGAGTTCATGACTTTATTTCCCGGTATTTTGCACCACTAATCCGCTTGGAGTCGAACTAGAATGATCATCACTCCTTGCCTATCATGTATATACAAACTATAATTTAGTCACGTGACACTATATTATACTTCAACTACAAAATATAAATTAGGGTCCAACAAAATTAAAGTAGACAATTTCCCTACAAAATATTTAACTGAAATAATTATTGGGGTCGTCCTAATTTAAATAATTGATTTGCTTTATTATACCTCATACGAAATTAATTTAATTTCACTGTTTAAAATAATAATCATATTCATAATAATATAAACCTTAATTATATATTATAATAATTAAATAATAAAATAATTAAAAAATAAAATAAAACTTACCTTGGGGGGGGGGGGGGGTCGACCCCCTCCTTTCGCACTCTTCCTTTCCTTTTTCTGGATTGAAGAATGGCCTATATATAGTTTTTATCAAGGAACAATGTGTAATTAAATAAATTATTTTATTTTTTCTTTTAGTCCCATAAAATGTTAAACTTATATTTTAGTCCCAAAAATTATTAAAAATTAATAAAAATGACTCTAAGAATTTATAGGGTCATATGAAGTCGAAATAGAAAATTCTTGGGGCCAATATGAAGTTCTCAAGGAATACATTACAATGATATTTTCAGATCATAAAATCGATAACCGAGGTAAAAGTTATCGATAGTCAAAGTTAGTCACTGAAAACTATTTTACTTCGATTTCTTTTCAAATGGTTACTTTCGTCTTAATTTTTGGCACTCTTATTATAATCAAAATTGAACTTTCAGCATACCATTCTAAAATACCCACGATCTAGTTTTTCGTATCCTTGCTGAAACATAATATGGTCAACTATAACAAAAGTTGATGTTTGTCAAAATAGGCTATTTAAAACTAAATTTTCGAATGTCAACCTTTTTTATTAAGGGTGTGTTCTTTTGTAATTTAATTTGTCATCATTACAAAAATTTAAATTACACAATTTTCCATACCACTTTTTAATCATTCACATTTTCTCTCTCCAATTTTTAATCATTCATTTTATCTAGAAAACACAAATAAATCAACAAATAATTTCAATTCATTGATTTGACACAAAACATTCCAAATTAAATTCCAAAAGAACACACCCTAAGTTTTGAAGAAACATACGTCAACTGAATACGTGTGTACAATATGCCATTTTGAAGGTCATTCAATACTCTACATGATAGTATTCTCGAATAGTCAAAACAGATAACAAAACTAAGAATTAATGCATCCCGAAACTATAGCGTAACTCGTCGTTAATAAATATTATTTAAATAATATAATATAAATATATATGTGCACGTCATATATGTAAATAATTATTATATAACTTTTAATTATTACTATTTTGACCAATAAATTTACGAATTAACTTTGTTCTATTATTTTTCAACGTTTGGACGAATTTTTAGTTCCACATTGAAGTATATTCCATACACTTTAATTCATATCTTCCCAATTATGGAATTGATAGTGAATTTGTTAAATCGATAAAATTACTTAAAGTAATATTTAATATTCTTATTTATTTTTCGTTTATATTACATCAACTAAATTAAAACTCTTATTTAACGTCTGATAGGCCCATTTAAATAAGTCAAATAAATTAAAATTTATATTTGACTTTCAAATGGGTTCCTTTAAATATGAATAATTTAACATAATAATAGGACGCATTTTTGGGTCATTATAGTAATGATTATAACCAAAAGAATGGGTTACCCCATGGAAGGTTAGGAATTTGACACGTGTGAAGTATAATATCTGTCTCCAAGAAAGAGGTTAGAAACTCTCTGCTCGGACTCAATATACAAATCTCACTCCCTTTTCTCTCTTTTACACACCTATATTTCCCGCACCAAAATTATATTTTACTCATAATGGGTTCTAACTTGAGCGTCGAAGTGCAAACGGCCCGTTGCATACTAACTGTTTGTATTAGTGCGCAGGAAGTCCATATGTTTGAGAGGGAGGAGCTGAGATGTATTATCCAAGGTCCTATTAAATTTTGTGGTCAACAGATTTGAACTTTGATTGATTTCTATGAATTACTTATGATTATAAAAGGCCGATTTAAGGATTATATGTCATCATTACTTTTTTTATTTATTTTTATTTTGCCACTTGTTTTTTGTGATAAAAAATTCTTAATTGGATTTTGAATAATACATATCTTTGCAGATTGATTAGAATTTTGAAAAAACATCTATCTTTCACTATTTTAACGAGAAAGATGATGTTGGATCATGAAGTAATACAAATATATCCAAGAATCAACTATTACAAGTACAAGATCAATGACTGAAGACGAAGGTACCATTGAGATATTGCAAAGTAATACTCGATATTATAAACGTGATCTAGGAGGGGACTCCCTCTCCACCCCTATTCTTTTCTAGCGCACTAGAGTTCAATTTCCTAGCTCCGCCACTAGATTCAACAATGTGGAATTATTAAGATTTTTTAGGATTTTCATCATCACTCACATTATCTTGTTGCAGGATTTGCTGTGAATTCATGCCCAAATCGTTCTTATTGTTACCATTACTATATGTATTGATAGTTTCCAGTAATCCCATGTTTGTAGTTCATGAGACCAGTCCCAGCTGTTGAACCGGAGGGTGTTGCACCACCATTGATCCGGGGTTGAAATGGTTTCTGCCATCAAAAAAGTCAAAACCACCAATTCTTTGATTGGGGAAGGGTTTGTATTGCCAGAATGAATGTTCTTGCTGCCCTGCACCCACATGAGCCATAGCACTTCCGATCACAGGCAGGCAGCATCCAAAAGGTGTTCCAGAAGGTGCAACGGCCTACATGGCAGGAGACTGGATAAAGCTCGAGGGATGAGATGAGTCAGGTTTTGGCTCTGGTCCCTGTTCGTGATCATGCATGATGGTTTTTTTGACGTCACTTTTTGTCACAAAGCTGGTCAACAAACAAAATGAATTGATCTTTGACTCATCATGTTGAGATAAATTGATTTTGAGATTTTTGGCTCAACAACCAGGGCATATAATTGAATTCTAGATAGTATGTGAATTTATGAGAGTGTAACTTTAGATCAATGACTAAGGTCTGCACGTGTATAACCTGACACTCAGGTCGACATGTGTATGACCTGGCATTCAGGTCTACATTGTATATGACTTGGCATTCAGGTCTGCATTGTGTATGACCTGGCATTCAGGTGTACAAGTGTTTGGACCAGAGCATTATGTTTACAAGTCATTTGAAGTTAAAAGTTTTTCTTTGAATCAATAAATTTCTCTCTCTCAAATGAACATAAAATCCCACTATTTATAGAAAAAATGGGGGTAGACCTATTTACATATATGATCCTTCATCTAATAATTACACAATGGGGCAATCTCTAATAGTTATAGGCAATTTCACCCCTATCTTCATATAAGTATCATATTGACCCTTTGAGTTTATCTTGAGTAGTCTTGATCCTTAGTTTAATGTGGAACTTGACCAATAAGCTTGTTGACCACTGAATAGACAACTCTTAAACTTAACCTTGACCCAAACTTATGGGGTGCAACAAATGTCCCCCAAGGTCTGGACTTATGATCTCCTTAAGTTCGGACCTTATTCAAATACCAACCCTTGCTTCGAGCACACTCTACTTCTTTTTCTTGAGTCGTTTTGGTCGTTCATATGTAGAACTGATGTCCAAGTCTGATTGTTAGACCAGAAACACAATTCAGGTCGATTGGAAGATGAAGGTAAGGATTGAAGTTCACATAGAAGCCATTGTGCGTAACACGCGTTCACCTCAAACCCATAATCAGTAAATTCCGATTGGGTCAAACTGTTCTATATTTGATCCAGGTAGTCGAAGTCTTCATTTCATTTATGGACTTGATTTGAGGAGACAGCTGAAGAGCCAAGGAGTTGAAATAATTACCAGTTGAAGAGCCGCAGAGGACCTGAAATAATATCCAGTTGAAGAGCTAAAATAGTGGCCAACTGAAGAGGTGGCCTAGTTGAAGAGTTGATTGCTTCAACTTTTATTTTTAAATAGTGAATCTAATTCTTTTGAGTACTTGCGAATTTTTTTCTAATTATTCAGGCCAGTCCATTTATTCAGATCATTCGATAAGGTCAATTTCTGACGAAGCATACTTGCATGGATCAAAATATCAAATCTGAAGGTAACTCAGTGCACTGAATTAGTTGATAAGAATATAATCAAGATGACCTCAGGGATTGGACCGAACTTTGTGGGCGTTTTTATGTCCTGTCTCAAGGGTAACGGTAATAAAGACCCGATGGACTTGATTCTGTCATATCCCTCGGGTAATAGCAGTGAAGATCTCAAAGACTTAGTTCTATTGTGTCCCGTGTGTAATAGTAATGAAGACCCTGAGGGATTGGTTCTCTCGTGTCTCCCAATGTTTTACTTCGTCATGGGGATTTCACATAGTCATGACGGTGTACCTCGTCATTAAGGTCCACTTCACCATGGAGGTTCTACCTCATCAGAGTCACCTCGTCTTGGAGGTCTTACCCCTTCACTCAGGTCTACTTCACCGTGAGGGTTTCACCTCATCATGGTCACCTCACCTTGGAGGACTTACCCCGTCACTGTGGTCCACTTCATCGTGGAGGTTTTTACATCATGGTCACCTCCTCTTCATGGAAATTTTACCTCATCAAGGTCACCTCCTCATCTTAGAGATCTCTCCTCGTCATTGAGGTCCACTTCACCATGGAGGTTTCACCTCACAATGGAGATTTCACCTCATCATTGAGGTTCACTTCACCATGGAGGTTTTACCTCATCATGGTCATCTCATCTTCATGGAGGTTTCACATCATCATTGGGGTTCCACTGCATCAAGGAGGTTTTACCTCATCATGGTTACCTCCTCGTCATGGAGGTTTCACTCATCATTGAGGTTCCACTTCACCATGGAGGTTTTACCTCATCGTGGTCACCTTTTCGTCATGAAGGTTTCACCTAATCATTGAGGTTCCACTTCACGATAGAGGTTTTAACTCATCATGATCAACTCCTCATCATGGAGGTTTCACCTCATTATGGAGATTTCACCTCATCATTGAGGTTCACTTCACCATGGAGGTTTTATCTCATCATGGTCACCTCCTCGTTATGGAGGTTTCACCTCATCATTGAGGTTCCACTTCACCATGGAGGTTTTACCTCATCATGGTCACCTCCTCATCATGGAGGTTTCACCTCACAATGGAGATTTCACCTCATCATTGAGGTTCATTTCACCATGAAGGTTTTACCTCATCATGGTCACCTCCTCGTCATGGAGGTTTCACCTCACAATGGAGGTTTCACCTCATCATTGAGGTTGACTTCGTCATTGAGGTTTTACCTCATCATGGTCACCTCCTTATCATGGAGGTTTCTCCTCACCATGGAGGTTTCACCTCATCATTGAGGTTCACTTCACCATGGAGGTTTTACCTTATCATCATGGAGGTTTCACCTCACAATGGAGATTTCACATCATCATTGAGGTTCACTTCACCATAGAGGTTTTACCTCATCATGGTCACCTCCTCGTCATGGAGTTTTCACCTCATCATTGAGGTTCCACTTCATCATGGAGGTTTTACCTCATCATGGTCACTCCTTATCATGGAGATTTCACCTCACCATGGAAGTTTCACCTCATCATTGAGGTTGACTTCACCATTGAGGTTTTACCTAGTCATTGTGGCATGCCTCGTGATGAGGTCTTTCTCATCATTATGACGACATGCCTCGTTGACGTTACCCTGCCCTCGGGGTGCTTACGGACTGTCAACTGAGGTCTTTCCATGCCTCATTTTGTTGATGGAAGCCTGCCCTTTGGGCTCTTACAGGCCATCAATTGAGGTTTTTATTTGTTTAATGAGGTGGTCTTTCTCATCTTTAAGACAACTTGCCTTGTGATGTTGATGGTATCCTACCCTTGGGATACTTACGGACCATCGACTAAGGTCTTTAATTGCCTCTCAAGGAGGTCTTTGATTGCCTCTCAAGGAAGTCTTTCTCGTCTTTGAGACGATCTGCCTTGTGATGTTGATGATATCCTACCTTTGGGATACTTACGGACCATCAACTAAGGTCTTTGATTGCCTCTCAAGGAGGTCTTTGATTGCCTCTCAGGGAGGTCTTTTTTGTCTTTGAGACGGTTTGCCTTGTGATATTGATGGTATCCTGCTCTTGGGGTACTTAAGGACCATCAATTAAGGTCTTTGATTGCCTCTCAATGAGGTCTTTGATTGCCTCTCAGGGAGGTCTTTCTCGTCTTTGAAACTGTTTGCCTTGTGATATTGATGGTATCCTGCCTTTGGGGTACTTACAGACTATCAACTAAGGTCTTTGATTGCCTCTCAAGGAGGTCTTTCTCATCTTTGAAACGCTTTGCCTTGCGATGTTGATGGTATCTGAAAAGTTCTATATTAACGTTTATTTTATGCACTTATATCCTTGAATTAACAATAATGTGATTCTATCTAAGTATTATTAATGCATCTTATATTTTATGTGGTATAGAATCATAAAGGAAGAGAAAAGAAGGAAAAAGGACCAAAATGTACTTAAAATTGAAGATTGGGGACCTTGGGTGCAATTTATTTACAGCTGCAATGCAAAAATGTCACGGCCGTAAGAGTGTTCGTTGAATCAAGAAAAAATCAACAGAAAAGGATTTACGGTCGTAAACAAGAAGTTTCGGCCGTAACCTTCAAATATGCAAATTGGTAGAACCTGTCTTATGGCTGTAAACTAAAAGTTACGGCCGTAACTTCAAATTATGAAAAATATGCAGAAACCAAGTTACGACCGTAAAGAATTTGTCACGGCCGTAACATGCCCGTCAAAAATTTCCTTATTTTGAATCTTTCCATAATTTTGGGATTTCTTGAGCCCAAAGTTAGGGCACGAATTTAAGGCTATAAAAAGGGAATTTCATGACAAGAAAAGGGTAGAAAAAAAAGTATTGAAAGAGGAGCGGCTTGCTTGGAGATTGGAAGAAGAATTAAGCGACTCGAGAAGGTGAATCAAGAGAGAAAAATTCCAGAATTCTTTATGGCTTTAAGCGGCTAAGTTCTCCACCTAGTTCAAAGGGGGCGTTGTATTTTAATTCTGTTGTTCATCACTTTTCCAAACTAGTAACGTAGTTCTAAATTATTTACTTTGATTTGTTGGATTTTTATGTGTTTTTAATTCAATCGATGCAATTTTTTATTTGATTAAGGTCTTATCATTTAACTTGTTGTATTGAGATTTGCTATTTTGAATGATTGGATCCGTAATCGTCTTTTTGTTCAAATCATAGTAGCAAGTGGAAATTTAATATTTCCATAAGGAATTCCAATTTAGGTTAACTGTCACGAGCTTGTGTGATTGATAATCTAATTCACTCTAATTCTTTTCAACCATTATATAGTTGTTGTCTTAAATCTGAAGAGCTTGTTTTAGGTTATTCAATGGCTAATGTTTGATTAGAGAGCTTATTCTAATAAATGCAACTAAGGGAGAATAGGAATAGTTAGAGCTTATTAACTATTTATGGGTGATAAATCAAAGAAGAAATTGAACTCACGTTACTTGGAAAGTGATAACATTGTGATAGAATACAACTGAACCTGAAAACTAGGATTTGTCAATAATTGATTTATATTCTATCTAATTTATGTTTTTATTTTATTTTCAAGTTATTTATAATATTTGAACTCAAAACACCCCCCATCTATTCTGATTGATACATCACTAAATTAGTTCTCGTTCCTTGTGGGAACGACTCTTACTCCCTCTATTACAATTAAATTTGATGATTTGCAAGTAAGATATTAATTTAAATTTCGGTGTGTAACGACGCGCATCAATATCCTGCTCTTGTGGTACTTATGGACCATCAACTAAGGTCTTTGATTGCCTCTCATGGAGGTCTTTGATTGCTTTTCAAGGAGGTTTTTCTATTCTTTGAGACGGTTTATCTTGTGATGTTGATGGTATTCTTCCCTTGAGGTACTTACGGACCATCAACTAAGGTCTTTGATTGCCTCTCATGGAGGTCTTTGATTGAGATTGGTTTGTTTGATGTCCTCACTCCATTCTAAATGAACTAATGAAAAATATTTACTTGAAACCCAATCAATCAAAGTTCAGCTTTGAAAACTTCAATTCCCTTTGTCTCCTTTATTCTTCATGTACAGCTCTTTTATCATGGGCTGGGAGCATGGGTTCTTTTCTCTTCCATGTCAATGGTAGAATTCATCGTAACACCATCAGAAACTAAGAGGGGGAGCTTTTATCCGAGCTGAAGTTGAGATATCCGAGCTGAATTGTTCTAGCCTCATTGAAACGAACGAGCGGACTGAGGAAACAAACTGGAATAAATGGCTTGATTGCAGGAAGAACTAGAATTTAACTGCAGTTGAACACTACCACCGAAATGATCGTCACGTGATTGAACTAAATGCTTTTCTTTATTACTTAACCTCTACTTTAACATTCGAACTGGAGTTGTTCTGAATAGAACCTTGTTGAATTGATCTTGACCGCGTTGACTCAAGTGTGACTTGAATATGTGACTCCAGCTTTCATGGCCAATTCGATCTGAATATGTGATGGTTGAACTGGGCGAGTTGCATGGCCACTTCAGAAAATTGAGTTGGTAGTAGACTGGAGATTAAGGGAGGAATTTTCTCGAGTTGAACTTGTAGCGACCGAGAAAATTCTATAACAATAAAAGTTAAATTTATTTAAATTGTCGCTACGACTTCACCCGATGAAAACGTGTTCGCCTAGCCAATTAAATTATTTTAAGATTTCGAGAAAGAAATTTAAATCCGTTTTAATCTTTATTTCCGATTCGCGATTTTAAATTTGTTCGAAATTATTATTTCATTTTGAACCCAGTTATTTTTTTTAAATTCCTAAATTTTCTTATTTTACCATTATCACTTTTAAATTTAATCCATACAATTTATGTTACAACCAGCCAAAAAAAAAAAAAATACAACCCTTCAGATTTCTCTAACGTCTCCCCATGTCATTGCCATTCAATGACAGAGTTATTCTCCATCTTCATCACAGGAGTTACAAACCTGTTCAGCTTCAGCCCAGCCATACATGTATAGATCACCTTCCCCTCCTTTCATTTCTTGTTTCCCTCACGTCCCACACGCTGCAACTTTTGGGTAAGATGTCCATGATGATCACCTGCATAAACTCCCAAAACAACACTGCTAGCATCATCACCAGTTCGACCAAATCAGCTCCATCACTATCAAACACACATAGAAACACCATCTTCATCATCGCTGCTTTCACCACCGGACACCACCTGCAGCGCTGCCTACACCATCATCCCCAATTCAACATCACCTAATCCAATTTCAAACACTGAAACACACCACACGCAGTCCACAAACGAAAATGCCATACCGGAACCCAACTCGTCACCACGATCCTAAATGGCAGCCCCGCCGCACCATCAATCATCACTGCCCATCTCCCAAACCTCCAAACCCACACCAATCAATACCAAAGCCACCACCATAAAAGGTCCACTGCCACTGCCACTTCTAAATCCCAGTCGAAAATCAAACCCAAACCCAGAAATAGAATAAGTTTAGAACCCTACCTTGAGCGCCGCCCTATTCGCCGGAAATCGCACCAACTTAAGCTTCGGTTTCGCCTCGGTTTTTCGCACATGTTCTCGCACAAAATTGCACCAAAAATCACCCAATACCCTCCCTCTCACGCACCTACGCTCGCCCCTCTCGCCGCCGCCAAGGGATGGCGACGTTGTAAGGCACGACGGCCTGGAATCCGCGAAGGGCGATGCCCTTCGCCTCCCTCTGTTCGTCTCTCTCTGTTGAGAGAGATGAATTATATAATTATATATATATTTGATTTTCAGATTTTGCCTATTAGTCCTAATCTTTTCAAAGTCTTTTAATTCAGTCCCTGATATGTTTAATATGTTTTAAGTTCAGTCTAATTTTAATTATTTAATTCAGTCCCTCCAGTTGAAAAACATTTCATCTCAGCCCAGAAGTTTTTGAAAGTTCTGAATCAGTTCCAAAATTAATTATTTACGTGAAGTAGCCCTGGATTTCTTACAAGTACACTATTTAGTCCTTAAAACCTTATTTTACACAAATTCACATTTCTAAAATTGATTATTCCAAAGTATGAAATGGAAATGGGTAGAGAGAGAAAGAATCTGATTTTTTATTAAATTGTGACTTTCGAAAATTTGTACCTTGGCCCCTAACTTTTAAAAGTCATTCAAATCAGTCCCCAGGTTTTAAAAATGATTATTTCAGCTCAAGTTTCAAAGTATTCATTTTGGTCCCTAAACTTTCAAATCATCAATTTCAGTCCTTAAATTGTAAATTATTATTTTTAAACTATAAATTTCTAAAGACTAAGGCAACTTATGGGCTAGACGAAGCGTACGGAGAATTAAAGAATGGAAGTCATTTCACGCTCAACTTTGCACTCGTCGGATATGAGGTAGACTCATACTCTATAATTTATTTAGCTATGATTTGCATGTGAATCTGAAATTATGTAAATCATATATGATGTTATGTTCATGTGATTAACCATGAGGGGTAAGACGGGCATATGCTCTCCCAAAAATGGTGTAAGAAGAAGAAATGTTATATGCGCTATAACTTCCATGCATAATTGCATGTTGAATTAAGACAAGACAAGGCTACTTTCCGCACTTATGTGAATATGTGATATGTTATGATGTTATGAGAAATATGTCAGCATGATTACATGTTTATGTGCAAATTTATGGATTAAGTGAATTATTCGGTTATGAGTTTACTGAGTATTTCTTAGAAATACTCACCCCGTTATTAACAATTTTTGCAGACTTCGGAAGCGGTAGCGAGTGATGGACACAAGTGGCAAAGAAATAATTAAATGTTATTTTAAAAATTCCGTTTAAGTCGAACTTTATTTTATACTGACTATGGAGAATTTGGATTTTATTTCTATGAATGATTTGAAAGAATATTTTATGCAAAAATTTAAAATTTCATTTATTCTCGCTAAATGAATATTTTTTTTTTTTTTTGAAAATGAGTTTGAGACGATGAAGTGGCGTTTCGAGTATTTAGAACTCGGGGCGTCTCAGAACTGCTGGCCTACACTGGAGTTTAGTCAAACTAAATTTAAGTGATGGATTTTTAATTGAAAAATGAAGGTCGGTCGCACAAGAACGGGCCCTCCTTCTAGCGCCAATTTGTTGACGTCACTTTTGTCACAAAGCTGGTCAACAAACAAAATGAATTGATCTTTGACTTATCATGTTGAGATAACTTGATTTTGAGATTTTTGGCTAAACAACCAGGTTATATAACTGAATTCTAGATAGTATGTGAATTTATACGAGGTGGAACTTCAGATCACCGACTACGGTCTGCACATGTATGACCTGACACTCAGGTCGACATGTGTATGACCTGGCATTCAGGTCTGCATTGTATATGACCTGGCATTCAGGTCTGCATTGTGTATGACCTGGTATTCAGGTCTCCAAGCGTTTGGACCTGAGCATCATGTCTACAAGTCATTTGAAGTTAAAAGTTTTTCTTTGAATCAATAAATTGCTCTCTCTCAAATGAACATAAAATTCCCCTATTTATAGGCAAATTGGGGGTAGACATATTTACATATTTGATCCGTCATCTAATAATTACACAATGGGGGCAATCTCTAATAGTTATAGGCAATTTCACCCCTATCTTCATATAAGTATCATATTGACCCTTTGAGTTTATCTTGAGTAGTCTTGATCCTTAGTTTGACGTAGAACTTGACCAATAAGCTTGTTGACCACTGAATGGCGACTCTTAACCTTGACCCAAATTTATGGGTGCAACCGTTTTCATAGGTTTAGCATCTGAATATGAGGTTGAAGCATCTAGGTATTGCCCAAACCCGCCACTGTTTGAGCTGAGCTGGTGGTGCAACCCAAGCATGCCGATTGTGCCACCAAATAGAGGCATATACTTGGATGTTGAAGGTGAAATGGTGGTGCCCTTCTACGTAAAGAAAGGTTGAGATTAGAAAAACTGGCTGGAATTGTTCCTGTACCAGTGGCAGCTATTATTGATGGTTTAGCTTGGCGCATAAGCCATTCTATAGTCTCACCATCAGACTTGAGACCTAATTCTTTGGTCAGCTGGAACACTCTGGTTGCACATAAGGCCAGCATGCGAATGCGCCTCCCTCGGCCATCCACCTTGGTGTGTCGATCCTTGGTTGGTTTCTTGGACACAGAAACATTCTTATTGATGTTATTATCATTATTATTATTGATGGTGGTTATAGGAATGGAGGAGGTGGTGGTGGTGGTAGTGGGACGGTGGGCGTACGGGGCATTGACGGGATCAGGCTGACTTTGCTGGTGTTGAGAAACCAGCTAGAGAAAATCTGGTTCTTTGGAACCACTTTTACTCCCTTGGTTTTTATTCTGCAACTCCATAGAGTTGAGTTTTGTTGTCAAGAAAATTTTCTTGATATATCTCAAACATTTAGGAGATGCATAAGAGGATAGTATGTGTGTTATTAATGGGAAGACTTTAGAGTCGACCGAATAAGCCCTTGTTTGATTTTCATACTTTTTGAAAAAAAAGAGTTTTGGATATTAGTTTTGGGAAATCGTGTGGTTAAAAAGTGATTTGAAAAGTAAAAAATTGTGGGCTTGATTTTTTTGGATGGTTTAGATTGATTACTGTAGAAAAAGAAGTATTTTTATGAGAAAATATGGTTGTCAAACAAGGGTTAGGTGAAATTGTGATTTGTGGGGCTTTTCTTTCCCATCTTCTCTTTAGTGGTGCCTATGGGCCAATGCCCACCCAAACTCGATTCGCCTCGTTAGAAAACTCGAGATCGGCACAAGGCCCCTGTCATGTAGGACCTAACCGAGCTATTGCCACCCTTACTTCCCTTGTGGTTGATTGTTATAAATTAGAACCTAAATTTATTTATTTATTTACAAGAGCAATGAGAAAAATATACACATTTAGTAGTTCACTCTCCGTTTGAGAGTTAAGTACGCCTTCCAACATTGTGTTTGATTAAAACAATTGGCATGGAAAACATTTTCCATGCATAAGCATGTAATGCATAAACTAAGTCATTTTCTTGAAAAATCTTTTTTCACCATTTTGCTAAGAAAACTTTTTCCAACTTACATGAAAAATCTTTTCTTTTCCACCTATTAGAAATAAAAATAGATGATATGTATGACAAACTATTTAAGGTACAAAAACTCAAAAATCAAGAGTATAAAATGTCGATAAGTGAATATATTGAAGATCTAAAAATATTAATGAAATCATTAATAAGTGATGTTCAAGAAGTAAAAAAATGAATTAAAAGAAGTAAGAAATGATATAAATATACTAAAACTAGATATTAGAGAATTCAAAGAAAATAATAAAAATAAAGATAAGAAAATAGACAAAAAACTCATAAAAAAAGAAATACTAAGAATAGGAAAGAAACACTTTGAACAAGAAAAAATTATAATAGAAGCGGGAAGTATGGATGATGAATTTAGAAAAAAAATATTACCAAAAATACTAGAAGAAGAATTAGAATTACAAAAATCCATAGAAAAACTTTAGGAAAATTAAAAGCTGAAGAAAAAACTGAAGAACAAGATAAAAATGAATGAAGAATTAGATTTGCTGATAGAAAATTTTGACCAATTAAGCCTAGAAAATTTTAATGAATACCAAGTTTTAATGAATACTGGAGGAGCACCTAGCCCAACTCCAATAGGAACTTCCAAACAAGAATTACCAGATTCGGATGAAAGTTATGCACCTTTATATAGTAAACCACATCAACAATATTATGATAGAATCAGAGATATACAACCACCTAAAGAGAATAAATATAAAAATAGATTTGAACCAAATAATAATTATGATAAACCTATTAATCATAGAGGAACAAAACTAGATTTGGATTGTAAAATAGTTACTAAAAAAGCCTTATTAACTTTGGCAGATTCAATGATACTGTTCTTTTTATACAATAAAGATGACACACGGGAAAATAATGATAGAATGATAAATTTTTTAGTTGCATCTTTTGAAAGCCATGTTAGAAATTGGTGGGAAGGAATAAATAGTGATACGAAAGCATTAATAAGAAGAAATGTACAAATGGAACTAATAAAATCAGATAGAAAGGGTATAGAAAAGTTAGTAGATTATATTGCGAATGAATTTTTAGGAGAAATTGGATAAGTAATGTTGAAGCAGAAAAAATTAGAGAAAAAGATAATGCAAGAGTGAGATTAATAAATTTAACAATATGTGATATGTGTAAAATCAAAGAATACACTTGTGAATTCAAAAAATACTATTATGTCCAATTCTATAGTAATGAAAATTAAGAAGTATACAGAGATATGTAATACAATAAATTACCAGGTTTATGCGGAATATACTTTAAAATAGAATTTGAAAAATTTATCATAGATAATCTTGGAACACCTAGAACATTAAGATCAAGGATAAAATTCATATTTGAAAGATTGGCATATATATGTCAACAAAGACAATTATTAAAGAAATCAAGAAAAGTAACTAGAATATGTTGTGAAGATATGGAAAACCCAATCCAATGGGGATGCAACCCTGAAAGAAGAAAATATAATAAAAGAAAATATAAAAATAGAAAGTTTAAAAAATTTTAGAAACTTTAGGAAAAGATATATAAAATCGAAGAGAAGATATTACAAAAGAAGATATAATCAAAATAAAAAACAGAAAAATAGAACTTATAAAAAAAGACAAAAGCCAATGCAAATGCAAATGCAAATGTTGGAATTGTGGAGAAATGGGAGATATAAGCCTTGATTGTAACAAAAAGAAAGTTAAAATATTACAAAAAGAATGTTTAGAAATAGAAAGTGAACTAAGTGAAATATCTGATATTGAAGAATACTATGGTCAAGAAGTCTATATAAGTGAAACAGATTCATAAAGCAATGAATTAGAATCAGAATAGAGAAATAGAAGAAATAGAAAGAAATAAGAACATAGATAAACAAGAATATGAAGGAATATAAGGTTATGGATTAAAAGTAACTTTTGATAATAATAAGTTCAGGAAAATACATAAATTATCATTAGATTTGAAAATAGGAAATGGGAAATATTAGATAGAATATGGATAAGAGAAAGAGTAGCAATAAATGAATATAATAAAATTGAAAGAGCAATAGATGTTAGAACTACTCAAGGAACACACAAATTAAATATTTTAACAAAAAATACGGTTACAGTACTATTAACAAAGATCAATAGAAAACAAAGTGAAAAGATCCAATATGTTTATTTAGCAAGTATCCAAATAATGTTTAAAACCTTGTTTAGAGAAAGATTAGATTCACCTTTGAGTCTTTGACTATAAGTTTACATGATTAAAGAATTATAAATTTAAAAGACTGTCATTTAGGAACAGTACAAGGAAATCTAGCATATAAGAAATTAATATTTACATGTTACCCAAAATATTGGATATCATTGAAAGACAGAAATTTTAATGAAGTTTTAGAACTACATTTCAAATTACATAAAGATGATATAGTGGAACCAGGAGATAAAATTATGACTATAGAATATAGGGTATTATACACATTTACTAATTCTAATTATGGAAACATTTATTCTAAAAAATCATATATTGAAATTCATAAAGAATGCAAAGATTTTGGTAAAGCTGTGGAAACAGTTAAACAAATAAGTTTAGTCCCAAGAAATTACGAACTTACTACAACAAAAAATAAACCAAAAATTATAGAGTTAAGAGAAGAAGAATACCTTAATAATAACATAACATTTGAAGATGGCAGATTAATTAGAAGATCAACAAGTTTATCCAATAGAAAATAATTAGGAGAAACTAGTAATACAAGAGAAATAGAACTTCATAGAAATGCCGAAAATATGAAAATAGAAGGTGAATATTTCAATGGAAAATAACATATAAAAAGATCAAATATATTAATTGACACAGGAACTAGTAAATGTCATATAGCTTTAAACAAGAATAAATGATTAATATCTCATAGAACTGATCCGTATAGATATATAAATTTTGATGGACAAATACATATGACTGAACTTGAAGTTAAAGTACCAATAAAAATAGGATGAATGAATCTCTTAGTACCATGTCATGTAAATAATAGTATGGTAAATTCTCATGTGTTATTAGGAATGCGTTTCCTAGATGGATTAGAAGATTATAGTATAAAACGTGAAGGATTATATATAACCCATAATGGTCAAATTATACTATGTAGAAAAGCTGAATAAATGAATAACCAAACAAGTTTTTCATTGGCTATTTATATTCAAGTTTCTATTGTCGAAACAAATATAACAACGTGTGCATTAATTGACACAGGAAGTGATATAACAATATTCAAAATTTTCTTAATAAAATCATGGAATACTAATGGAAAGATAAAAATTACAAGAGTAACAAAAGAAAGTACTCAGATAATTAATAGTGCTGATAAAATTGATATAATACTTGGAAGTAAACAAATAGTTGTAAATAAAATATATAATTACAACAAATTAGAATGTGATATATTACTATGGAATGACTTTATACAACAATTCCAATATTATAAACAAAATAATTACATAATAATGTTACAAATACCTTGTGGATATTTACTAAAAATACTAAGAGAATTTAGACATTATAGAGTTCAGGCAACACAGCGTGGTGATAAATGAGACAAAAAATCAATTACACAAAATGAAATAAAAAATAAAAGAATAATGTATAAAAAAGTCTTAAAATGAACATACAAACAAACATGAAAAAAATCATTGATCAATTTGTGGAGAAAATCCATAATTATTTTGGAAACCACATCATCTAAAAGCTAAAATAGAATTAACAGAAAATGTTATTTTAAGAGTTAGACCAATGATGTAAACCATACAAGATACACAGGAATTTAAAACTCAAATAAAAGAATTACTTAACCAAAAATTAATCAGACCTAGTAATGGACCCCATAGTAGTCCAGCTTTCATGGTTATGAAACATTTCTAACAAAAAAGAGGAAAAGATAGAATGGTGATAAATTATAAAGAATTAAACAAATATACTAAATTTGATGGATACTTTTTACCAAATAAAGAGGTACTAATAAATCTTGCAAAAGGAAAATAATATTATTCTAAATTTGATTGTAAATCAGGATTTTGGCAAGTAAAAATGGAAGAAGATAGTATTCAATATACAGCATTTAGTACACCCCAAAGTAAGTGTGAATGGATGGTTATGTCATTTGGTTTAAAAAATGCACCACAAATATATCAAAGAAGAATGGATAATATATTTAGAAAATTTAATGAATTTTTAATTGTCTATGTTGATGATACATTAATATGTTCTAATAATAGAGAAAAACATAGAAGTCATGTGATAAAATTTATAAATGAATGCAAAAAGAAGGAATTGTTCTTTCAAAAAACAAAGTTATAACAGAAAAATAAGAAATTGATTTTCTTGGATTATCAATAGATAAAAGAGGAATAAAATTAAAAACTCATATATCTAAAAAAATAGAAAGTTTTCCAGATAAATTAGGATCCAAAGAACAAATACAAAATTTTTAGGATGTTTAAATTATGCAGAATGATTTATTGAAAATCTCTCAAAAAAGAGACATAAAATTTAGATTTTACTTAGAAAAATAAATACTAAAGGATGAAGTGATGAACACACAGAAATTGTCAAATCACTCAAGGAAGAATGTAAAAATTTGTCAAAACTAAGATTACCAGATGAAAAAGATAATATAATAGTTAATATTGATGCCTCGGATAAATATTGGGCAGCAATATTAAAAACAGATCTTAATGAAATTTGTAGATACTCCAGTGGAACGTTTAACCAAGCAGAAATAAATTATACTACCCATGAGAAAGAATTGTTAGCAATTATCAGAGGAATAAAAAAGTTTTAGTTATTTTTATTATCCAAAAAATTCATTGTTGAAACTAATAATTCTCAAGTTACAGGCTTAGTAAAAAATAAGTTATTACCAGAACCTCAATATAGGAGGCTCCATAGATGGCAAGCCTATTTGGCATTTTATAATTTTGATATAGTTCATATTAAAGGTATCAATAATTATCTTGCAGATTTTTTAAGCAGGAATATTGAATTTGCATCTATAATATCAAAAAAAATTTGATAGATGCTAAATAGCGAATGAACTTCCTCACAGAGGAAGCTGAAGATATAAAACTTGGAATTGAACAACTAGCAGAGACTCTCCAAGAAAGTTTCAAGCAATTGATGAAAATCTCAAAATTTCATTACAATTATACTAAGAAATTAAGTGATAACATAATTGAGATTGAATCTCAGTTTGAATCGTTAATTACCAAACAAGCTGATACCAAACAGGTTATATCAAAAATACAAACATGTACATCTTCTGGAAGTAGTGGTGGACCAACGATTAAAAGAGATGAACCAAGTCCCAAGAAAGTTGTCATAAATGAAGCGAGTCCTCAAAAAATAACAATCAATGGCAAAGATGAACATACAAGAGTAGTCAGAATTCGTGCTGAGGAGGAAGACGATTCCCTTTTTTTACCAAAAGAAGACGAATATAAAATTACTGTCAAAGTTATATATGAACTTCAAGAATGTGATTGTTATTACATTTTGTCTCGAGATCATGTATACCCACGATTGATCGTTACTCATGGAAGAGATCCCGTCATGAAAAAAATGGCAGCTAATTATGGATATTTGGATCTTATCTATCCAGGAAAAGATCTGAAAGAAATTGAAAAATTTGATAATTTACTAAAAGGAGAAATTTCAAAGTTTGCCCAAGGAAGACCCATGTATTTAAAATTTTATTCGATCAGTCCTGAAATTGATGGAATGATGTATTATCCTGCTGAGCATATTATCACGATTGGGTATGTTGCTCGAAATTTTCAAATTGAAGTTGGAAAAAATACCAAACCAGTACCAAATATTACAAGATCATGGTTTAGATCTTGAAGGGTGTTGGGAATTAAGGTTCTCTACAACATTGCCAAAAACTTGTATGACAAAAAATTCAAATGCATATGCCAGTATAATGGATGGACCCTACTCACTAATGGAGAAAAAGAAAATTCAACAATCTTGAAAGAATATATCAACAAGTTTGACACTCATCAAATCCATGGAAGCTTTGCTACCTTACAAGAGGCGTGTATAGCCATGAATTGCACCACATACCAACATAATTGATGGACAGGTGGAAGCTACTTGATAAATCTGCTTTAAAACAAGACAGCACAATGTAGGGGTCATGTGAAGACTAAAAACAATAGAGTGATAGGTGTCCGTATAATGTAAGGGCCATATAAATAATAGAGGACATGTGTGTCCTTGTAATATATAATAGAAGACAGGTGTGTTCTTATGTAATGAAAAGTTGTAAAATTGTTAGACCGATGAGCAGTGATGTAATTGTGTCCAATGAAACATTATAAATAAATGCCTCCGGGCTAGTGGAAAGATAGAACTCACTTGAGCACTCAGTTTGTGAGAAAGCCAAAAAATTTCCTGTCTTTGAAAATTCTCATACCAATTTTGTGTCAATCTTCATATTATCAATAAAATCTCAATCTACTTATCAGATTATGATGAGTTTCTAAATTCTTGTCTTCTAAATTCTATTCCCAAAAAGAAGAAATATTATTAAGAAAACTCTCTACACTCTGTCCTAAAATATTTTCCATCTAAAATGTTATATAGTGAAGGCATCCAGGTTTAACTAATAACCCGTGAAGGCAGGAGGCCATTGAAGGGTGTGGAGCAGAAACCTATAAGTCTGAAGGTCACTAATAATAGAAGGAAAATACAAAGGTACTGAGAACAGCAAAAGAGGTTAGTATTCTTAATATATCTATCTTTACGGAATTAGGAGGAAGAAGAGCTTTAGCATGACAGAATTCAGAATTATTAAATTTAATTATCAAAACAGTCCTTATAAGGATGAATATCATAGCATAATTGAACATTTATTCATGCATAAACAGTTTATTAGACCCAATAATGAAATGAAAAAGTTATATCATGTCTATATGCCATGTTTGTTAGCTATTTTTCCTAAATTAAAAGAATTATTAGGAATAGAAATTACAAAATCAATCATTTACTTCTGGCTTGATAGTGATAATACTGAAATAAATAATGAATTATATTTAGGATATGTGTTTATTAGCGATAATGAATATGGTCATGTAATAGATTATGACAATGATGGAAGAGATGAGTATTTCTTTATTAGTTTTTGAAAATCTTAATATCATGAATGAAAGCAATTATATCATGAAAAATTCCAAATTTAAGAGAGACCCATATAAAGTTAAAAAGAATATCAAAAGTAAAAAAAATATTGAATATGAGAATGGAATTGATAAAATAGGATATCAAGAACAACTCTATGCATCACAAGAGATATTAAAAAGTTTTAAAGAAAATTTGATAGAAAACTTTGCTACAAGTACTGTAAGATCTATAATAATACAAGATATTCAAGATATAATTGATAAATTAGAAAAGAAAAAGAAAAATATTTCAAAATATAGTATACCATTTGAATTAAGCATAGATATCATGACTGACATATATATTATCAATTCTCAAACACTGATAGAATTTGAAAAGTTACTTGAAATTTTATAACTACTTTATACTTCTGTGTTTTACAATGCCAGGATATACTATTGAAGGATTAGACAATTTTTTAGAAAAAATAATGGAAAAATAGATAAAATTATATCTCAATTAATAGATATGGATTAATGACCTGGACAATATTATGTACTTTCAGAGAACCATGATCAATACATTATAGATTATTCTGATATATTACAGCTTAAAATAGATTTAGAAAATAAAATAATGAAAAATACAGTCCAAACCCAATGTCAGGATATATACAATAAAAGGACTAGATAACCTTTTAGAAAAATTGAAAGATAAAATGGAAGATATTAAATGGAAAATGAAAACAAGTCTTCTAAAGAATATAATAAACTTTTAGAAAAATACGAACAATATATTGTAGATTATTGTATTTTACTAGATCAAAGAATGGACTTATACCAAAAAAAACTGTATAATAATCTACCAACGCGATAATCTATGGATACTTCACAAACATCAATTTCTAATAACTGTGATCATAAATTATATTTAGAAAATAAAGAAATTTTATTTTTATTAACTATTGTTGAAAAATCTAAAAATATACATTCTGTTGGATAATCTAAGCTAAAAGAGATATACGAAGATATTGACTATGCTATCTTAAATAGATTAGAATTTAATTCTGTTGAAACAGCAATAAATATAAATACAGTTCATAAAATTATAGAATAATACAAAGATATAGAAACACAGATTTCACATGACTATCTTTATATAATATATAAAAATAAGGTAGTTTCTAAAAACAATTTTTTGCCCATTTTTCTATCTCTATAAATAGTAAGGTCTCGTAGAATTAAATTAGTGTTAATGTAAAGTGGATAGTGTGAATGCAAAATTGATGTATGTCAAATATGAATGCAAAATCTAGATAAATGTGAACGCATATATATATATATATATATATATATATATATATATATATATATATATATATATATATATACTAAATAATGGTTGATCTTTTTTTAATCAATTTTAATTTTATTATTAACACTAATACTGAATGAGTTCAATTAATATTTTTAGTTATCAGTATTAATATTATCATTTAATTATTTTATTTATTTATTTGTTGTTCTTAATACAATAAATTCTATGTATAACGATCAATATAAAAATTGTGTTTAATTATTAATTGTCAAATCATTTTTTTTATTTTTAATATTAAAAATCATATTTTCTGAAATATAAATGTAGTTGAAAAAATGTACTGCTTATAAATAATTTATAGAAAAACTAATTGAACGAAGATTCATATTGAATAATTAATGTTTTGGTTTCTTTTTAGTTAATAATATCGATAGAATGATTAGTATTTTTAATCATTCTTAATTTTAATAAATTATATGTATAGCCATCAATATAAAAATTGTGTTTTAATTATTAATTGTCAAATCATTTTTTATCTTTAATATTAAAAATCATATTTCTGAAATATATATGTAGTTGAAAAAATGCGCTGCTAATAAATAATTTATAGAAAAACTTATTGAACGAAGACTAATATTAAATAATTAATGTTTTGATTTCTTTTTAGTTAATAATATCAATAGAATGATTAATATTTTTAATCATTCTTAATTTTAATAATTTTTTAAAGATTATAGGGTATAAGATTATTTGTATAATTTTATGATCTCCAACTTTAATCGGTTGTCGTATCATGATGATTGCGAGATTTTCAAATTGTTATTTTGACTATTTGACTTTGATTTTTTAAGAATTGTTT
The DNA here is from genome assembly GCA_963555705.1 of Ligustrum vulgare. Lineage (NCBI taxonomy): Eukaryota > Viridiplantae > Streptophyta > Magnoliopsida > Lamiales > Oleaceae > Ligustrum > Ligustrum vulgare. The sequence continues at coordinate 850,784 of OY743169.1, forward strand.
TTGTGAAATAGTGATTTTTTAGAATGTATAGTTAAAAAGTAGTATGAAAAATTGTAAAATATATTTTTTTAAAGAATGTGTGATTGAAAATGAATGTTCAGAAAAATAGATTCTTGAAAAATCAATTTCATATGAGTAAGTTATAAAGTATTATGTCTTGTGGATTAAACAATCATGCCTCTTTTATGAATCGAGATGCATATAGATAATTTCTTAGTAAATAAAGTTAAATATATTTACGATATACATTCGTTAAAATTTAATCAAAACTAATATTTCTTGTTGTTTAATTTGCTACATTTATTTAAATATATGACCACATCTGTTTAATTTGTAATATTAAAGCAAATATGAAATGAAATATTTGTTTAATAAATTTAAATATCGAATATTATAATAAGATAGTTAGTACCAATTCTAAAAGTATTATTCTGATAGTGATAAAGTATTTGTGATAATCTAGAAATTATATTTTGAAAAGATTAATTACATTAATAATCATTAATATTAAATAATTATGCAAATGAGTTACAACTGGCCATTGAAGTATTTTTTTTTTAAGTAGTAAGTTATTTAAGTTCCTAAGTATTACAATTATAGCAACTTAGTTAAAATAAAAAAATTGCTCCTATAATTTACTTATAAATTTTTAAAAAAAATTCATACTTTTTAACAACTTATTGTACCAAAATTTACTGTTACGAATTATTAAACTCATTTTTTAGATAATGAGGGCTCAAACAAGGACTAAATATGCTCACGAAAGAAAAATGTAATATATAAAGAGAGCACTTCCCAAAAATAGGTATTGACCCATTTTCCTGCCTAAAACATATTTTCTTAAATGGTAATTAATAGTAGTAATTCACTATTTATTATTCATTTTGGACAAAATTCATATTTAAATTAATCCAAATGAATGCAGATTTTTAAATAGCTACAATTTTTAGGTCTCGATGTTTCTTTGTCTGTATTCCCTTCTTGAAAATCAATTACATTTTTTTTAAATTCCTAAAAAAAAAAAAAAACTTTGTCAATATTACATAAATGTTTTTATTTAAAAATAGAAAATGAAAGATAATGAAATAAGAACGTTCATCAATTTATTTTTCTTTTTCGTTTTAATAAAATTCTAAGCATATATCACAAGTATATCTATTTTTTCTATTTATTACAAATTCTATTTAAATATAATTTTTCTTTTCCATTTGAAGTTTTAAATCAATTCAAATTATAATATTTAATGAAATTCCTAGAACGATAAACATACTAATAGTAAAAATAATTAAAAAAATACTTAAGGTATGTGTAACGTACCTTTATAATTAATTGTCTTAATTAATTTCTTATTTTTAATTAAATATTTATTTCATATATTAAAATATAAATTTGATGTATATAGGTAACAAATGACAGTGCATCGCACACGGGTGTAATACTAGTTTCAATAAAGGGAAAAATACATATATAAGGTGTTTAGAATATACAATTTCAATTTTAAGATATAATTTCAAAAATTTCAAAAATCAGGTATCTATTTAACTAAATTAAATAATTAGATTTTTTTATTAATTATATAAATTCATGTCACAATACAAGATAAATTCAGGTTACAAAATGTAAATTTCTTTAAGTCACAAATAATTTTAGGGTCACAAATTATCAAAATAGTAGGTCACAATAACAATTTTATCAAGTCACAATAACAATTGCAAGGTCACAAGTTTTAAATTAATCAATCCCGAGTTATTTATAGGTCACAACTGATCAAATTATGAGGTTACTAATCTTTTAAGTCACAATTATCATATTATTAAGTCACAACTCACTGATTAATTATTAGGTCACAGTATATCCGAAAACTTGCCCACGTAAATTCAGGTCACAATACAAGATAAATTCAGGTTACAAAATGTAAATTGCTTAAGTCACAAATAATTTTAGGGTCACAAATTATCAAAATAGTAGGTCACAATAACAGTTTTATCAAGTCACAAATAATTGCAAGGTCACAAGTTTTAAATTAATCAATCCCGAGTTATTTCTAGGTCACAACTTATCAAATTATGAGGTCACCAACCTTTTAAGTCACAATTCCCTGATTAATTATTAGGTCACAATATATCCGAAAACTTGCCCACGTCACATTCTCACCACCATCAGCTCACAACAACCACCATCTCAACATCGAGGCCCACCACCTCATCGCCGCAAAAAAAAAAAAAAAAAAAATTATTAGGTCACAAATTTTATTAAGTCACATTTAACAATTATTATGTCATGGTCATGCTGCCACCACCTCCTTCGACCGTGACTGCCGCCGAAGCTATCTTCACAACCAAAACACCGATGACAAGCTCCACCCACCACCAAAACAACAACCAATCTCCCGTGCAAAGCGATGCCGACGATACTGCTGTGTGTAAAAATGATGGATACTTCTCCGCCGTCATCAACTACAAAGTTCATCGGCACAAACATTTCCCCAAGAAGTCTCAGATCTCAAACCCCAACCACTAACGTCGCCACCACCTAAGCCTCAGTCAACCACCATCAACACACCACAATCACCACCACCACTAAAAACCGCCTGCATCACCACCAAAGCCTCAATCCACCACCACAATTATTCAAGATGAAGTCACGAACGTTGTTATTTTTGGTCACAATCACATTAACAATCAACTATCAAGGCTGATTTTGAATCACCCACCCTCACCCTCACCCTCACCCTCACCGGCGAATCCATCACTACCCTCAACAGTCAACACCTCCCCGATTATCACCAACTCATCACCGGCCACCGCTAGTGCATCACCGCCACTACCTAAACCCACCTGCACAACCACAACACACAACACCTGCACCTAAACCCACGTCCAACACATATCACAACCCATCGCACCACACCACCACCACCACCAAAATCAAACAACCACACGACACCACCACTTCACCAACATCCACGAACATAATATAAAACAGGATGAAAAGAAAAAAGAAATCCGTATAAGAAGCAGATCTGAAACACCATCACCGCTGCCATTGCCGTTGCCGTTGCGAAGGCAATGGGGGAGACCTCGCTGCAGCGAAGACACCAGTATGATTTTGAGAGTTGGTTTGAGATGTTGGGAAAATGAAGGTGGCAGTGCAACTAGATCGATGGAGCTATGGCGCTGCCTAGATGGATGCAGCGGCGCCGCTGCTAGATCGATGCAGTGGCATCGCTAGCTGTAGTGTTGCCGGCGAACGAAATAGTGCTCAAGTCACCTTCGTCGATCGACCCTTGCTACGGTAGCATCCAGCAGCGCCGCTACTGGTGGAATCTGGAGTCTAGAGAGGGGATGGACTTTGTGGGGGAGTCTGGAGGCGAGAGAGGGGATCGATAAGAACAATTGTGGATAGTGATGGCAATGGGTCGGGTATGGGTTGGGTTTGCCAAACCCGTACCCTACCCACTAAATATTTACAACATCCATACCCTACCCATATACCCATTTAAAAATTGCGGGTCGGGTGCGGGTTGGGTGCGGGTCGGAGGCGGGTTTGCTTCTATACCCATTTAAAACCCATTACTAATTATTTATTTTTTTTTATTTTTTTAGGCTATAAATAGGTTATAGGTGCTCCGAATTAACTTGAATCAATTAAATATTGGGCTTCACTTGAATTTGAGTTGAAAAAAGCTTGTTATATGTTGAAATTATACAAGAAGTTGAACAATTTTTTAGATGTTAACAAAGTCAATAGTTTAAACATATTAAGGTTTAGATGATAACAATGTCAATAGATATTTGGGTTCTATTTTTTTTTTTTTTAAACAATCACTTTTATTTTAAATTCTATAATTTTTAAAGAAAATTAATGGGTATTCGGGTCGGGTATGGGTATTGTAGTAAAACTCACACCGGATCCATACCCATGTCGGGTTTTAAAATTTACCTCCACACCCTACCCACGAACCCATTTAGTCGGGTAATCCCCGTCCATTTATGTCGGGTCTCCATCGGGTATCGGGTTCATGGGTATTATTGCCATCCCTAATTGTGGATTAGGGTTGTGTTAATATAATTTTATAATAATTTAATTGTTAAAATTTTATTTACAACCTGAAAGTTGAAGTAATATAAGTTTCACCTTATTTTTGAATATGATTCCTTAAAAACATGAGTGTGTAATTTCCACTTCAATAAAACCCCCATTCCTTCCTCCCATAAAATTGACTTTGGACCCGTCTTTGATTGGGATCCGACCCGTTTGTCCAACCTTCCCCGATTCCAATCCTCACTCCATATAACACTCGAATTCCACCTCCAGCTGCGCCTGTGCCTTCACTCTTCCTTCTTCCTCCAATTTAGTGAATTAACTCGCTTAGTCAACTTCAAAGATACGGTTCCATAAGGTTCGTTGAGCCTTTTTTACTTGATATTGATGGAAAATCTGAGCCTTGCTTCATCCTCCAAAATTGTTATGGGTCTTTCCCCAAATCCCAGAAACACAATTCTCTCAAGTAAACCCTTTTTGGGTCTTCCAAATTTGATCAAGAGAACCAGTAAAAATGGTAGGTCCACCAAAGCAAATTATTCATGTTCAGCTTTTTCTTTACTTCAGGGCCAGAAAACCACCAAAACTATAGGTAAACCTCACTTACTGACCCCTATCGAGATATGTATTACTGTTTTCGTCCATAATCAAATTATTCAAATATACAATCTTTATATGTAATCTTTAAAATGATTAATGTTATTCGTATGTGAATGTATATGCTTACTTTAACTTTTAGAAAATATACAACTTTTGTTATTGATTTTATTCCTTTGGGTGTTTTCTTCTGTTTACATATATTAATATGTGCTCGTTTATGTCTGTGTTTTGTTAAAGATATTATCTTTATTATTTTTACGTGTGCTAAATTTCATGTTTACTGAAGTCGATTTCTGACATTTTTAGTTCACACTGGTGCTTTTCTTCCCTCTGTGTATTCCATGGATGATTTTTTCTGTTTACCATATCAGTTCTGTAGGGTGGCTGTTACCATCCTTTTCCATCAGGAATTTTTGGGAGCGGGGTGGGATTTTGATGTGATTTGATTTGAAAAATATAAAAGAAAAGAAAACAATCCGGTCTGGATTCTGGACATTGTGGGGGGTGGGGCGGTGGGGGGGGGGGTTTAGGGGCGAAGAATTTTGCCATCCCTAGGGTTTATTGATTTTATTGGTGCCTAGAGAACTTTGGGAGTGTGATTCAGGTGACTGTTGGGGAAGATAGTTTTGCCATCCCTTAGGGGCGGAGAATTTTGCCATCCCTAGGATTTATTGGTGCCTAGAGAACTTTGGGAGTGTGATTCAGGTGACTGTTGGGGAAGATAGTTTTGAACCACACCCATGTTGTTATCTGTAGATAATGTATCTATGTTTACAGGAAAGAGGCAGATCAAGTTGGGTACAAATCTAGTACGAATAAGAGAAAAAAATCTCTTCACACTAGTGTACGGGTAAGCTTTTCCTAGTTCTAGGAATAAAACAGATATGAGACACCCAAAATCATAGAAAACCTAGCTTTAAGACCATATAAAGCATCCATCTCAACAGAATTATTAAGTGCCTTGAGTAACATTGAAGTATGAATAGTATTCCGAGGAATGATCAATGAGATCATAGGTAACAACGAAAAGAGTTGGACAAGCCAATGTCCTGTTGGGGGATATCTTCCAACAATTTCTTCTGTGAGTACCAAGTACATAATAAATAATGTCACTACCGTAATATGTAAAGGGGCCGTCATGTTAAGGGCAGATAGGATGCTTCTATCCTCCATGGAGATCCAACATTTCTATTGCCAGGCTTCTGGAGTTAAGGATAGAGCACTGCCGCAAATCTATTATCACTCCTGAGATCATTGTTGGATTGGCATTTTTGCAATGAAGTCTCCTGCTTAAGTGAAATCAATGGGGCCTATATACTAAATACCTCTGAATACATGTTCTATCTAAATGAGCATACCTGGTTTTCTCTTTACTCATATTCTGTTAATATTACTTTGATTTGGTTTGGTTTGGTTTGGATTTCACTCTATTACGATTCCCTAATGTTAGGCATCTGGAATCTTTGAGCAAATGGCGAACAGTTGGAAAAGATTGGGTTAGGGATAAGGGTTTGTTAAAATTTCTTTTCATTGTGACAACCAGAAGAGAAATGATGTGAAGGTAATTAGTTATATAGAGTGCTCAACCCTGAAATTTAATAGTCAGGATAATGAATGTCCCTATGAAATGTTCTTTCCGGACCTGCATGGCTGATAACGAATCTAAGAACTGAGGTTAATATGTTGGTTAGTTTGGTCCATGTTCCTTGGTGCTGATTTGTCTAAGCTTTGGTATTTAAATTTATGTTCCGTGATAATAGATTTAGCCTCTGTTTGACAACAATTATTTTTAACTCATTTTTCTATATTAATTATTCAATTTAAACCACACATTTAACAATAAATGTTCTACACATAAACCCAAAAAAAATTTCTCATTTTCAACCACACAATATCCTATCAATCTCCATTCAAACCTCTTTTATTGCCAAATAATGGCTCTCAAACAGAGGCTTAGTTTTGTAAGGGAGGAAGGCACATCTAGATCTTGGGTTATTAAGTTCTTTGAGCATTTTCTCCGCATAAGATGACAATGGCATCAGCTTTATGGCCAATGACGATATTTCTGGCTTTAGAGCATGCTTGGCTAAACTAAAAATGGTAGCTTATAAAATAAAAATAAAAATGGTAGCTTATAAGTAAATAGGCAAGTTTTAAAATAAATAATCTTTTTATTGCTCAATGTGAGTAAGGTAAGAGTTACTTGTAAAATAAGAAACTTTTTTACTTAAAAGTAAGAAAAGTAAGTTATCCAAGTGGAAACCAAAATGACTTTTAACCTTAGCCAAACGTGCTCTTACTGATTTTTCTTCTCTAAGAGTACACATATTAGATAAAATAGCAGCTATCACTTTACAATAAAATATGTTTTCCCTGTTTCACTTTGTAATCGTGACTTCTCTTAGCAAAGATTTGATGTTTTATCATAGTACTGCTATTCTGCAGTGTATTTTCTTCTGGTGCTCATCCTTTTCTTGTGCTCTTCATGCAGTGCTGGAAAAAATGGGGAGGGACTGTTTTGCAAGCACTACTACCTCAAATACCCAAGAAACATCTTCAGTTGGTGTAAATCCACAGCTTTCTGTGCCTCCTCCATCTTCTCAAATGTAATTATCTCTCACACCATATTAATCCAAATTTCTGGTGATATGGTTTCCTGTCAGCAATTTTCACTAACTAGACTGACCTATCAACAATTTCACTTTTCAAACTAACAGACGTGGACAGGGTGACTCATTGTTTTCCTCTATTGTGTTCCTATATTAGTGTGTGATTATTGGAAGTAGGTTTATTACCAATGATAATATTGAATCTCAGTTATTCTTGGATATTAACATATTGCATGACACTCCCTTTTTCAAAATAGGGGGTCACCTCTCTTCTGGATTGGAGTTGGTGTTGGCCTCTCAGCGCTTTTTTCATGGGTAAGTAAGAGGACACTGCCTGTTATTTCTTAAATGTCTCAGTTCTTAAGATCATTCTCTTTTTTCTACTTCATGGAAGATTCCTTACATTTTTTTTACCATTTTCATTTACATTGCAGGTGGCTACATACCTCAAGGCAAGTAACTTCTTCCCTGAGCTAATTGTGCTTCATTGTTTTTCTTGATGTTGCATATTTCTTTCAGTTTTTGGCAAACCATTGATTTGACGGGGCATTATTTTATCCTACATAATTCATCAAGTAGTATCTATTGTGAATTTCCCTTCTCTACTGTCATTTTTTAATGTTTAGATAATTTATTTATACGAACTTCATTGAAGTTAGGCCAGTAATCTTAGGGGGGTTTATTCAATTGGGATTTCGAAAGACATTTAAAGACTTTTTTTGATGGACTTTTTTTAATGAATTTCATTGAATTTGATTGACTTTTATGGATTTATATAGACTATTAAAGACTTTCGTGGACATTTATTTAAAAGACTTTCATATACTTTCAAAGACTTTTATAGATTGATTTAAAAGACTTTCAAATACTTTTAAAAACTTTTACAGACTTTTATTTTTTAATTGAAAAACATAAACGCTAATAGATTAATTTTCGTATGATGTGAATATGAATCGTTAATAATAATTATATGTAAAGTGAATTAACAAAAAAGCGTGAGAAATATAAATAGTTTTAAGACAGAGAAACATTTGTGATTAAAAAAATGGGGGGAAAATAAAATCGCATTTGATATCGACATAAAAATTGTACTATGTTCATAAAAAAATTTCTAGAGAAAATTCTTGAATCACTTTACTTATTATTATTTGTTTTGACACAATTTATTTATTATTTTTCTATAAGATCTTATGGAATTTTAGTTAGATTTATTTTCATAAAAAATTCGAAAAAAACGATGAAAAAAAAGAGAGTCCAAATATAAAGAAAAAATATTTAAAATAAAAAAAATACAAAAAGTTGAAGAGAAGAGAAATAATGATTTGTTTAGTCAAATGTCTAAGGTTTCTAAAAATAATATGAAAGAAGAAAAATATAGAATAAATAAAATTACAATTTAAAAAGAATTTTTTTTTTTATAAAAGTCTTTCAAAATCTTGGAGGTTAATGAGAGACAAATAAAGAGATTTTGTGGTTGTACTTTATGTTTAAAAGTTAGTACATAGAGGATTTCGTAGGAGTCTTTAAAAGTCATTGATAATTTGAATAACACGGGACTTTTAAAAGTTTTTATACAATACACCATGACTTTAAAAGACATTTTAAGAGTCTATTAAAATCTAGATTGAATAACTCAAGATTTTAATGGATTTAAAAAAGTCTAGATTGAATACCCATAGACTTTTAAATTCCATCAAAGTCTTTAAATTTCCTTCCAAATCCTAATTAAATAAACCCCCCTGAGTTTTGAGTGGAGCATTTTATCTTCTAAGGTTAATCAGCTTTAAGCTTCCCATGAATCTATTAAGTGCCTGTTTGAGCCCCATTATTTGAAAATCAAGTTTTTTACACATTCAATCTCAATCATCCATTTTAGTCAAGTCCACAATATTTAATTTTTCAAACAAATTTTAACCATACATTCTCCCAAATGTACTATTCAAAACCCACATTATTTCCCAAATAATGGGGCTCAAATAGGGGCTAAATGTTTTCCAGATGTCTTTTCCCTGATTTTTCCCCCCCTTTCTTTTTTTCCGCTGAGGAATTTGAAGTTACTAATCTTATAAATTTAAGTCAGCGCTACCTAATTGTTCTCCATATCATGTATGAGAACCCAAATAATATTTGTAGTTCTGGGACAAGAATGATCAATGGTCGACAAATGAGTTTTCAAAAAATATGTAACTTTTTAAGAGAGGCTCATTGAACTGTTGCTAACGGGTAGCTGCAAAGCGTCAGTTTTCCATACTCTCTATGTTTATGCGTATATCTGGTTATGTTAATGGCGTGGAAAAATGCATAACATGGGGGATTTATCATGTGATCAGCCAAGGATTTTTAATATGGAAATCTTGCATATCAGAATAAAGCTATTGACATGATTGCGCCAAAACTAGGGCATGTCAGCTCAGCGTAACAAAAACTGCTTGTACTTTAATCAGAAGATATACTTAACCTTTTGGGAACAACTTATATTTGCTACTTGTTGTTTTCACACAATGAGTAAGCAGGATGCCTCTGGAAATTATATGTGAAGTAAAGAAAATAATTTATTGATGCAAGGCCACCAAGTGTAGCTTATGCTTGGAATAAGTTTGGTCCAAACTGTCTCCTCCGTACTCCATCACCTTGTAAAAAGTGAAATTTGAACAGATAATGTTCTAGAGTGAGGGATAGACTATATAATTTGATCTCATAGAGATATCGCCTTTAAGGATTTTGCTGTTCATTTGTGTGGTTATTTCAGCCCAAGTGGGCTGCTACTTGACTATTAATAGATGCAATAGGTTTTATATGGAAGAGAGGGGCATCAATTAATTAATATATGGCATGCAATGCATTCACTGAAGCATTGACGCTAGTCTGTAGACTCATTTACATGGTAAAAAACGAGTTTGCATTAGCGATTATGGTGGAGCTGTTATGCAAAGGTAATTGCTTTGAAAGATACGACAAGACTAATTGTTTTTATCATTAAAGAAAAGACACAGTTGATCTGGAGAAAAGTATGATGCTTGTTTGACTAGTATGGGGTTAATAATTTCTGTTGAGATCTAGTGGAAGGGATTGGTTTGATGCTTTGTAGTGCTTTTTCACAATCGTAATGGTCCATTTGTGCATCTTATTTATAACAATCAATAGTCATTGACTTTTCATTGTTAACATAATAATAAGTTTTTAGATTGAATTCACGAGCGAATTACTATTCAAAGAGTGCATAACCACATGGAAACACTCACACTAACCCGTCAATTAGGGATCTATTCGATGTTTTCCTTGGGAGGAATAGGGAAATAATTGAAATGAAATAAGATCGATTCAAACATTGTACCTATGGGATAGGGATAGAGGAAAAGGAAAACTCAAGTAAGTTCATTCTAAATCAAAGGATAACAGACCTCCTAGTTCTGAAATGAATCAATGGAAAAACTGGTTAAGAAGACATTATCAATGTGATTTATCTTTGATTAGATGGTCTAGATTGATACCACAACAATGGTGGAATAGAGTTATCCATGTTGTATGGGTAAGAGAAAATTTCGGCAAATGGAATTCATATGAAAAAGTGTTTCTTTATGACAGTGAATTTATCAATTCAGTTATATTGATATTACTGGAATCGATAAAATTGTAGATGCTTTTCTTCTCTCTGACATATCTGCAAATATATCATTCATGCAGAAATATGCTATGCAACAAGCTTTCAAGACATTGATGGGACAGATGAATACTCAAAATAATCAATTCAGTAATGCTGCCTTTACGCCTGGTTCACCTTTCTCATTTCCTCCATCCGCATACCCAACATCAGATGCAACTACAACTTCAACACCTGTTGCATCTCAATCTGTAACTGTTGATGTACCTGCAACCAAAGTGGACGACCCTCCATCTGCAGCTGTCCATGAGACTGTAGAACCAGAGAAGGGACAGAAGAAATATGGTATTTATGGATTATTTTCTGTTGCTAACATTAATATAGTTATGTTAACAGTCATTCTTATACTTCCAACAAAAGGAAACAAAAAGCTTCCTATTGCTTTGTTATTGGGTGGGTCATTTATTATTTTTGCTTCCAAATTCTTTCAATTTCTCTGCCATTGACATTATCCAGATAGCCAATTCTCTTGGTGGGATGAAATTGAGGCGGCTACTCTTGAGATTTTATTACACTATTTGGATCTGAATCGCTGCCGTCATCACCATCTTCATCTTTTTTGCAGCTTTTGTAGATGTTTCCCCAGAAGAAACATTCAAGAAAAGTGCTTTTGAGAATTATGAAGAATCAATGCAGACAGATGCACCGAAGGATCCCGAGTCTTTCCAGCAAGTGAGTTCAACTGTTATCTGTTGCTGCTGTGATGATTTGTGATAAAATTATCATCATTTTAATTATTTGAACATCTTTAAAGGTTTCTGAAAATGGATCTGCTTCGAAGCAAGGAACTGGTTTTTCAGAAGGTCCCTCCACTGGTGAGTTAGGAAATCATTGATCATCATTATAGTAATCGCGTTTGCAATAATTTATCCAGTTGATAATGCAGTCCGCTTAATATGTGGTTCTTTCGCATTGTGGAGACAGATTTTATTTTTACAGTTCAATAAGCCTGATTTATTTTACTGTGCATTATTATTGTTTTTAATGAATATTTCTTCATGCTGGATTTTGCTAATTTTCTTTGTATATTCCTATTTTACGTTTCTTTTTATGAAAGATCTGATTAAGGATGTTCATAGAGTATACGTTAGTGACATACGACTGGAAATTAAAGTTTTATGCTAATCACTATGTGCAAATAAATTAAAGGTGGATTTGTGTGAATACTTCCCTCAACGGATGTGAAGTTGTATCAAACTAAGTACTCATTATATTTTATATATGAGGAAGGCTGCTGTGTTAACTGTTGTCTAAAATAGGAGTGTATCTGATATAATCCATGTTGAATATATTCATGTATTTGATTGACACGTAAAATTGGGCTGACTTAGCCCATGTTTGATGTTTTTAAAAAGAGTTTATTTAAAATGAATAGTGATTTTTAGGAGAATGTGTGGTTAAAAAGTAGGGAATTTTTTTTAGGTTTATGTGTAATATTATTTTATTGATAAATTTGTAGTTGAAAAGAAGAGAGAAAAATGTGTTGAGTTTTTTTAAAGGGGCCAAACAGGGGCATAATGTCTATGCATTTGTACCTCCTTGAAAAGTGTGTAAATCTTCTAAAATCAGGAGTCTGTTTGCAAACATTCCATGTTGGATATAGTGATGTTTTCAAATAGCATGTAAAGAACTGCTTGGATAATGTTATACCTTTATGTCTGTCCTTGTAACCCATTTGAATTTACCCTTGTACGATACTAATGAATAATGCGAGCTGATTTTTCCTTCTTTCTTTAAATTTGAGAGAACATTTTTTTTAAAGCGTGTTCTTGGTAATGTAAGAATTATATCCTCTTCTCATTCACATTATTTTTCTCTAAATATTTTAATGCATGTTTTGTAGGTGATTAAATTTATATTTAAGTGATTATAAGGTTTGTGTCCTATGGAATCTGTTGATAAGTGAGTAGTTCTACAAAACATGTACTTAGTTTTCATTACAACAACTTGTAAATGGAGATTTCATATATGATGGTTGTTCTGCTTTGATTCTGACTATGCTATTCTTTGTTAACTCATTGTTTCTCATTCATTTCTGTTTGCTGACCATAGTGCATGTTTGTCACATAGTAGCAGTCAGGACAGACTGTTATGGAAAATATTTTTAATTTCTTTTTCATACTTAATATGGTAAAATGTTATCCAATTCTCCCCCACAAAACGTGTTGTAGTTGTTTAATTAATCCATTTTTGGGGAGTAGGTTCATTTATTTCACAGTTTCGACCCTTTCTCTTGTAATAATGGGCAGAACAAACAAATCCTCTCTTGTCAGTGGAAGCTTTGGAGAAAATGATGGACGATCCAACAGTACAGAAAATGGTTTATCCGTAAGAGAACCTTCAACCTTATTTTATATTTCTCAATAATATAGTTTCATATGCCATCATTCAGAAGTCTTGGTTATTTCTATTGACAGTGAAATGATGTTCGACTAAACACATGATTCATGAATAATGATATCAGTGTCTTCACCTCACGGAAGTGGCTTAGAATTCAGTATTCTCGTTCATTCTTTCTATTGCAAACTATGCAGTTTAGAATTCCCTTGCCCAATTTAACTCATTTCTAATGGAGTCTGGAAGAATTTATACTCGGAATTGAGTAATGCTTGTCATAGTCTGGGAATGAATGTCATTCAAAATTTTTGGATAATTATTAAAAAGAAGATACTACTAAAGACGAGTGTGAAAACAAATTGTCATTTTTAATCAAACTCTTTATAAAATGTCTGTTGGTCGTTGCCTATAAAATAATGTTGCTTCAGTTTTATGGCATTTGGAAGGTTATGAAAATATAACTTTAAATAGGAGAAATTACTTGAGAAGTCAGTCAGGCACCTATGTCATGTTTGGTAGGGTGGATTAGATAGCATTCAGTAAAAGTGTCGTAGAACACAATTGAACAATGAGATTCAGTCTCTATTTGATCCCCATTTTTTTAACTGTTTTTTTACGGTAATCAATTTTAACCACATTTTAACAACAAAATATTCTACACATAAATCCAAAAATTTTCTATCATTTTCAACCATACAACATCCCATCAATCATTATTCAAAACTCTTTTTTCCCAAATAATGAGAATCAGATAGAGGCTCAGAAAGAAAGATGAACATTTAAACAAGTCTAATATAAGTTGAAAAATACTAGAAAATCTATTAAATCAAACCCTAATCATGTTTCCTAAAATAAAAATCCAGTTTGAAAAATAAATTATAAAATATCTTCACGAGGATTCCCATCATTTGCAAATCTATCTATATATAATAATAGAGTCCATGCCAAAAATAATACGCACATAGTTTCCCGTCCAAAATAACTTTCTAAATATGGAAATCTATGAAAAAAATAATAGTTCATTAAATATTTTAGCAATTATCATGGTGCATGTGTCATTAATGTCATTAGAACCCGTACGATACTATCAATGACATCAATATTTTAATGTATAAACTATTATATTTTGTAATAGATATTATTCTTTTGATAATTATTGTATTATATTGAAATCGAAAAATATGTAATATGAGTATCAAATCAAACATTTCAATGAGAAGTTTAATACAAGTTAACAAGTGGGAGCAAACTATAAACATATTGTCCGTAAAATCGTCAAAAAGATCAAATGTAAAGTTTTTTTTTTTTTTTTTTATATTTTTACTTTTCCTCAATACCCTATTCATTTTAAATTATATCATTTAAGTTCTATAATACTATCTATAAATTATTTTTTGTATTATTTTTTTTTTTTTTTGATAATTATTGTATTCTTTTGAAGTCGAAAAAATATGTAATATGGGTGTCAAATTGAAGGTCTCGACGAGAAGTTTAATTTAATAAAAAATAATGAGTGAAAGCAAACTGAAATTATATTGTCCATAAAATTATCTCAAAGATCAAACGTAAAAGTTTTTACTTTTCCTTAATACCCCATTCATTTTAATTATATCATTTAAGTTCTACAATGTTATCCGTAAACTATTATTTTGTAATAAGAGTAATGCTATTTATCTCAAGGTTGAAATTAATCTCAACTCAATTAACACATATTCGTTGAAGAATAGGGAGGTGCCCATGTACACATGCACGAGCCACTTCTTCAATTTCTAAAGGGAGAGTGATAATTAGGTTGAGATTTATCCCAACCTTGAGATATATAGCATTATTCTTGTAATAATTATTGTTCTTTGATAATTATTGTATTATTTTGAAGTCGAGAAATATGTAATATAGGTGTCAAATTAAAGATCTCAACGAGAAGTTTAATACTAGATAACAAGTGAGAGCAAATTATAAATACGTTGCCAGTAGAAACGTCTCAAAAATCAAATATAAAAGTTTTTACTATATATTTTTTACTTTTTCTCAATATCCCATTAATTTTAAATTATATCATTTAAGTTATATAATACTTAGTATTCATAAAATCTGAAATTGGTTTGACAAGAAAAAAGGCAGCAGGTCAAGGGTCAGAAAGTCGAATCGGGGTCAAACTGATTTTAATTAAAAAATTAATAATCATATCAAAGATCACAAAAATTTTCTAAAAAAAAAAGTCATTTTACAAATAAAGCAACATTTACTTATTTGGAGATAAAATTAAATACACAAAAAATATAACAACAATATTATTTAATTTCAAAATTACCAATTTATCTATATATAATAATAAAGTCCATGCCAAATAACACCCACATAGTTTTCCGTCCAAAATGATTTTCTAAATCTGGAATCTATGAAAAAAATAGTAATTCAATAAATATTTTAGCAATTATTATGGTACATGTGTCATTTATGGCATTAGAACCAGTGTTATGCTATTAATGACATCAAGATTTTAATTTCTTTTAATGTATAAACTATTATATTTTGTAATAGTTATTATTCTTTTGATAATTATTTTATTATATTGAAATCGAAAATTATGTAATATGATCGTCAAATCGAAAGAAGTTTAATACAAGTTAACAAGTGAGAGTAAACTGTAAACATATTGTCCGTAAAATTATCTCAAAGATCAAATGTAAAAGTTTTTCCCCCCTCAAGATCCCAATTTTAAATTATATCATTTAAGTTCTCTAATACTATCTATAAATTACTTTTTTGTAATAATTATTATTCTTTTGATAATTATTGTATTATTTTGAAGTCGAGAAATATGTAATATAGGTGTCAAATTGAAGATCTCAACAAGAAGTTTAATATCAGATAATAAGTGAGAGCAAATTCTAAATACTTTGTCTGTAAAAACGTGTCAAAGATAAAATGTAAAAGTTTTTACTTTATTTTTTATTTTTACTTTTCCTCAGTATTCAATTCATTTTAAATTATATCATTTAATAATACTTAGTATTCAGAAAATCTGAAATCAGTTTGATCCAAAAAAGGCAACAGGTCAAGGATCAAGAAATCGAACTGGGTTGAACTGGAGTCAAACCGATTGTAATTAAAAAATTAATAATTATTTCAAAGATCACAAAATTCTCTTAAAAGTTATTTTATGAATAAAACAGCATTTACTCATTTGAAGATAAAATTAAATACAAAAAAAATATAACAAAAATATTCTTCAATTTCAAAATTATCAATTCAAAATAAATATAGATTTATGGTTGTTAATTTTATTTCAAAATTTTTTAACCTATAAAAAAATAAGATAAAAATAACTTATTTAGAAGAAGAAAGTTCAACAAACAAATAAATAATAAATAAAAATATTTTTTAAAAAGATAACAACAATTTTAAAAAGAAAAAGAAAAAACTTATAAAGATCAGAATTTCCTAATTTTGATTAGTTTTGTACATATTGTATTTCCTATTTTGATTATTTTTGTCTTTTTAAAGTTTTGAATTCAATAATATTTTGTATTAAAATGCCATTATACTATATTTTTATTTGTTATGATTATATAATTAACATTTTTTTTGAAGTGAAAATACTTATTCATTAATGGTATCTAAATTGAGTACATCAAGAATTAAAGACGGTGGAAACATAACATGTTCAATTGATTCAGACATAGAGCCAGCTTCTCGTGCAAAAGTGTGAGCAATTTGGTTCGTTGATCGCCTAACACACGAGAGATCTATTCCATGCATCTCTAAAATAAGTTTCTTGTAGTCATCAATAATCAACCCAAAATGAGAGAGATTCGGTGCTGAATTTTGTATAGCATCAAAAACCAGTAGTGAATCCATTTCGATAATACCGGAATTAACTTGTAATCTTTTGCCCAGCTCAACGTCTCACGTACCCCTAATGCTTCAGCAATTTTGACCTCGAAAGAACCCTGTTTTTCTACAACCTTTGCGGCAAAAGGAGGTAGAATCATCCCTTAAAACCATCCCAACACCCACTATCCCTTGGTCTTTGAACAAAGCGGCATCCACGTAGATCTTCAACAAACCCCCTGCTGATCCTTTTTAAAGTTTTGAATTCAATAATATTTTGTATTGAAATGTTATTGTCATATGTTTTTATTTGATATGATTGTATAATTAATTTTCATAAATGTTGATCGAAATCACTATCGCAAACATATTCTCGTGCATCGCACGGGTGAAAATACTAGTTGACGTATAAGTTATAATACAATTGAACAAGAATGAGATTGAGAAAGAAAGAGGAGGGCACGAGAGAGAGAGAGAGAGAGAGAGAGAGAGAGAGAGAGAGAGAGAGAGAGAGAGAGAGAGAGAGAGAGAGAATTTAAAAGGCAGAAAAATTAGTTTTATTGAATATGAAAGTGTAGATATTACAATGCATAAGCTTCCTTTATATATAGTTTAAACTATTCTAATTTAAGTAGGAAAATATTCGAAAATCAAAATATAATTATGTTTTTTAAAATAAGTATCCAATTTGGAAGTAAACAACTAATAAAATACTAAAAAATCTTTTAAATAAAATAATTTCCTAGAATTAGTATTAATTTTGAAAATTAAATTAAATAATATCTCTACTCGGGTTCCCGTAATTAAAAAAAGCTAAAATTTGTTAATTATTTTGTCCAATACTGCGACCAAATGGATTAAGCGTTTTCCTATTAGCATCGCATAGTTTTCCTGATTTTAATTATTTCACAAATCATATTCTTGTTATTAATTACCATCGTATGTTTTATATCTTTCAGCTACTTACCAGAGGAAATGAGAAATCCTACTACTTTTAAATGTGAGTGTATTTTTCTATTACCCATTTATGTTTTGGTATGCTAGAGCTTGGAGAGGCTTACATGGAAACTTCTATTTAAATTCATTAAAGTTTTATATTTTTATATTATAACTTTATTTTTATTTTTATACTTATAAATATAAGACACGGCACGTCATACGTCGGACAGTTGTCCAAACAATGCCCCTAAAGTATCCTTCAAGCATTAGAAATTCAAAAAATAAGGCATGGCATATGATCTTTCGGAGCAATGTCATGAAGTGTCAGTATCTGACATGACGTGTTGGACATGGACACGCTGCTTTAATTGGAGTGTTCTAGCATCATAACCTATAAGCTTTCCCTTCCAATTTTTTGTTTTTGATACTTATCTTTATTGTCCATCAAAAATATGCATATTCCTAGCTGTATTAGATTATACAGAGCAGCTAACAAACATGCATTGAGGATTTTATATTAGCTACTTTAAATTTACGTATTGTTTAATCCACTTGACTAAAATGCAACAATGTAAAATCTCGTATGTCAATTCTAAATGACTATCGGATATGATTCTACAGGGATGCTGCAAAATCCACAGTATCGTCAACAATTGCAGGACATGCTGTAAGTATATTAAACAAAAATATTTAGCATTTATACGTATGAAGGCGTTAATAATCATATAATTGGTTTGATAGTAATTGAGTTTCCCCTTTCGGTTAAATATTCACAGAAACAACATGGGAGGTAGCCCAGAATGGGACAACAGCATGATGGACTCTTTGAAGAATTTTGATCTTAGCAGTCCCGAGATTAAGCAACAGTTTGGTGAGTTCTAGAGTGGTTAATATTTTGCTGTGAATGCCTGTTTTGTACTTACTATTTGACAAGCCTGAATAGGATTAAATATAAGGCTTTGTTCTTTAATGCAATCATTACAATATTTATAAACCAATTTATAAACAACACAATTTTTTTCAAACCACTTTTAACCACACACATTTTACCTCAAAAACATAAATAAACCAATTTATAATTGCTACAGTGTTACCAAACAGAAAATCTGGTATGTTTTAGTGTCCACTTGTGTTCTGTAGCAAACATGCAGCACTTACTGTTTCTCGCTTGACATATCTTGCAGATCAGATAGGGCTTACGCCCGAGGAAGTCATTTCCAAAATCATGGCCAATCCCGATGTTGCTATGGCATTCCAAAATCCTCGAGTTCAAGCAGCTATCATGGATGTAAGTAGTTTCTTTCATTTCGTCTTCCATTAAAAAAATTCATGTTGTTTTGGGGTTTTTCAGCAAGGTAGTGGAACTAATCACTTTTTAAATCCTTCCGAGATTTACTTTCCAATCAAATAAAAAGTCTTGTACTGTACTATTTATCTTGATGAACTTCGGGACGATTGCATGTTTTTGCAGTGCTCTCAGAATCCTCTTAGTATCGCCAAGTACCAAAACGACAAAGAGGTCAGTTGAAATTTAGTGCGAATATTTGAATAATTCAATCCAATTGAACATGAATCTCTTTTGTTTCACTTTGCATCAACCTTTTGACGTTTCTGCTATGGCACTTGATTTTCACGTTGGCACTAAGGCGAAGGTTACTCTATGTTCATCTCAGGTTATGGACGTTTTTAATAAAATATCAGAACTTTTCCCTGGGGCAACCGGTTCTTAACTCGACCAGTCCTATCTTCGAATCATGTTAAAGGGAGTGTATTTGCTCCTTTTTTCTCCTGCACAGATGAGAGATATCAAAAGTTTAGAGCACCTGTAAGCATGTTTCTGCTTTACGACGCCCACACATATCAAGATGTGTTGGCATCAGTTTACTTTCTACTATTCAAATTTAACGTTAACCTCGACTCAATATTGTGGTTATGTTAGAAATACATTCTCGTCCAGATATAGATCTTCCGAGCTTTTTGACTGCTGTTGTAAATTTTTTGAATTTTTATTTTCATTCGAATGCTAGTTGAACGTAGACATTAATACACTCTCTCTACTCGTCTCATCTTTATCTTCTCCTTTCTTTCTCCTTTGGATGTATTTCTATTTCACGTTTGATTTTTAGTAGCACGCTTGACAAAAGAGGAGTCTGGAGAATGGTGAACTTCGATCTCGTCCTGGAGTTAAAAGGGATTCTTGATTCTAGTACAATGCTTATCTGATCTTACTGATTCTTGTATGATCGGACGGCTAGAATTGGATGATGATGATGAACCCACATTATTTTCTGGTTGGATCGGCCGAATGTAGAAATATCTTAAGTCATTACTCATTGGATGTTTCTGTGTGCTGTAGTTTACCGCATGTTGACATATGAAAATGGAGGCCGGTTTAAGAAAAAACAAGGGGAAGAAAAAATTTCTCCTCGTTTCCCATGAGGAGAATGGAGTGGCCGATGAGTTGGCTTCTTTTGCGTTTCTGTACATCAGCCTTTTGTTTTATTGGACAAC
Organism: Ligustrum vulgare; assembly: GCA_963555705.1. NCBI lineage: Eukaryota > Viridiplantae > Streptophyta > Magnoliopsida > Lamiales > Oleaceae > Ligustrum > Ligustrum vulgare. The sequence goes on from OY743169.1 coordinate 871,319, forward strand.
TTGCATGCCATTTGTTACGGGCGATATTGACTAATGATGGATGGGTAATCTTGCATTCACCAGGAAAAAAAAAAAGGGGGCATGTTTTGCAGCTTGTAGATGATACTTGTAAGTGAATAAACAGAGTTATCTTCAGATGTTACTATTGTTGCTCATTTAGAAATTTTTGTCTCCAACTATTTTTCACAACATACTTATTTTTAATCTTCAGCTAATTAACACATCTTGTCTTTAGAGTCTACTGACCATTTTTATCCAAATATTCTATTCGCGTAGGGATTATTTATTTTTATTTATTTGAATTTCATAATTGTTATTAATCTTGCTTATTTAAAATACGATGGAATAATAAATTTTTTTTTTTTACTATCCTAACAAATTATTTCACCTCATTATTAGGGATAAAATGTGTTAATTAATAAAAATTGACTATCTTTATCTTTATTATCTATATACTTACTTTATATAAAGACAAAATAGCGTGTTAGTGTGAATGTAAAATAGTTGCAATGAAAGTAAAATCTGTATAGATGTGAATACATTTATTGTCATATATATTAATAAATACTAATATTATGGTAAATAAAGAATGATTAATATTTTTTATTTTTAATAATTGTGCAAAGATTATTGATATAATAATTTCTAGATCATCAACGTTGTTTAATTGTTATATATTCAATGAGTTAAGATTAAACACGTTGATAGTACTGTGTTTGATGTTTTTGAATGAAAATTGAAAAAAAACTTTGAATATGTGAGGCAAATGTAGAAATTATAATAAATATAATAATATTTTGAACAAATATCAATATCTGTACTTATAATATTATATCAAACATGATATACAATTACAAAACTACGAAAATTTGAATTTTCAATAAAGTTAATAGCAACTCATAAAAATTATTGAAATCAATAGTTATATATTTTTTAAATATATAAATTGACATTTATCAATTTTCGTAGTTTTTTAATGGCAACTCTTAAAAATTATTGAAATCAACAGTTATATATTTTTTAAATATATAAATTGACATTTATCAATGAAGTTTTCGATAATTTGGATTAGTTATGTCGTTTTTAAATTTTAATAATTGTTGTAATAGAAAAATTATTTTTATATCTTTTATATTTGTGTCGATTATGTATAATCATTAAATTTTATGAATGTTTATCAATATTGCGGATAACAATTTCAGTTCATAACAATGGTGAAAATTTATATAGTACTATATATAAAAGAAGGATAGTCTGAAAGAATTTAATATTAGATTCTTTATGTTTTTTTTATATTAAATAATTAATATGATATTATTATTTGCATATTTTGGTCGTCATCGTCGTCGTCATCATCATCATTATTAACACTAATACTAAAGGAGTTCAATCAATATTTTTAGTTATAGTATTAAAATTATTATTTAATAATTGATTTTTTATTTATTTGCTGTTCTTAATATTATGAATCTTATGTGTAGCCATCAATATTAAAATTGTGTTTTAATTATTAGTGATCAAATCGTTTGTTATCTTTAATATTACAAATCATAATTCTGAAATATATATTATTATTAATTATTTTAATAAATTAAGCCTCTGCTCATGTGGGGGTGACATCAAATATGGTCTTTCCTCGCCTTTTAAAGAAAGTCTATTTTTATTTTCGAGATAAAATGTATGGTTGAAAAATACTTTGAAAGAATATATATGGTTAAAAAGTTGGTTGAAAAAATGTGTTGCTTATAAATAATTTATAGAAAAAGTTATTGAAAGAAGGCTAATATTGAAGAGTTAATGATTTGATTTCTTTTTGGTTAATAAATTAATAGAATAATTAATATTTTTTAATCATTCCTAGTTTTAATAATTTTTTAAAAAATTATAGGGTACAAGATTTTTGGTATAATTTCGTGATCTTCAACTTTACTTGATTGTCGTATCATGATAATTGCGAGATTTTCAAAATTATTATTTTGACTAATTATTTTTGTGAATAAAGTTTTATTGGCTAAATTCAAATAATTTAACTACTTATTTTCTAATTATTGTGATTGATGTTTTTGAATGAAAATTGAAATGTATGAAAATACGAGAGACAAATGTAGAAATTATGTGAAATATACTAATACATTTCACGTACATCAATATTCGTAAACATAATATTACATCAAATATGATATATCATTAAAAAAAACTACTAAATTTGCATTTCCATGAAGTTAATAATAATTCATAAAAATTATTGAAATCAATGGTCATTTATTATTTAAATATATAAGTTGACGTTTACTATTCAAAGAAGTTTTTAATAATTTTAATTAGTTATGTTATTTTTTAAATTCTAATAATTATTGTATTAGAAAATTATTTTTTATGTATTTATATATGTGTTGATTATGTATATGTATAAGTAATAAAATTTTATGAATATTTATTGAAATCGATAGTTATTTATTATTTAAATATATAAATTGATGTTTACTATTCAAATAAATTTTTAATAATTTGAATTAGTTATGTTATTTTTTAAATTCTAATAATTATTGTAATAAAAAATTATTTTTATGCATTTATATATATGTGTTGATTATGTATAAGTATTAAAATTTTACGAATACTTATTGAAATAGATATTGCAAATAACACACACACACACACACAAACATATAATAAAAGTAAGGCACTTCCCAAAAACAAGTTTTAAAACTTTTTCGTCTAAACTGCATTTCCTAAAATGGAAATATTTAATGAATCAAAATACTTTTAATAATTATACTATTATTTTGAAATTGGAAAATATGTAATATGGGTGTCAGGTCGAAGATCTCGACGAGAATTTTAATACGAACTCACGAGTAAAAGCCAACTATAAATACATCATCCCTGAAATCAAATCAAAGATTAAAAGTAAAAGTTTTATTTTGTACATTTCATTTTTCCCCAATATCCCACTATTTTAAAATTGTTTTATTTAAATCTTACAATGATGATATTTATAATTTCTTACTAAATTTAATTTGATACTAAATAATTAATTTTAATTCGAGTTACTTTTCTTATCAAGAGTGTGCTTGATTCTATTTAAATGAATTTTTTTAAATGAATAGTGATTTTTAGGAGAATAGATGGTTGAAATTTGGTTGAAAAATCAAATATTGTGAACTTGACTTTTAATGGATGGTTGAGATTGAGTACTGTAGAAAAATGAGAAAATTTTAATGAAAATCAAACAATGACCAAATTAAAAGATATAATAAATATCCTAACTTTTTAAAATAAGTTCAATTAAATCCGAATAATTCTTGCAACATCATATTTCAATCAATTCATTTGTCATTTTAAAGTTAATTTTATTTATTTATTTATTTATATACTCATTTTGTTTATTTATTTATGTTTAATATTATAGATTTAAATAATCAAAATATGCAAAATATATATTACAGTCTTTAAAAATTAATTTAATTAATTGTTATCAAAATAAAAATAAAGGCACATTAGCAAACTCATTCTATTCCAAAATAGAATGTGATCAAACATGTTTATTTAGAACGTACAAAAATATATATTTTTTTTTTCGGTAATACGAGTCTTTAACTTATTGATGGAAAACGAAAAGTCATGTTGTATTGAACATCATTGAATAAGTTTTGAATATTTTGATAGTTTGTATCTATGATTTTTTTTTTAAAATTTGTTTCAATTTCTGTCATTGGTCGTAGTTTCACGTTGTTGATCGATTTAAACGGTACTTAACTGTTTGATTTTCATTTCTTGAGAATTGATTTTTTGAAAAGTAAAATTTTTAGAATGTGTACTTAAAAAGTAGTATGAAAAAATTTTTAAAATGAATTTTCAAAGAATGTGTGATTGCAAAAGAATGTTCAGAAAAATGATTTTGAATTCTATATGTGTAAGTGATAAAGTATTATGTCTTGTGAGTTAAACAACCACGCCGATTTTATAAATTGAGATGTATAGATGATTTCTTGGTATATAAAGTTAAATGTATTTGCAATATACATTCGGTAAAATTGAATTAAAACTAACATTTCATGTTACTTAATTTGTCACATTAATTTAAATATAGGATCATGTGTATTTAATTTGTAATGTTAAAGTAAATACGAAATGAAATATTTTTTTTATATATTTAAATATCAGATATTGTATTAAAATAGTTAGTACCAATTCTAATATTACTGTTCGGGTTGTGACAAATTAATTTATGAAAATCTAGAAATTATATTTTGAAAAATTAATTATTTTATTAATCATTAAAATTGAATAGTTATGCAAATAGTCATTAAAGTTCTTTTTTTAAGTAGTCATTCAAGTTCGTAACTATTACAATTGTAGCCATTTGGTTAAAAAACTTGCCCCTATTAGATACTCTTTATTCAAAACCTCATTTTTTTAACACCATTTTCAACAAACATGCTACTAATAAAATAATTTACATATAAATTCAAAAGAAATCATATTTTTTAACGACTTATTCTCCCAAAAATTTACTGTACAAACTACATTATTTGAAATAATAAGTCTCAAACATGGACTTAAGAATACATTCTCCAAAAAATCAATATTATAAAACTCACTTTATAGATAATGAAGACTCAAACAATGACTAATTATGTTCACAACAGAATAAAGAGATGTCACTTTCCAAAAATAGGTACTTGTCCATTTTTCCGCCTAAAAACATATTTCCAAAAATGGTTAGCAATATTAATTGACTATTTAATATTCATTTTGGACAAGATTCAGATTTAAAATAATCATATTGAATGCAAAAATTTAAAAAGCCATGTTTTCCAAGTCCTGAAGTTTCTTGGTCTGTCTTCCCCTCTTGAAAATCAATTACATTTTTTTTTTTAAAAATTTGTTAAAAAAAAAAAAAAAGGATGAAATAGGAAAGTTCATTGATCTTTTTTCTTTTCATTTTCATTTTCGTTTTCGTTTTAATAAAACTCTGAGTGTATATCACAGATATATCTATGTTTTACTTATTACAAATTCTATTTAAATTTAGTTTTGTTTTCTTATTTTAAGTTTTAAATAAATTAAATTACAATATTTAAATATATTTCCTAGAACTGTAAACATACAAACCGAAAAAAATTAAGATACGTATAATTATACCTTTTTTGTAATTAATTATTTTCATTTGTTTTTCATTTTTTATTGAATATTCATTTCATATATTAATATATAAATTCAATATATGTGAATAACAAATAACCGTGCATCGCACGGGTGTAACACTAGTATATTTAGAATTAATGTAGTGATTTAGTGTGAACACAATATTGTTAATTATTTGGTTAATTAATGCATATTTAACTACAATATAATTAATAATTTGGTTAATTTTTATTTGTTTAATTAATGCGTGTCTGACTATTTAAGTTTGCATTTGGATTATAATCAAACTACTATTATATTTACCTAGGCTAAATAAATTTTTCACGTTTTAAAATTTTTATTATTCATTTTTAAAATTAGATTTTTAATTTAATTTTTATTGAAACAATTTTTTGAATGTATATTTTGAATTTTTTTTTTTATAAATACAAAGAAAAAATTATTTACAAACTTATTACTAATTGACTAAATATTTTTCTTATTTTAATTAAATATATTTTCACTTAAATATTCTATATGATCTTTTTATTCCATTTGACCATTGTTTATCCGTAGACATTTTAATTTTGAACGAATTATGAATTTATGTATGACTATTACTTTTGGATTATATTACATGTTGTTTATACAGTCATTCGATCGCCTATTATATTTGCTTAGGCTTATTAAATTTTTTAGGTTTATTAATTTTTCATTATTTATTTTTAAAATTAAATAGTTAATGTAATTTTTGTGGCAACAATTTTCTAAATGTATATTTTTAAATTTATTTGCCTCCTTTTTTATAATACAAAAAAAAATTGTTGCAAATCATTCTATATTTCCTTGGAATAGTGATTTGTTTGATATTTTTAATTTATTTGTTTCATTATTTAATGTTTAAATACTTAAGTTTTCAATACATTGTGATCAAACATAGGATACATCTAGAAAACTGTTGCAATAAGAATTACAATAACCATTTTTTGATAAATACAAAAAAAACTATTTTCAAACTTATTATGTAATTGATTAAATCTTTATCTTATTTTAATTTACAACTTTTTCACTTAAATCTATTTGACCATTGTTTGTATTTTGTATCATTTTATCTAGACATTTTAATTTTGAACAAATTATGAATTCATGTACGACTGTTACATTTTAATAATTAGAATCCTCTTATTATTAGGCATCCGTTTGGTAACCATACTTTTTTGGTTTATAAACTATACAATTTTTTAACCACTTTTTAACCACACAAATTTTTTCTCTTCAATTTTTAACTACTACTTTTTACCTCCAAATCATAAATAAATCAGTTTATAAACCAAATAGTGTTAAATAATTAATTAATTTATTTATATATAGTTTTTGAAATTTCAACTGGATTAAATAAAACAACAATATTTGGAACAAAATATTTATTTCTACAATGTAATTTTAAAGTACTAGTAATCGTACTCGTGCGATGCACGAAAGATATAATTAACAATTATTTATTGAATATAAGTTGTAAAAATACAATGTCCGATATAAATTGTGCATTCATATACAATGAAAAATACTCAGAAAAGTAAAACATAAAATTTCAACTTGCTTATTTCTTTTAACAGCTAATTGTTCATTCTCTAGTTTTCTTAGTTTATTTAGGAGAAGTCAGTTATGGACATGTGACTTATTTTGTACTTTACAATTTTGATTTTATGACTGAAGTTGAGTTTACAATTATTTGATTTCGTAAAGTTGAAATGTTTACAATTTTCAAATCGTAAAATGAAATAAAGAGGCCATGAATTGTTTTATCATCTTTACGGAAAAAAAAGTCATGAATTAAGTATTTTAGAGATTTTACCGTGAACATATCAACTCTATTTCTGGAATTAACGTTTAATAAATGAATTTTTCTTTTTTTAAAAAAACTTTTGAACTATAAAATTAGGCTCATACAGTACATGTGCATAAATCAACTTACATATTCTCCTTAAGATCGACGCTTTTCTTTTCATATATTGTTCTTCATCATATTCTTCTCAAAAAGAGGTGTATGATAGACTTTTTTGACATAATTTGATTTTTTAAGCATTAATTATTAATTTTAAGTGTTTTTTCAAAAAAAATAAAAGTCATTAACCTTAATATATATATTGTTGCATTAATTGATTTTTCTTTCTTCATACTCACAATTTCTTTATTCATATTATTACATTTTTATTTTAATAAAAATTACTGATCGATTAATTGTTTAATAGAAATTATATGAACTAATTGCTAAAATTTGTAATATATTTTTGCATATTTTAGTTATTAAAATTTATGACGAAAAATAGAAAAATGAACAGAATCAGTAAACAAATAAAAATAATGTGAAAATGATGAATGAATTGAAGAAATCTTAAGTTTGTAAAATTAATCCAATTTAATTGGATTTGCCTTAAAAATTCATATAGTTATTATTTATTTTAATTTGACGAGAAAAAAATCAGAACCGAAATTAATCATCTATGACTAAAATGAATTTAGTTAACTAATTATAGATAATGTTGAATCCGGGCCCAGAGAAAGGTACAGTGATCCACCAGCGAAGGCCCAATAGTGGCCCAACGGACCTTGACCTACCGCTAAAGGCCTAAAGTATCACCTGGGATGATTGCCGAGGTGGTACGTCAAGCAAACCTCTTTAGCCGACCTGGTTAATGCACCAGCCAATGTGCTTTATACTCAGCTGGGGTTCTTTATGGCGTTGACCAAAAGAGAGATGGAGTCAGTGATGGGACACTGCCTTTACCAAGACGTGACAGGCGCCCATCCCCTACGAAATGTAGCAATGATTACGGTTGAAAAGCAAGGTTGTCACTTCCATGAGCTAGGGTGGTGACAAGTGTAAAGTATGCCACGTGTCGTAATCCAAGACAAGAAGTTCCTCTATAAATGAAGCACAATTGTCTCCAAGTTGGGGGTTAGCAATTTCTCACTCTTAACTCTATATTTCTCTCACTCCCTTTTCTCTCTTCTACACATTTATATTTCCCGCACCCAATATATATTTGCCCAAAATGAGTACTGACTTAGGCATCGGAGTGCAAACGGGAGCCACCTCGGCCCCCTTTGCAAACTGATTGTTTGTCACAGTGCGCAGGAGATCCACGTGTTCAAGATGGAGGAGCTGAGACGTGTTGGTCCAAGGTCCATCCGGATTTTGTGGTCAACATTTTGGCGCCGTCTGTGGGAAACCATACTGCTAACCACGAAAACACATGGTAAAAAGCCACACATAGAGAGGTAGTCCTGAAAAAGGACGAAGAACCCCTTACGAAGGAGCGGATAACTGCAAAGAGCTTTGAAAGATAAGCTGATTGGCCTTGAAAAAGGCAAGAGCTTTGAAAGATAAGCTGATTGACCTTGAAAAAGGCAAGAGCTTTGAAAGATAAGCTGGTTGGCCTTGAAAAAGGCAAGAACTTTGAAAGATAAGCTGATTGACCTTGAAAAAGGTAAGAGCTTTGAAAGATAAGCTGGTTGGCCTTGAAAAAGGCAAGAGCTTTGAAAGATAAGCTGGTTGGCCTTGAAAAAGGCAAGAGCTTTGAAAGATAAGCTGGTTGGCCTTGAAAAAGGCAAGAGCTTTGAAAGATAACCCGGTTAACCTTGAAAAATGTGTAGAGCTTTGAAACATAAGTTCGTGAACCTTGAAAAAGGTAAAAAGCTTTGAAATATAAGTTTAACAACCTTGAAAAAGGTAAAAAGCTTTGAAATATAAGTTTAACAACCTTGAAAAAGGTAAAAAGCTTTGAAATATAAGTTTAACAACTTTGAAAAAGGTAAAAAGCTTTGAAATATAAGTTTAACAATCTTGAAAAAGGTAAAAAGTTTTGAAATATAAGTTTAACAACCTTGAAAAAGGTAAAAAGCTTTGAAATATAAGTTTAACAACCTTGAAAAAGGCATAAAAACTTTGAAACACAAGTTTATAAAACCTTGGAAAAGGCTGATAACCTTTTGAAAAAGATTGGTAACAAATGCCTTGAAGAAAGGCCTCCCCGAAATAGGGACTCTCCTTCTTATTGCCTAAGTGGCATGGCCGAAGTGGCTCCCCTCTTATTGCCTAAGTGGCATGCCGAAGTGGCTCCTCTCTTATTGCCTAAGTGGATTGGCAGAAGTGGCTTCCTTCTTATTGCCTAAGTGGCTTGGCCGAAGCGGCTCCCCTCTTATTGCCTAAGTGGCTTGGCAGAAGTAGCTTCCTTCTTATTGCCTAAGTGGCTTGGCCGAAGCGGCTCCCCTCTTATTGCCTAAGTGGTTTGGCCGAAGTGGCTTCCTTCATATTGCCTAAGTGGCTCCCCTCTTATTGCCTAAGTGGCTTGGCCGAAGTGGCTTCCTCCTTATTGCCTAAGTGGCTTGGCCGAAGCGGCTCCCCTCTAATTGCCTAAGTGGCTTGGCCGAAGTGGCTTCCTTCATATTGCCTAAGTGGCTCCCCTCTTATTGCCTAAGTGGCTTGGCCGAAGTGGCTTCCTTCTTATTGCCTAAGTGGCTTGGCCGAAGCGGCTCCCCTCTTATTGCCTAAGTGGCTTGGCCGAAGTGGCTTCCTTCATATTGCCTAAGTGGCTCCCCTCTTATTGCCTAAGTGGCTTGGCCGAAGTGGCTTCCTCCTTATTGCCCAAGTGGCTTGGCCGAAGCGGCTCCCCTCTAATTGCCAAAGTGGCTTGGCCGAAGCGGCTCCCCTCTTATTGCCTAAGTGGCTCCCCTCTTATTGCCTAAGTGGCTTGGCCGAAGCGGCTCCCCTCTTATTGCCTAAGTGGCTTGGCCGAAGTGGCTTCCTTCATATTGCCTAAGTGGCTCCCCTCTTATTGCCTAAGTGGCTTGGCCGAAGCGGCTCCCCTCTTATTGCCTAAGTGGCATGGCCGAAGTGGCTTCCCTCATGTTGCCTAAGTGGCATGGCCAAAGTGGATCCCCTCTAATTGCCTAAGTGGCATGCCGAAGTGGCTTTCCTCTTATTGCTTAAAGTGGCATGGCTCAAGAAGCCCCTTATATTGCCGAAGTGGCATGGCCGAAGTGGCTCCTTCTTATTACCCCAAGTGGAATGACTCAAGAAGCCCTTCATATTGCCTAAGAAGCACCTCTTCCGAAGGATCTCTTCCATGGACTCCTTCCGAAGCACCTCTTCCAAAGGACATCTTCCATGGACTTCTTCCGAAGTACCTCTCTTGAAGGACGTCTTCAATGAACTCCTTCCGAGATACCTCTTCCATTAACTCCCTCCAAGTGAGGGACCCCTTCAAAGAGAAGGACTCCTACAAATGAGCCAGAGGCAGCTCGGAAATTGCAAAAATACGCTGCGAACTTCATACTCTTGGACGACTTGCTTTATAAACGAAGTTACACCTCCCCCTTGCTGAGGTGTGTGGGGCCAGAGGAAGGACGTTACGTAATAAGAGAAATCCATGAAGGCATATGCGGTAACCACGCAGGGGCGTTATCGCTAGCTCGGAAAGCCCTCGAACAGGGATATTTTTGGCCTACTATGCGAAAGGACTCCCATGACTTCGTGCGCAAGTGCGATAAATGCCAAAGACACGCAAACCTACCACATCAGCCGCATCACAAGCTAACTGGGGTGACTAGCCCTTGGCCCTTTTCCAAGTGGGGGGTCGACATTATTGGACCTATGCCTAGGGGTGCTGGTAACAATTGCTTTGCAATAGTGACAATCGATTACTTCACCAAGTGGGTCGAAGCTGAACCTTTGATGAGAATTACCGAGGCCAACACCACCAAGTTCATTTGGAAGAACGTCATATGCCGGTTTGGAATACCTCACTCGCTGGTTAGTGACAATGCCAAACAGTTTAAAAACATGAGTGTAGATGAGTTGTGCGACGATTTGGGAATTGGAAAACTATTCTCATCTCCACATCACCCACAGGCCAACGGACAGGTCGAAGCTGTGAACAAGACCATAAAAAAAAATATATAATAATAATAATAATAATAATAATAATAATAATACCCTGAAAAGGAAATTGGAATTCAAAAAGGGCGCATGGGTAGATGAACTCCCACAAGTGCTATGGGCGCTTCGAACCGCCTCGCACACCGCTACTGGTGAAACACCTTTCTCATTGGCATATGGAGCCGAGGAGGTATGCCCCGTTGAAATTGGGATTCCTTCGCTTCGTCAAATTCATTATGACGAAGTTAGGAACGAGGAAGCGCAAAGGACCGGTTTAGATTTCCTCATGGAAAAACGGAGTGATTCCCAAGTGGTAATGACTAGATACCATAAGAAAATGGCTCCCTATTACGACAAAAGGGTGAGGAGCCGGCACTTTAATATTGGGGACTTGTTGCTCAAAAAGGTTCTTCCTTCAACACAGGAACCAGGAATAGGGACTTTAAGTCCTAACCGGGAAGGCCCTTACAAAGTCTTTTGTCGAGGTGGTACCCGGAACGTACATGATTGAGGACCTATTTGGAGTACCTCTATGTAATCCTTGGAACACGGACCACCTTCGCCGTTATTTCCAATAAAACCAAATTCCTCCTCTATGATTGCAACATTATTATATGATTTTGTAAAATCATGGGTGACCGGCGTCGAAAAATTACGCCAATTTCTGTATTAGACAAACACAATGGATAAATGCAAGTTCCAAGATTACTTCGGTCATAACACCATACGTCCACACTACGCATAAAAATTGTTGAAAACAAGGACTCTTATAAAGCCCACACGGCGATCACTGTGTAAAAAATGGGGTGTGTTGGCAAAAGAAATCCATACAAACTCAGACGTAAGTGCCTCAGACATTGTCATATGAACCAAAGTTCTAAAAACGATAAATTAGTTCGTACATACGGGGTGCGCTTTCGTGCGAAATATTAAATATTTCCGCAAAGTGGTTGATACTTTCATGCATACACTTAAACGAAACGCTCACAAGACATATGCGTACTAAATACTGTGGATTCAAACGTAAAAGTCCCTATATTATTTCTGTTGTAAAAACATATGCGCACTTCGTTGAAAGTATAGATTGAAAATAGGCACGCCACAAACAGAAGTTCATGCAAAGTTGTAAGGGGTGTTACTAAATATAAGGTAAAAATTGCTCAAAAGTTGGTCGACATCAGATCTAACCAGCAAGCGTGAATGCATTAAGCTCTTTAAATCTGAGGGACTAGACATTTACAGATAACATTTACGGACATTTACAGATACCCGCATATCGCCATACAATTACGAACTACTCGCACTTGGAAATACTCATGCTTAAGCAGTAAAGAAAAAACGTTGCTGCGCCGAAATATGAATGAACTGCTCCATTCATAAAAATGAGACATGTACAATATGAAGTGCCGGGGGACTTACAAAAAGAAAGAGAAGAAGAAAACAAAAAACTAAAGCTAACAAAACTAAGCTAACAAATGCAGAAGAGGATTATTGTGGAGGAGAGACATCTTCCAAGGGGCCTTTATCAGACACGCCCAGAGGATCCGCAGGATCACCTTAAGGCTCGGGGTAAAAAGCCTCAATGGAGGACAGGTCCAATGTCGGAAAAGCTTCCTTCACATCCCCTAAGGCCATTCTGGCCCCCAAGTTCCCAAAGACCCTCTGCATAGCCTCGTATTCTGGGGTATCTTCGAAAGTATCCTTGAAGTTCTGAACTGCCTTCGAAACTTCTTCACCCAGAACCTCCTGCACCCTAGCCGCAATGATACGCTCCAAGGCCTCAGAAATTCTGGAGTCAATATGTTTCTCCAGGGAAGTGTAATCCTCCTCAGCTTTCTTCCTAGCCTCCAGCTCCCTCCCCAACTTTTCATTTACTTCTGCCGCTTCAGCTTCTAGCTTCAACTTGGCTGCATTGGCGGCGGCCAGGGCCTCAGAGGCAATAGACTGTGCACGGTTGGAGTCGTCCAATTTTTTGCATAAGGCCGCCACGTCTGATTCGGAGGCATGGAGGTCATGTTTCAATTTGTCGTTGTCCTCTTGGAGGCGCTTCGCATTAGCCCTCTCTTCTGAAGAAGATTTGCGGGCTATAGATAGCTGGGCCTTGAGGTCATTGATCTCCTTGAGCATATTGTCCGCGTGCCGGAGAGCAGTCTCAGCATTCTTTTTGTCCCTCTGCGCCTCATCCACAGACGACTCCACCTCGTCAATAAGGGCCAACGCCCTGGCATTCATGGCCTTGGCGGCGAGCAACTTCCGAGATGGACTAACGCTGGATGAGAAAGCAGACCAGCCCTCTGTCCAAAACTGCTCAGTAATGAAGGCGGCCCGGGCTGGAGGAGAACCGGGGGAGTCAAATAGAGAAGGGCTGAAAGTGACATCTTTGGGGAGAACGCTTGTTTTAATATGTCTAAGTTCTTCTACCCCCTCCGGTGTCACCTCATAGGCCAAGCCTGGAATGGGCACAGAAGGCTCATCCTCCAAGTCTTCTAGCATGGGAGGCGGAGGCGCAGAGGTGGATTCTTTGCCCTTACCTCTTCTGAGTCTCTTCAGAGGGGCAGGCTCCTCTTCAAGGGCAGGTTCAAACGTGTCCTCGGACAAGGGAGGAGGAACCGAGGCACCCTTAGCCTCCTTGTCCCTCTTAGATCTGCCCCTATCTGACCTTTTCCCCTTCCCCTTTGGAAGGACTCCCTTAGGATCAGTCCCCTTTTCTGTGCTAGGTTGCTGGGGACCCACAGGCAGCAGAGTAGGCGGTGGCAGTAGGGCTGGTAGAGGCCCCTGAAGTTGGGCCGTAGACGCCTCGGACACCTCTTTTTCCACCCCAACTTGCAGGTTGGCCAATACCACCTTCTGTTTTCTCTCAATTTCACTGCCATGACGGAGTGCAGGGGGGATCTTCGTAGCCATAAGCCCCTTTAGAGAAATCTTTGGAAAATCCTTGGAACCTGACAAGTAAGAAAGAAAAATGAGGCTGCAAGCAGACAAAGCATAAGATGAAATAGCAATAAGGAAACAAACTTACTCATGGCTCGCATAATACCGTGTTTAACAAATAGCTTGTTTTGCTGAATGACCCCTTGGAATGTGCCCTTGTAAGCAAACAAACGCCTCACTGTCGCTAGGTCTGCGTCAGGGAGGAGGCGAGCAAAAGTGTCCCCTACCAGAAACCGGTGACACGTTAGTAAGCAACGAAGAGAGGTGTATAAAAAAAAAAAAAACAAGTGACACATGACGCTTAAGGACACTAAAGCGAACACAAGACTCACTAGGAGTGAAAAGAGTTCGGGGAACTGAAATTTCTGGACTTGGGTCCACAGGCGAATTCTGCCACTCCCCAGCCACCCAGAACCATTGATTCCTCCAGTTCTTTATAGAAGTAGGTTGGCCAGTAATGACGGGAGGATATGAGCCCCTAGGAGACAAGTAATACCAGTCCTTCACATCTGGTCTCACGTCCCTCTCCCTTCTCACCGATTTCTTCAGAGTGTACAAGGTATGAATAATGTGTAGTGAGATAGGATAATCGGGGTTGACCTCTTGCCACACCAGCCAAGCGCCCATGGCCTGTGTCCAAAAGTTGGGTGCCAACTGGTAGGGGCACAAGTTGTAGCTCCTAAGCAAGGCCCTGAAGAAATGATGCAGAGGTAACCTCATCCCACAGGATAAAGCGTCGTAACATATAGCTGTTTGGCCTGGAGGAGGACTGCATGGTCGACAAGAAGGTGTAGGATGCACTAAACGGACCCCTTCTGGCATCCTGAACTTCGCCGAGGCACAAGCCAGATCAACTCCTCGAATTTCGGTAGCAACCTCGCTGCTCTCCCACAAATCTGGGTTTGGACCGGGGTCCACATGATATCCTGATAGCTTATTTACCTGGTCCACCCAATTTTTGACCTGGGCTATTTCCTCCCCTGAGAGCCCCAGCTCCTCTCTATGTGCCCAGAAAGGGGCCCCGTTGCCCAAATCAAGATCTTGTGGGCCAGAAGAAGAACCCGTTGCTCCCTCTCTCCCCATGTCTCTATCACGTTTGCTTCGAAGTTCTCTTAGTGCGGATTCCTCTTCGGACGACAAATGGGCCATGTAGTTCTGGTTTCTCTCTTCTTCGCTGTCAGAATCACTCAAATAAATTATACCGCTAGTTTTCCTATTCCTCCTCTTAATCTGCTCCCTAAAGAAGCGGGAACTAAAAATCGATAAAGAGATGGGGCAGAAACCTCTGACGGGAACCGCCATTGCTAACATTTCCTGTGAACCCGTTCCCCCAACTCTTTCCATTTTTTCTTTTTGTTTTAAAGGTGGGTCAGACTCAACGAAAGAAAAACAAGGTGCAAAAACAAAATTTTCAAACCCACAATGAGAAACTGAAAATAGAAAAGTTTCGCATGTACAGAGACCAAGAGGTTTACCTTCAGGTGACAAATGCGTGAAACTGTGCACTGGAAATGGAGAACTCGCCGGTAAAGAAACTGTGGAACAGTAAAGGCGGACGCTGGGTAGAAAGCCCTTGAGGAGAAGACTTGAAACTTGTAGGAAAGAAAGAAACGGAGCAAGCTTTCGCCAAGGTATTGCTGCAAAAGACTCTTAGAAAGTGGTAAAAGGGGAAAATAATGAAATGAAGAAGGATTTATAGGAATCCCAACAATCTAAATTCCTTGATTTTCGTGAACCGCATGATTAATTTGGGTAACCCATGCTCCTTGGAAAATGGGCTAATCAAAGCGCCATCCTTCAAAGGGAGAGACAAAACCGTTCAGCTACCACGGTGAATGCCACGCGCCGTGAAATGCTACCCTCCTCCCATTTCATGCATATATTTCTTGGAAATAAATACCAATAGCCCCTCCGAATTGAATGCGCCACCTAGGAAATGCGCTTGCACGATCCTGGCCATCAGGGAGCGAAAATCCGAGGCGGAAGGTCGGTTATGATATGGATCCGAACCTTGCGTAAGGAATTTCATCATACACGACCATGAATGATCCCTTCGGATTAGAGCTGTAAAATCAAAGCAAATCCTACGTGACCATGAATGATCCCTTCGGATTTGAGGGACTAGTGTTGAATCCGGGCCCAAAGAAAGGTACAGTGATCCACCAGCGAAGGCCCAATAGTGGCCCAACGGACCTTGACCTACCGCTAAAGGCCTAAAGTATCACCTGGGATGATTGCCGAGGTGGTACGTCAAGCAAACCTCTTTAGCCGACCTGGTTAACGCACCAGCCGATGTGCTTTATACTCAGCTGGGGTGCTTTATGGCGTTGACCAAAAGAGAGATGGAGTCAGTGATGGGACACTTCCTTTACCAAGACGTGACAGACGCCCATCCCCTACGAAATGTAGCAATGATTACGGTTGAAAAGCAAGGTTGTCACTTCCATGAGCTAGGGTGGTGACAAGTGTAAAGTATGTCACGTGTCGTAATCCAATACAAGAAGTTCCTCTATAAATGAAGCACAATTGTCTCCAAGTTGGGGGTTAGCAATTTCTCACTCTTAACTCTATATTTCTCTCACTCCCTTTTCTCTCTTCTACACATTTATATTTCCCGCACCCAATATATATTTGCCCAAAATGAGTACTGACTTAGGCATCGGAGTGCAAACGGGAGCCACCTCGGCCCCCTTTGCAAACTGATTGTTTGTCACAGTGCGCAGGAGATCCACGTGTTCAAGAGGGAGGAGCTGAGACGTGTTGGTCCAAGGTCCATCCGGATTAGATATAATTTAAAATGAATTAGATATTGAGGAAAAATAAAAAATAAAACTTTATATTTAATTTTTGATATGATTTACGGAAAATATATTTATAATTTGCTCTCACTTGTTAGCTTGCATTAAACTTCTCAACGTGATCTTTAATTTGATACCCATATTACATATTTTTCGATTTCAAAATAATACAATAATTATTAAAAGAATAATAATAAAATAGAAAAAATAGCATTTTGATGTTATTAATTGTATAACACGGATTTCAATACAATTAATGACACATGTAAAATAATAATTTCTAAAATATTTAATATAATATTTTTTAGCCAAAAAATTTCAAATTTAGATTTTTTTTTTTACGGGAAACTATGTGTGTATTTTTGTGACGGTTATTCTACTTTTATATATACTAGTATTTCACCTGTACGATGCACGAAAGTTATTATCCACGAAATCGATTTCAATAAATATTCAAAAAATCCTAGTTTTATACATAATCAAAACATACAAATGCATAAAAAATGATTCTCTATTACAATAATTATTAGAATTTTAAAAAATAACATAAGTAATTCAAATGATTAAAAAAATCTTTGAATAGTAAACGTTAATTTATATATTTAAATAATAAATTATTATTAATTTCAATAATTTTAATAAATTATTAATAATTTCATTGAAAATGTAAATTAAGTAGTTTTTTAATAGTATATCACATTTGATGTAATATTATGTGCACGAATATTGATGCATGTGAATTATATTAGCATATTTCTCATAACTTTTGCATTTGCCTCTTGCATTCAACGTACTTTTTAATATTCATTCAAAAACATCAATCACAATAATTAAAAAAATAGTCAAAATATTTGAATTTAATCAATAAAACATTATTTGCAAAAATAAGTAGTCAAAATAATAATTTTGAAAATCTCGTGATTATAATAATACGACAACCGAGTAAAGTTGAATATTACAAAATTATACCAAAAATTATACCATATAATCTTTGAAAATTATTAAAATTAAGAATGATTAAAAAATATTACTCATTCTATTAATATTATTAACTAAAAAAAATCAAAGCATTAACAATTCAATATTAACATTTTTTAAATAACCTTTTTTATACATTATTTATAAGTAGCACATTTTTTCAAACCCACTTTTTAACTACATATTTTTTCAAAACTATTTTTCAACCACACATTTTTACCTCGAAACAAAAATATAGTTGCTGAACGAGGGTTATGTTGACCACAAAATCCGGTTGGACCTTGGATCAACACGTCTCAGCTCCTTCCTCTTGAACACGTGGATCTCCTGCGCACTAGGACAAACAATCAGCTTGGAAAGGGGGCCGAGGTGGCTCCCGTTTGCACTCCGATGCCTAAGTCAGTACTCATTTCAAGCAAATATAAATTATGTGCGGGAAACATAAGTGTGTAAAAGAGAGAAGGGATAGAGAGTAAAATATTGAGTTAGAGTATTGGATTACCAACCCTTTCCTTGGAGGCAAGCGTGCTCTATTTATAAAAGGTGTAATTATCTTAGATTGTGACATGTGTTATGCTTTATATATGGTAAGATCCTAACCCTTCATGAGGTAAACCATTTCTTTGGTTATAATCATTACTACATGTCATAGGGTTAAAACAACCATCAAATCCCTTTAAAGATGTTGTCACATCAAGCTGTCTTGTCACCTTTTCAGGGTACTCTCCTCGGCTTAGGAGTGCCTCGGCATAAGGGTACCTCGGCACAGCATCACCCCGGCATAGGTTACCTCGGCACAGCATTATCCCGGCATAGGTTACCTCGGCATAACATCACCTCAGCATAGGGTCACCTCGGCATATAAGAATTCAGCAATTTTGGTATCCAAAGTTTTGACCTGTAGGTCATGATTAGGTGACTGGATGTTTTGTGGCTCCCCTGGTGGGCCCATATAGATGACGTGTCATGTCCAATTAGTCATGATCGTAACAGGTAAATTTATTAAAATATTTAATAATAATATATAGTATATGTTTTAGAAAATTTGAATTGTAATATTAAAGATAACAAATTATTTGACTATTAATAATTAAAACACAATTTAATTATTGATGGCTAGACATATGATTTATAATATTAAAAACAACAAATAAATTAAAAATCAATGATTAAATAATAATTTTAATGCTGATAATTAAAAGTATTGATTGAACTCATTCAATATTAATGTTAATAATAAAAAAAATTATAATTATAACCAAAATATACAAATAACAATAACATCTTATTAATTATTTACCATAATACTAAAACATAAAGAATTTAAGAATTAAATTTTGCCAAAATATCCTACTTTTATATATAGTACAGATTTCCACCATTACGATGAACTGAAATTGCTATTCGCAATATAGATAAGCATTTATAAAATTTAATGGTCGTACATAATTAATAAAAAAAAAAAAAATTTTTTTTATCACAACAATTATTAAAATTTGAAAACAATATAAATAATTCAAATTATCGAAAACTTTATTGAATGATAAATGCAAATTTCATAGTTTTTTTAATTGTGCATCATGTTAGATATAATATTATGAGTACAAATATTAATATTTGTTCAAGATATAAATATATATATTATAATTTCTGCATTTGCCTTACATATTTAACTTTTTCTCAATTTTCATTCAAAAATGACAATAAATTATAAATATGTATTTAATCTTAACTCATCAAATATAGACAATTGAACAACATTGAAGATCAAGAAATTATTATATCATATAATCTTTGTACAATTATTAAAATTAAAAATTATTAAAAAAAATATTAACTATTGTCTAGTATTTAGTATAAAATAATATTTGCATATATATATATATATATATAAAGGTAATAAATGCATTCACACCAATTCACTTTACATTCACACTAACCAACTATTCTCCCTTTATATATAGTATAGATTAAGATTAAGATATTAAGAATATTAAGATTAAGATTAAGATAAGATTAAGATCCATTTCAAAAAAAAAAAAAAAATGATTAAGATTAAGATTAAGATTTTTACGCTAGTCAAGATACCAATAAAAGAGAATGCATATAGTCATTTTTTGAGTTGTACACATTAATTCCGAGGTTAACATTCATGTAGAACAAGAATCTAAACAGTCAAAAAAGTATTATAGCACTAAAAAATAACACACAAACACATTGTAGTTGCAAATATAATTCAATTTCAATTGCGTCTAAAGTTCAAGCTTGAGTAATTTGATCTAAATTATCAAATTAACTATATACGAAATTTAATACTTCAATAAAATATTTATATGAAAATGGGTAGTTCGCACATATGATTATATTTTTTATACTTTATGTATCATTCTTTTTACTATTCAAATATTAGAGATAATAATATTTCTATAATTTATACTCTTTTATACAACGAATGAACTAAAATAAAATTTAAATGATCTTCAATTATCAGAGTTATTATATGTTTCGACATAATGTCGTGCATCACACGGGTGAAATACTAGTGAAAATTACACAAAATAAGTTAGATGCATAAGTGTAAAAATGAATAAAGTTAAGGACCATCATTATAGTTAAAATGTAGTGCATTTAACATTGTCAATAAAATTACCCGCTTAATCTATCTATCTATCTTCCCCACACACGCACACACACAAGTAGAGTTGGAGAGAGAGAAGCATTAAATGTTATTTTCCCCCAAAATGCACATACAATTTTTGGGAAAAAAAATTCAAATAAAAATAAAATAAAATAAAAATCCTTATAGATAATATTTGTTGAGATCGCACCTAAAAATGGCACATTGGGCCGCCAGTGGAGGCCCAACGAGGGTCCATTGGACTTCCACCCATGACCAAAGTTTTAATATCGCCCTGGATTAATGGTCGAGGTGGAAATGCACAGTCGCCCCTTCGGGCGAACTGGTTTTGTGTCTATCCGAGGTGCTTCATGCTTTGACGAGGTGTTTACAGTAACGCCTCAGCCGTAAGGATGGGACGAGACATGAAGTCAGAGATGTGACACCGCCTTTACTAAGATGTGACAGGCGCCCATCCCCTACAAAGTGTAGCAATGATTACAGTCAAAAAGCAAGGTTGTCACCTCCAAGAGCTAGGGTAAAGACAAGTGTAAAGCATGCCACGTGTCATGATCTGAGACAGCTGGTTCCACTATAAATATGGCACGCCACCTTCCAGGTAAGGGGTTAGCAATTTGATACTCTTAGCAAGATATCTCTCTCACTCCATTTTCTTTCTTCTACACACTTTTATCTCCCGCACCCAATATATATATATATATATATATATATATATATATATATATTCGCTTAAAATGAGTACTGACTTAGGCATCGGAGTGCAAACAGGAGCCACCTCGGCCCCCTTTGCAAGCTGATCGTTTGTCCTAGTGCGCAGGAGATCCACGTGTTCAAGAGGGAGGAGCTGAGACGTGTTGGTCCAAGGTCCAGCAGGATTTTTTGGTCAACATTTTGGCGCCGTCTGTGGAAAGCCATACTGCTAACCACAAGAACGCATGGTGAAAAGCTACACATAGAAAGGAAATCCTGAAAAAGGACGAGTCACCTCTTGCAAAAGAGTAGAGAACTGTAAAAACTTTGAAATACAAGTTTGTTCACCTTGAAAAAGGCGTAAAAGCTTTGAAATATAAGTTTAACAACCTTGAAAAAGGCATAAAAATTTTGAAACACAAGTTTGTTCACCTTGAAAAAGGCGTAAAAGCTTTGAAATATAAGTTTAACAACCTTGAAAAAGGCATAAAAACTTTGAAACACAAGTTTGTTCACCTTGAAAAAGGCGTAAAAGCTTTGAAATATAAGTTTAACAACCTTGAAAAAGGCAAAAAACTTTGAAACACAAGTTTGTTCACCTTGAAAAAGGCGTATAACTTTGGAATATAAGTTTAGCAACCTTGAAAAAGGCTGTGAGCTTTGAAACAGAAGTCCATTCATCTTTGAAAGACAAGATAAGATCAAGGAATTTCCCTAAACATGAACGAAAGCGATGGTGATATTAACCCTCGTAGGGAAAGAAATGGCCAACATAGCGAGGACGAGGTTCCTCAAGGACCTCATGAAAACACCAATGAGGGAGTAGAACAACCTAATCCACCACGCCGGCACCGTAATCGCCGCATGTTGCGAGACATGACTCGCATGGCGGCCCAAATGTTAGAAATGCAGAAGCAGCAAATAGAACAGACTTCCGTGATGAATGCCTATATGGCTAGAGGGTACATTGTGAATGAGCCTATGATACCTCCATAATACCCACAGCCACATTACTCACCATCCGAGGCGGCCACTGCCTCGTATTATTATCAAGATTCACAGGCATATGCCGAGGTGGAATTCGAGCCCTTCTACGAGGAAGGCCCGGAGCATGAAGCACACGTAGAGCCAGACCAGCTCCCGTCTAGACATAGGGAGGCCACGCCCGCAAAATCTGGCAGTGTCTTCAGCAGGATAGGAGGGCTATTCAGAGGCAGGCAAAGGGGTCGAAACAATGCAGCAGAGCCTAGAAATAGGCGGGAGCGACGAGCTGAAGAAGCCTTGTCGCATAGCCAAATGCATAGAGACCAACATGGCACGGGGGCAGAAAGGTTAGCTCCCACGCATGAGCCTATAAATAGGCAGGAAAGGAGAGTCGAAGCAGTTCAGACCAAATCTTGTAACGAGTTACCAACACTTGCAAGGCCAAACCATGGCCGCGTTTTGCTCCCGCAAAGGCAGGAGTACGTTCCACCACCTTATGACCAGTACCGTGACTAAATGTACTCCGGTCACGACGAGAACAGCGAACTCCCGTCGTACGAGCTGGATGACGATGAGGAAACGAGTCCTTTCACGGAGGGCCTCCGTAGGTGCCCAGTGCCTCACGACTTCGAAATGCCAGAAATAGCAAAATACTCTGGTCGAGGTGATCCTGACGATCATCTGTTAAACTACCGTACTAGCATGGAAATAGCCGGGGCCACTCCGGCGCTAAAATGTAAAGCCTTTGCTTTAACTCTTGAGGGGAGTGCGATACGATGATATAAAAAAATTCCTTCCTGGCAACATCCACATTTGGAGAGATTTGAAAACGGCCTTTAAAAACGGCTTTGTTTCCTCCAGGCCTTGCCAGCTCCCACTCCAACGCCTTCAGGATCTGAGGCAAGGAAGGGACGAATCTCTGAAAAGTTACCTAGCCCGGTTTACTGAAGAGATGCACATTTGCGAAAACATCACTGAGGCAGAGATGTTTTCCAATTTGAAAGGAGGGCTGGATATGACCAACATGTACTGGAGGGACGTCCGAAGTAGATAACCAAAGGATTACAACGCCCTCGTAGACCTGATGAAGGAGGAGATTGTATCGGAGGAAATGGCTAGGGCCAGGGACAACCACCCCCACGGAAGATACAATCTTGGGTACTCTAATGAGGCAAGCCTCAAGAAAGGAGGAAACAAGGATAGGATCGGCGGCAACCGAGGTGGAGCGCCGCGTCCGTTTCCGGGGATGGGATCTAGCTTTGCAGCAGAAATTACGGAATCTATCCCCCACTTGCACTCCAATACCCCTTCTCATAATCCTCCCACGGCCCAAGGAAGGATGGAAAGTGGCCGAAGCGGGAAACAATCATGATTGGGGCTTACTGCGCCTACCAAAGGTACTACGATCACGCTACAGAAGATTGCAGGGAAATCCACATATTAGCTGACCAAAAGGCGCAAGGGAGGAGGGCAAGTGACTTCTCCCCCGACACGGGGAGAACTCAAAAATCCAGTGGTCAGAAGTTCAATCGAGCTGATAGGAGAGCTCCATGGAAGAACTCAACTAAGGAAAGGATAGACAATCGTCAAAGAGATAGGAACAAGGGCCAGGATACTGCCTCGGCGCATGCCAAAGATACAGGGGAACCACCTATGCCTGCTGCCGACCTTCCTATCCGTGAAATCGATACAATACTGGGAGGCCCCCACCCAGGTGGGAATACAAACAACTCTCAAAAGAGGTATATAAGAGAGGCCAAGCAGCCCGCCAACGTGAATTACCATATCCATTCACACCCTGTTGGGATGCCTCGCACAGAATCTATCACATTCACCCAAGATGATGCTGTTGGAGTGCACTTCCCACACAACGACGCATTGGTTATTAGAGTAGTGGTGGCTCAGAATGGGTTATCACGGATGATGGTGGATGAACTTTTGATAAAATGGGGATCAGCACTCCACTCATTCCAGTCCCGGATCCAATATACGGATTCACGGGGGATAACATAACCCCAGAGGGTCCATAACCCTTATGACTGAAGTAGGGCAAACGCCAACCCTCTCCAGAATCCCTATGGAATTCTTGGTGGTTGACAAAATCTCCTCCTATCATGGTTCAATTGGGAGGCCAGGTCTCATCGACTTGGGAGCTGTGAAGCATACGAAATACATTTGCATGAAGTTCCCCACGGAGTATGGCGTTGCAACTGTAAGGGGGAGCCAAACCGAATCACGGGCCTGCTACACAAATGCAATCCGAAAATTTCAAGATCGAAGTTTGAACATGATCAGCGACGTAGTCATGGCCGAGGCTGCTCCAGACCCTGAAAGATTGGGTGAAGGGCCTTCTGGAGATAAGGATGTTACGATGAGACTGGAGGAGGATTTAGCAGATCTAGACCCCAGAATGGCAGGTGACAATTGTCCCACCCCAGCCGAAAGGTTAGAATGCTTTGGCGTAGACCCACTTGATCCAATCAAAGAATTGCAGATCGGACTGGACTCACCGACCGAATACAAAAGTCAATTGAAGAGCTTCTTACTTCAAAACCTTGATGTATTCGCGTGGAAGCATGGTGACATGGTTGGGATTGATCCTAAAGAGGCCTGCCACAGACTCCAGCTGGATCCCCGAAGCCCTGGGCATAGACAAAACAGAAGGCCCATGAGTTCAGACAAGTATGAGGCTTTGAAAGACGAGGTCACAAAGCTATTGAAAAATGGCTTCATCAGAGAGTCCCGCTATCCGAAGTGGGTATCAAATCCTGTTTTGGTACCAAAAGACAATGGGAAACTGAGAGTGTGTATTGATTTTTCCAACTTGAACCAGGCATGTCCCAAAGACAGCTTTCCACTGCATCGAATCGATCAGTTGGTCGACTCCACGGTAGGACATGAGCTGCTAAGCTTCATGGATGCCTACTCCAGGTACAATCAAATCCCCATGTGCGAATCGAACGAGGAGCATACTTCATTTATCACAGATAGAGGACTCTATTGCTACAGAGCTATGCCATTTGGCTTGAAAAATGCGAGAGCTACCTATCAGAGGCTGGTAAACCGCATGTTTTCGGAACAATTGGGAAACACCATGGAGGCATATGTTGATGACATGCTAGTCAAAAGCATGGTCGCCGCGGATCATATCCTCCATTTGTCAGAGACATTCGATGTTTTGAGGAAATATCAGATGAAACTCAACCCAACGAAGTGTGCTTTTGGAGTAGCATCTGGAAAATTCCTTGGATTCATGGTGAATAAGAGGGGAATCGAAGCCAATCCGGACAAAATCAATGCTTTGTTAAACATGCAGTCGCCTCGAAATCCAAAAGAAGTGCAAAGCTTAATGAGGAGAATTGCGGCCTTGAATCGATTCGTCTCAAAATCCACCGACAAATGCTTGCCATTTTTCAAGGTCCTAAAGGGGGGAAAGCGATTCCAATGGACACCGGAATGTGAGCAGGCTTTTTCCGACCAGAAAGCATCTTTGGGACGGCCCCCATTGCTATCAAAACCAAAGAATGGCGAGCCTCTCTACCTGTATTTGCCTGTATCCAAAGAGGCTTTAGCTCAGTATTGGTCAGAGAGGAGGATGGGAATCAGTTCCCAGTTTATTATGTGAGTAAAGCCATGCTAGATGCCGAGACACGCTACCCAGATATGGAGAAACTTGCTCTCTCGTTAATAACAACCTCTCGCAAACTTCGCCCCTACTTTCAGGCACACTCCATACGCGTGCTCACCAACTTTCCCATGAGACAAGTGTTGCAGAAGCAAGACGTATCTGGGAGGTTACTGAAATGGGTGATAGAAATCAGCCAGTTCGACCTACATTATGCGCCTCGGACCGCTGTAAAGGGCCAAGCGCTGGGGGTCTTCGTAGTCGAATTCACACATCCACCGGAGGTCGAGATGGTAGATAACACAGATGACAGCCAAGAGTGGAAATTGTTCATTGATGGGTCCTCGGCTAATGGGCGATTCGGTGCGGGGATATTATCAGTAAGCCCAGAGGGGTTTAAACTACACAGTGCGATCCGATTTGAATTTAAAGCCTCAAACAATGTTGCTGAGTACGAGGCGTTATTAGCTGGGCGAAGACTTGCAAAAGCTTTGAAGGTTAAGTCCGTAGTGGGGAATAGCGATTCGCAGCTTGTTGTGAACCAATTCAATGAGCAATTTTCTGCCAAATAACCTTCTATGGTCGCTTACTTGAAGAAAGTAAGAGATTTGGCTGCGCACTTCGGAAAAATGGAGTTACAGCACATCCCCAGAACAGAAAATTTCAACGCCGATGCTTTGTCCAAATTAGCAAGCAGCAGCGATTCAAAGTTACACAATCTAATCCCAGTTGAGCGCGTGTTGACTTCTTCTATTGAGCTGGGACCGGAGATTTTGGCAATCGAAGAAGAGGGATCCTGGATGAATCCCCTGATCGCCTATTTGAAGCATCAGACATTGCCAAACGAGCCAGAGGCAGCTCGAAAATTGCAAAAATACTCTGCGAATTTTGTACTCTTGGATGACCTACTTTATAAGCGGAGTTACGCCTCCCCTTTACTGAGATGTGTGGGGCTAGAGGAAGGACGATATGTAATGAGAGAAATCCATGAAGGCATATGTGGCAACCATGCCGGGGCGTTATCACTAGCTCGGAAAGCCTTCAAACAGGGATATTTTTGGCCTACCATACCACATCAGCCGCGTCACAAGCTAACTGTGGTGACTAGCCCTTGGCCTTTTGCAAAGTGGGGGGTTGACATTATTGGTCCTATGCCTAGGGGTGCTGGTAACAGTTGCTTTGCGATAGTAGCAATTGATTACTTCACCAAGTGGGTCGAAGCGGAACCTTTGATGAGGATCACCGAGGCCAACACCACCAAGTTCATTTGGAAGAATATCATATGCCGGTTCCGGATACCACACTCGTTGGTTAGTGACAATGCGAAACATTTCAAAAACAGAAGCGTTGATGAGTTATGTGACGATTTGGGAATTAAGAAACTGTTCTCATCTCCACATCACCCGCAGGCCAACGGACAGGTCGAAGCTGTGAATAAGACCATAAAAAATACCTTGAAAAGGAAGTTGGAATTCAAAAAGGGCGCATGGGAAGATGAACTCCCACAGGTGCTATGGGCGCTTCGAACCACCTCGCACACTGCTACTAGTGAAACACCTTTCTCATTGGCATATGGAGCCGAGGCGGTATGCCCCGTTGAAATTGGGATCCCTTCGCTTCGTCAAATTCATTATGACGAAGTTAGGAACGAGGAAGCGCAAAGGGCCGGTTTAGATTTCCTTATGGAAAAACGGAGTGATTCCCAAGTGGTGATGGCCAGGTACCAGAAAAAGATGGCTCGATACTACAACAAAAGAGTGAAAAGTCGACGCTTTAATATTGGGGACTTGGTCCTTAAAAATGTTCTTCCTTCAACACAGGAACCAGGAGTAGGGACTCTAGGTCCTAACTGGGAAGGCCCGTACAAAGTAACCGCCGAGGTTGTACCAGGGACATATATGATTGAAGACTTGTCTGGGATGCCTTTATGTAATCCATGGAACACGGACCACCTTTGTCATTATTTTCAGTAAACCAAATTCCTCCTCTATGATTGCAGCATTGTCATGTGATTCCATAAAAAAATGGGTGAGCTATGTTGGAGACTATGCTAGTTTCTAAATTAGATAAACATAATGGATAAACGCAAGTTCATTTTGGTTATAACACCATACGTCCACTCTATGCATGAAAATTTTTAAAAGCAAGGGACCCTTATAAAGCCCACACAACGATCACTGCGTAAGAATTGAGTGTGTTGGCACCATAAAAAAGGGGTTCATACAAATTCGCTTGCATAGGTCCTACGAAGTGTGATTTAAGAAACGTTCAAATGATTGATAAAATCAGATCTAACTGGTAAACGTGAATGCCTCGAACCATTCAGATCTGAGGGACTATACTCAGTTACCATACAAAGTTTTACATTCACCATACAATACGTTTGAAACGACATTTACGCTTGGAAACACTCATGCTTAAACAGTTTGAAACATTGCTGTCAAAGCACTGGGCAAAATATGAATAAGTCATTTCATTCATAAAATTAAGGCAATAAGTCATTTGATTCATAAGATTAAGGCATTTACAAATTGTTGAATGAATGTTACAATATCCGGTTACGGGGTACTTACAAAAACAAAACAAAAAAACACAAAAACAACAACAACAACAAAACAAAAACCCAACGATAAGGCAAATACAAAAGGGGATTATTGTGGAGGGACATCTCCTGAGAAGCCTTGCCAGATGCATCCAGTGGATCCGTAGGAGCATTTTGAGGCTCGGGGTACAGGGCTTCAATGGAGGACAGGTCCAAAGTCGGGAAAACTTCCCTCATGTCCCCCAAAGACATCCTGGCCCCTAAGTTCCCAAAGACCCGCTGCATAGCCTCGTACTTTGGGGTCTCTTCAAAAGTGTCTTTAAAGTTCTGGACAGCCTCAGACACTCTGGTACTTAAAGCATTCTCCACCCGTGTCATGACAGTCTGCTCCAAAACCTCAGTGATCCTTGTTTGCATATGCTTCTCCAGAGAGGCAAGGTCCTCCTCCGCCTTTGCCTTAGCCTCCAGCTCCCTCCCCAATTTTTCATTAACTGCTGCCACCTCAGCTTCCAGCCTAGACTTGGCTGCATTAGCGGCAGTCAGAGCCTTAGATGCGATGGACTGTGCACGGTTGGAATCATCTAATTTTTTGCACAGAACCGCCAAGTTTGATTCAGAGGACCGGAGGTCATGCTTCAGTTTATCATTGTCCTCCTGGAGGCGCTTTTCATTAGCCCTCTCTTCTGAGGAGGACTTCCAGGTTATGGAAACCTGGGTCTTTAAATCATTGATCTCCTTTAGCATGTTGTCCACATGCCGAAGAGCAGTTTCAGCATTTTTCTTGTCCCGCTGCGCCTCGTCCACGGACGATTCCACCTCGTCGATGAGGGCCAGCGCCCTAGCATTCATGGCCTTGGCGGCGAGCAGTTTCCGGGACGGACTAGCGCAAGAAGAGAAGGCGGACCAGCCTTCCGTCTAAAATTGCTAAGTTATAAATGCGGCTCGGGCTGGAGGAGAACTGGGGGAGTCAAATAGTGAAGGGCTGAAAGTAACATCTCTGGGAAGGATGCTGGTTTTAATATGCTTGAGCTCTTCCGCCCCCTTCGGTGTCACTTCATAGGCCAAGCCTGGAATGGGCACAGACGGCTCGTCCTCCAAGTCCTCAATCATCGGCGGCGGAGGTGGACTCCTTGCCCTTACCCCTTTTTAGCCTCATCAAGGGAGCGGGGTCCTCCTCGGATACGCGCTCAGGCATGTCCTCGGATAAAGAGGATGGTGCAGAAACATCCTTAGCTTCCCTCTCACTCTTAGAGCCCCCTGCTTCAGACCTTTTTCCTTTCCCCTTTGGAAGGACACCTTTAGGATCGGCCTCCTTTTTTGTGCTGGGCTGCTGGGGGCCCGCAGGCAGCAGAGTGGGCGGTGGTAGTAGGGCTGGAAGAGGGCCCTGAAGTTGGGCCGTAGACACCTCAGACACCTCCTTTGCCACCCAACTTGCAGGTTGGCCAATACCGCCTTCTGTTTCCTCTCAACTTCACTGCCATGGCGAAGTGCAGGAGGGATCTTCCTAGCCATGAGGCCCTTTAGAGAAATCTTTGAAAATTCCTTGGAACCTAACAAGAAAAAGAGGAAAATGAGGCTACGAACAGAAAGAGCATAAGATGAAACAGCAATAGGGAAACGAACTTACTCATGGCTCGCATAAGACCGTGTTTAACAAATAGCTTGTTTTGCTGAATGACCCCTTGGAAAGTGCCCTTGTAAGCAAACAAGCGCCTCACTGCCGCTAGGTCTGCGTCGGGGAGGAGGCGAGCAAAAGTGTCCCCTGCCATAAACCAATGACATGTTAGTAAGCAACCAAGAAAAGTGAATGGAAATTAAAAGAACAAAAGAAGCGAGACACTTAAAGACTCTAAACCAAGTACAAGACTCACTAGGTAGGGAAAGAGTTCGGGGAACTGTAATTTCTGGACTAGGGTCCACAGGGGAACTCTGCCACTCCCCGGAAACCGAGAACCACTAGTTCCTCCAGTTCTTTATTGTGGTTGGGTGACCGGTGATAACTGGAGGATACGACCCCCTGGGAGACAAGTAATACCAGTCCTTGACGTTCGACCTCACATCTCTCTCCCTTCTAACTGATTTCTTCAAGGTGTAGAGGGTATGAATGATGTACATTGGGATGGGATGGTCAGGGTTGACCTCTTGCCACACCAACCAAGTACCTACGGCCTGTGTCCAGAAGTTGGGGGCCAGCTGGTAAGGGCACAGGTTATAACTCCTAAGCAACGCCCTGAAAAAGGGGTGCAGGGGTAGCCTCATCCCGCAAGAAAGAGCATCGTAGCATATGGCCGCTTGGCCTGGAGGAGGGCTGCAAGGTCGGCAGGAAGGTGTAGGATGCACCAATTGGACCCTTTCTGGCATCCTGGATTTTGCCGAAGCCCCGGCCAAATCAACCCTTCGGATTTCAGTAGCAACCTCACTGCTCTCCCATGACTCTGGGTTTGGATCAGGATCAACGTGGTAGCCCGAAACCTTGTTAACATGGTCAACCCAATCCTCTACTTGGGCGACCTCCTCTGCAGTCAAACCCAATTCTTCCCTATGTGCCCTAAACGGGGCCCTAATGATTAAGCCGAGGTCCTGGTGACCAGAAGAAGAGCCTGCCGCCTCTTCTCTCCTCAGATCCCTGTCTCGTTTGCTCCGGAGCTCTCTCAAAGATGCCTCTTCCTCGGGTGACAGATGAGCTATGTAATTTTGATCTTTTTCTTCTTCGCTGTCAGAATCACTCAAATAAATTATACCGTTGATTTTCCTATTCCTCCTCTTAATCTGGTCCCTAAAGAAGCGGGAACTAAAAACTGACAAAGATATGTGGCAGAAACCTCTGACAGGAATCGCCATTGCTAACATTTCCTGTGAACCCGTTCCCCCAACTCTTTCCATTTTTTGTTTTTTCTTTCTTAAAAGACGGATCAGACTCATCAAAAGAAAAATAAAATACGAAACAAAATTTTCAAACCCACGATGAAAAACTAGAAATAAAAAAGTTTTGCACACACACAAAAACAAAGAAATTTACCTTCAAAAGATACTGTACACTGGAAAGGAGGAACTCGCCAACGAAAGCTGTTGGATGTTAGGAACAGGAGTCGGGAAGAAAACCCTTGGGAAGAAGATTCAAGAATTGCAAGAAAGGAGAAAAAAACAGTACAATCTTTCACGAGAATGATGATGCCAAAATTATAGAAAAACAATAAAGGGAAAAGTAATGAAACGAAGGAGGATTTATAAGGATCCTAATGACCCCTTGGGCTTTGAGCCATATGATTAATGTGGGTTAACCCACGCCTCTTGGGAAATGGGCTAATCAAAGCCCCAGCCGTCAAAGAAATGAATAAAAACCGTTCAGCTATCACAGTGGATGCCACGCGGTAGAAATGCCACTTCCGCCACCTTTTATGTATTCATTGGGAAACGGTACCAGTAGCCCCTTTTCATTGAACACGCCGCCTAGAATGCGCGCTATTGCGCTCCCAACCTTCACTCAGGAGAGAAAAGCCGAAGTAGGAGGTCAGCTATACCATGAACCCAAACTTCACATAAGAAATGTCGTTCTTGACCCCCTAAAAATTGCTGCGCTATATAGCGGCTCCTAGCTAGAGAATGGAGAAGCAATTGCAAAATGTTGGATGTAGCAGACGATGGAACCGAGTCAAAGTTACTGCTGCGAAATCGTGGCAAATTCGATCCGCCCATGAATGACCACATCGGATTTGAGGGACTAGTGTTGAGATCGTACCTAAAAATGGCACATTGGGCCACCAGTGGAGGCCCAACGAGGGTCCATTGGACTTCCACCCATGACCAAAGTTTTAATATCGCCCTGGATTAATGGCCGAGGTGGAAAGGCACAGTCGCCCCTTCGGCCGAACTGGTTTTGTGTCTATCCGAGGTGCTTCACGCTTTGACGTGGTGTTTACAGTAACGCCTCAACCGTAAGGATGGGACGAGACATGAAGTCAGAGATGTGACACCGCCTTTACTAAGATGTGACAGGCGCCCATCCCCTACGAAGTGTAGTAATGATTACGGTCAAAAAGCAAAGTTGTCACCTCCAAGAGCTAGGGTGAAGACAAGTGTAAAGCATGCCACGTGTCACGATCTGAGACAGCTAGTTCCACTATAAATATGGCACGCCACCCGCCAGGTAAGGGGTTAGCAATTTGATACTCTTAGCAAGATATCTATCTCACTCCCTTTTCTCTCTTCTATACACTTTTATCTCTCGCACCCAATATATATATATATATATATATTCGCCTAAAATGAGTACTGACTTAGGCATCGGAGTGCAAACGGGAGCCACCTCGGCCCCCTTTGCAAGCTGATCGTTTGTCCTAGTGCGCAGGAGATCCACGTGTTCAAGAGGGAGGAGCTAAGACGTGTTGGTCCAAAGTCCAACCGAATTTTGTGGTCAACAATATTTATTATCATTTAAATAATAAGTCATATTTTCTAAAATATATATTATTATTAACTATTTAATAAATTAAAACCTCTGTCCAAAGATTTTGTTTTTGTTTGTAAAAAAAATATTATTGTTTTCAAGATAGAATACGTGATTGAAAAATGATTTCAAAAAATGTATATAGTTAAAAAGTAGGTGAAAAATGTGTTGTCTATAAATAAATTTTAGGCAAAGTTATCGAATGGATACAAGTATTTTTAATCATTCTTAATTTCAATAATTGGGTAAAGATTATATGGTATAAGATTTTCGATATAATTTCTTGATCTTCCACATTGTCCGATTGTTATATCATGATAATTGAATATTTTTCGTAATTATTATTTTAACTTCTTGATTTTGTAAATAAAAGTATAATTTTATTGATTAAATATTTATAAATATTTGCTTGGTTGAAAATAAAAACACATTCATTAATTTTTTGATAATTTTTTGAATGCAAGTTATAAGAGGCAAATGCAGAAATAATGTAAATTTGTATTTTCAATGAAGTTAACAATAACTCATAAAAATTATTGAAACCTGCGATCATTTATTATTTAAATATATAAATTATTTCATTATTCTATACCAAACATGGGCATTGTTTTATATATTTTAATAATTATTGTAATAGACTATTATTATTTTATGCATTTTATATTTGTTTTAATTATATAAAAATTTTAACATTTTATGAATACTTATTGAAATAGATATTAAGGAAAATAACTTGTATTATTAATATTAATGTTTTTTCTCCCCTCCAACTTTTAGGTGGTTGCAGTAGTTGAACGTAGACTTCCCACAAAACAATCATACTAAATTGAAGGGAAATGATCACATGGCGGATGGGGGTTGGATAATGGTGGACGGGCCCCACTACCCACCCACCATAGGGGGTGGGGTGTGGGTTTCTTAAGAAACCCACAATGAGTTTTAGATCAAAACCCTTAAATTGAAACACATGATTTGTATGGTGACATAAAATTCAAACAATGAATTTAATAAGTATTTATAAAAAATAAAAATAAAAAGTTGACATCTAAAAGGTAAATCGAAAAGATCTCGTTATTTTTCATTTAGGCTAAAAAATTTAGCCTTTGTTTGGAAACTTTACTTTATTTATAAATAAAGAATTTGCTGTTTTTGAAGTAAAATATATTATTGAAAAGTGATTTTAAAAAATGTGTGTAATTAAAAAGTAATCCGAGAAAATGTATTGTTAATAAATAAGTTTGCCAAACGAAAGCTTTTGTTTACCTTTGTAGAGTCAACAACTTTTATATTATGTGTTCGGATAATTTTTTTAAATTTATAGGTGATTTTTTGTTATTTTTGAGATAAAATATGTGATTAAAAAGTGATTTCGAGAAATGTAAGTTATTTGAAAATTTGTGTTTTTATAAATAGAATAATGCTATTTATCCATTTCTACTAATGATAAATAACATTATTTTATAAATTAATTTATAAAAACTCAATAATTGCGTTAATTAGATAATATCTGAATTTTCGTCATCAACTCACGAAGTTTTACAAAATTCCTCTATCGTTCAAATTTCAAACTAATGATGAAAAGAATTTCGACAAATAATAATTTATGTAGTGGAGTTTAATTTTATTTAAATTACTTATTTATAAATTGTAATTTTCAAAGTTATTTCTAAACCAACAAAACTTATTTTTTCATGAAATACTCTGTATATATAATAGTTAGTACCGTTCTTCTTTTATAAAAATGGACAAACAAACCTTTGTATAGTTTCACACATTTCAATATATAAGTCTATTATTCTCATTGATTCTTTATTCGTAACATACTTTACCACATACGTAAGGTGGACTATATCTAATAGTGATATCAATTTTGGTATAGAATATAAGAAAACAGGTGGAAAAAAATGGTACTAATAAAGATGATGATCAAGAAAGATCGAGCAAAGAGTTTTGAAGGCAGTTAGAGGTATATTAGGTAAAATGTAATCAAATTTATAGTTCTAACATATAATAATTATGTTTTCTTAATCCGTGTAAAAATAGAAATGAGTCTATCTTTATGGGATAGAGAGAGTATTAAATAAGAAATCATTATTCGAAATTTCTCTAATAGAAAAATACTGACAATATGCGTGCAACCAAGCATCCAAACTAGTCATTCATATAAAGAAAACAAGAGATTGAGAAGAATAATGGTTCATTATTTTGAATTATTGGATCATTTATCTAAAGATATCTATACAACTCTGAATAATTAACATCGTAATCCTAATCTTTGATGAATCTCGACCAATGCTACCGACTCGATTGAGAGTGAAGAAAAAATGGCATACTAAAATGTTGTTCATTATGTTATGTCATTTCTGTTCAATATAAAATAATACTACCTCCGTCTCAAAAACATAGTCATGTATACTATTTTTATCTGTTCCAAAAAGATAGTCTTATTTTCATATTGAGCATGCATTAAATTTTTCATTTCCACATATACCCTTATTTAATATATTTTGGTGCAATACACACCAACTACTTAACTATTGCTGTTGACCACAAAATCCGAATGGACCTTGGACCAACACGTCTCAGCTCCTCCCTCTTGAACACGAGGATCTCCTGCGCACTGTGACAAACAATCAGTTTGCAAAGGGGGCCGAGGTGGCTCCCGTTTGCACTCCGATGCCTAAGTCAGTACTCATTTCGGGACAAATATATGTTGGGTGCGGGAAATATAAATGTGTAGAAGAGAGAAAAGGGAGTGAGAGAGAAATATAGAGTTAAGAGTGAGAAATTGCTAACCCCTTACTTGGAGACAATTGCGCTTCATTTATAGAGGAACTTCTTGTCTTGGATCATGACACGTGGTATACTTTACACTTGTCATCACCCTAGCTTATGGATGTGACAATCTTGCTTTTCAACCGCAATCATTGCTACATTTCGTAGGGGATTGACGT
Source organism: Ligustrum vulgare (assembly GCA_963555705.1). NCBI lineage: Eukaryota > Viridiplantae > Streptophyta > Magnoliopsida > Lamiales > Oleaceae > Ligustrum > Ligustrum vulgare. Next base: position 906,977 of record OY743169.1, read on the forward strand.
CTGTCACGTCTGGGTAAAGGCAGTGTCCCATCACTGACTCCATCTCTCTCTTCTGGTCAACGCCATAAAGTGCCCCGTTTGAGTATAAAGCACATCGGATGGACGTTAACCAGGTCGGCTAAAGATGTTTGCTTGTCATACCACCTCGGCATTCATCTCAAGGTGATATTCCAGGCCTCAGCTGTGGGTCAAGGTCCATTGGGCCACTATTGGGTCTTCTCTGGTGGATCACTGTACCTTTCTTTGGGCCCGGAGTCAACAATTGCATTTTCAAAGTTTTTGTGAAAAACGAAGTGAGTCTACTTAAAATAATAAATAAGGAATAAAATGTATAAATGGAAAATATTGATAAAATTTAATACCATAACTATACTAACTATCATTTCTTAATCAGTGTGAAAAAAAAAATAATCATGAGACTATTTTTTTGGAACGGAGGCACTTGTAAACAATTTTCAATACATGCTTCATGCTTGGCCTTGAGTTGACACAAAACAAATATTTTCCATTTTTTTTTTTTTTTTTTTGATTAAGCACTGTCCAGCTAGCATTTCCATTTGACCACTTCCATGGAGACCCCGTCTTTGGTCATCACATTTCTCTTTCAACCGCGTTTTTCCTTCTGCTTTGATTCTTCTTCAAAGTTCAAACCCTAACACACTTAAAATCTGACCCAATTTTTTGTTTTTTCAAATCAGTATACTTTCAAGAAACAATGATAACATTTTCTTGCAAATCATTTTTATGGCTAATTTCCCTGTAAATATTTTCCCTCTCCTCCTTTTTCCTCTCTGTTTTACACTCATTTTTCCCTTCATTCATTCACTTTCCACTATTGCAATCTCTGAAACTGGTAATCAAACTTTAGTTTGTGCACTAAATAATGAGTCAAGAATTGAATGCAAAGGTTTTCCTCAAGGAATTTCAATTCCATTGGAGCCTGATTTTACATCAGTTTCCGGGATTTCAGGTGGAAAAGGATTCCTCTGTGCATTGAATTCAGTTTACTCTTCATCAACCTCAATCATGGGTTGTTGGAGATTTTCAAATATATCCACCAACATTACTTACAACTACACGAGGCTTTATAAAGGTCCTCTGCTGAGAGAAGTCGACGCCGGGAATTCCAGAATATGCGGTGTAACCAATGGATCCAACCATTTTCAGTGCTGGCAGCCCTGGTTGGATTTCCATTACACTGGCTTCACCTCAACAATTTCTGTGGGAGAGAATTTTGTTTGTGGGTTGTTGGATTTAGGAAAAATCCATTGTTTAGGAAATGATTCTAATGTTACTGATCATGTACCCAGAGGAAACTTTTCCTGGATTGAGGCTGGTTTACACCACGTTTGTGCCATTTCTTTTAATGGGAGTTTGGAGTGTTGGGGAAAAATGGTAGGTGAAAAACCTAGTGGCGAGTTCATAGCACTAGCCTCGGGGGAGAGTCGGAACTGTGCATTGAGGCCTAAAGGAACCGTGGACTGTTGGGGTGAAAATGGATTCATTATGCCTGCTTCATTGAAGGAGTTGGAATTTATTGCTTTGGAAGCAAAAAGAAATGTTTTTTGTGGTGTTAGCAAATCAAATTATTCTTTGCGTTGCTGGGGTAATGAGAATTTCAGTTCGAATCCTGTGGTTTTCAATGATGTTGTTCCGGGTTCATGTGTAACACCAAATGAGTGTCCTTGTAATAGTTTACCTAATTATGGCCACTACTGCAGTGAAGGACTAGTCATATGCGAACCTTGTGTGGTGGCGCCACCATCATCATCACCGCCCTTACCGTCAGTGACACCACCATCACCGTGCTCCTCGAGCAGTGGAGGACAATGGAATAGTAAAATGGTTGCCTTTTTGGTCGTAGGCTGCGTCGGATCATTCTCGTTGCTTTTAAGCTTGTGTATATTGTTCTTCAGATATTGCAAGATTACAGGCAGTCGAATTCATGATTCAGGACGCCTAGAGGAGGGCAGCCCGTCTCAACAAAACAGCCAAACTAATCAAGCTCCACCAGCCTTGGAGAAGCGGCTCAGCCATTTAATCAGCGCGGGGAATGGAGGGCACTTGGAGGAATTTTCCTTGCAAGAGTTACTTAAAGCAACTAACAGCTTCGCTGAGGAGAACAAAATTGGCACCGGAAGCTTTGGATCCGTCTACCATGGTACATTGGACGATGGGCGCCAAGTGGCTGTCAAGAGAGCCGAAGCCTCGTCCTCTTCATCTTATGGAGGCATTGCCAAACATAGCCAAGATGACAAGGACAATGCATTCTTGAATGAGCTCGAGTTTTTGTCACGCCTTAATCACAAGAATCTTGTTAGGTTATTGGGATATTGTGAAGATAGCAACGAGCTGGTATTAGTCTACGAGTACATGAACAATGGCACCCTCCACGATCATCTCCACAAGCTACAAACTTGTCCATTCATGTCATGGTCAACAAGAATTAAGGTAGCACTTGATGCAGCAAGAGGAGTTGAATATCTCCATGAGTATGCTGTGCCACCAGTTATTCACAGGGACATCAAGACATCAAACATACTGCTCGACACCACGTGGACAGCCAAGGTGTCTGATTTTGGGCTATCGTTGATGGGCCCGCAAGATGACCAGTCCCACCTGTCGTTACGTGCTGCAGGCACTGTTGGGTACATGGATCCCGAGTACTACAGATTGCAACAGTTGACGACTAAGAGTGACGTTTACAGTTTCGGGGTTGTATTGCTTGAGTTGCTATCAGGGCACAAGGCAATTCACAAGAATGAGAATGGGGTGCCAAGAAATGTGGTGGATTATGTAGTTCCATACATAATTCAAGATGAAATTCATAGGGTTTTGGATGGGAGAGTGCCCCCTCCTACACCATTTGAGATTGAAGCAGTGGCATATGTAGGGTACCTTGCTGCAGATTGTGTCATGATAGAGGGACAAGATAGGCCATCAATGAGTGAAGTTGTAAATAGCTTAGATAGAGCCCTAGAGGCATGCTTGGCACCCCCGGTGTTATCACGATCAACCACCGACTCCTCCTCAACGTAATAATATATGGAATGTTTCATATGTCAAGAGCCCTGAGGTATTCCAGTCCAAGTATAACTAGGCAATTCTCTACGACTGAACTAATGAACTATCGTATAGGTCAAACGATTCATTTCAAAATATTTTAGGTGCAAGATTATGGGCTCGATACGAATGTGAATATTACATTGAGATTTTCAAGGGGGGGAGGAAAGACAATTTTTGAGCTAGCATGCTTTAGATGATTTTTTTAAAATTTTATTTTTCATGTTAATTTGTTGGTCGATTATGTATAAATTATGAAAAGGTGTACCTACTAAATAAGAAATGAAATGTGCAGCACAGCTTATTCATTCTACTTTTCTTCTCTCATTTTTATAATTCAAACACTTCCAATAGTTTTATAGATGAGATTTAGTAATTGTCTTTGTAATTTATCAAGTCAAATCGCCTTAAAATCAAAATCCACATGAAATAGAAAATCTTAACGAAATTGAAATTGGAAGAAGAAAAGAATGATAAAATGTATTCACACAATTTTTATTCACTTTTTAGCTCTCTTTCTTTGGGATCCACAATTATTAACCAATAATATACTCACTGTCAGAATCAGTCAAACAAATTATGCCACTGATTTACCTATTCTTCCTCTTAATCTGCTCCCTAAAGAAGCGGGAACTAAAAACCGATAAAGATATGGGGCAGAAACCTCTGACAAGAATCGCCATTATTAACATTTCCCGTGAACCCGTTCCCCCAACTCTTTCCATTTTTTCTTTTGTTTTTTAAAGACGGGTCAGACTCATCAAAAGAGAAACAAAATGCAAAATGAAATTTTCAAACCCACGATGTAAGACTAGAAATAGAAAAGTCTTGCACATACAAAAACAAAGAGATTTACCTTCAAAGAACAGACGCTTGAGATTGTATACTCGAAATGAGGAACTCGCCAATGAAAGATGTTGAACGTTAAAGACGGGTGCTGGGTAGGAAACCCTTGAAGATAAGACGCGAGACTTGCAGGAAAGGAAAAAACTACACGATCTTTCGTGAGATTGTTGCAGCAAAAATTCTGAAGAAATGGTAAAGGGAAAATAATGAAACAAAGGAGGATTTATAGGGATCCTAATGATCTAGAACCCTTGGTCTTCGAGCCGCATAATTAATACAGGTAACCCATGCCTCTTGGGGAGTGGGCTAATAAAAGCGCCAGCTGTCGGAGGAAATGATAAAACTGTTCAGCTACCACGGTGAGTGCCACGCACGGCAAAAATATCACTCCCATCGCCTTTTATATTTCTAGGGAACCGATATCAGTAGCCCCTTGTTATTAAATGCGCCTCCTAAGAAACTCGCTAGTGCGATCCCAACCCTTATTTAGGAGGGAAAAGCCGAAGTAGGAGGTCGGCTATAATATGGATCCGAACTTTTCATAAGGAATGCCGAACCTGATCATAAAAATCGCCGCGCTGCATAGTGATTCCCAGCGAGCGAATGGCGGAATAACTACAAAATATTGGATATAACAAACGATTAAACTTGAGCGGAATTATTGCTGCACAACTATGGAAAATTCGATCCGCCCATGAATGACCACATCGGATTTGAGGGACTAGTGTTGAGATCGTACCCAAAATATGACACGTTGGGCCACCAGTGAAGGCCCAAGGAAGGTCCAAGAACTTTAGCCCATGATTAGTGGTTCAAGATATCCCACCTGGGCCAATGGCCGAGGTGGAAAGGCATAGGGCCCCTCTGGCCGGACTGGTTTGTGTCTAGCAGAGGCGCTTTATACTTAGTCGAGGTGTTTACAATAGCGCCTCGGATGCAAGGATGGGACAAGGGATGAAGTTAGAGATGTGACACTGCCTTTACCAAAATGTGACAGACGTCCATCCCCTACGAAATGTAGCAATGATTACGGTCAAAAAGCAAGGTTGTCCCCTTCAAGAGATAGGGTGAATACACGTGTAAAGGTTCGCCATGTGTCACAATTCAGGGCAACGAATCCTTTTATAAATAGAGCATTCCTCCCGCCTGGTAAGGGGTTAGCAATTTCATACTCTTGACAATATATTTCTCTCACTCCCTTTTCTCTCTTTTACACACTTATATTTCCTGCACCAAATATATATTTGCTTAAAATGAGCACTGACTTTGGCATCGGAGTGCAAACAGGAGTCACATCGGCCCCCTTTGCAAACTGATTGTTTGTCACGGTATGCAGGAGATCCACGTGTTCAAGAGGGAGGAGCTGAGACGTGTTGGTCCAAGGTCCAGTCGGATTTTGTGGTCAACAGCAAGTATTGCGGGCGATCCGAAATGACATCACACACCGCCACAGGAGAGACTCCATTCTCCATGGCTTATGGATCCGAGGTTGTATGCCCCTTTGAAATCAGAGTGCCATACACGAGGTGAATTCACTTCGACGAAGTAGCAAACAACGCACTCCAACGACTGGAGTTAGATGTTCTCCTTGAGAAAAGGAGTGATTCCCAAGTTGTAATTGCCCAATACCAAGAAAAATTGGCCAGCTAATATAATAAGAAGTTAAAAAGGAGATTCTTCAGAATTGGGGACTTAGTCTTGAAAAAAGTTCTCCTTTCAACTCAAGAGCCCGAAGTAGGGAATTTAGGGTCTAATTGGGAAGGGCCTTATAGGGTAACCTCTGAGGTAGTCCTTGGGACTTATAGAATAGAAGACTTATCTGGAAAAGCCTTACCCAATCCTTGGAATACGGAACACCACTATCGTTATTATCATAAGTAGATTTTTGTCGATGTACGCAATGAGCTCCTTATTTTCCAAGTTATTCAATAAATGTCTTCTTTTTTATGTTTTGAATTGATTAAATTACGACTTATGTTGAGAAACATGGTCCGATCTTGTAGTGGAAAAATAACACTTGGTCACAAATTATGGTCACTGAGACCTGCTAAAACTAGATTCGGGGCAATAGTGTTGAAAGGACACTTGAATGTCACAATGACATGACCCCAGAAGCCCATTATTTATTAACTTCAGTTAATTATATGTTGCAATGACATGACTCCAGAAGTCCTAATAATTATTCCCGCATTAAAGATTGCTTGGTGTGACATAGTCACAGGTTGTGATCTCAAAGAAACTAAATAAGTAAGCTAAGGTTTAAGCGCTGAAATGACAGTCCAAAGTTATGGCTCCAAAAGCCTGATTTTTTAACTCCAATATGATGTTCTCGAAATGATGCACGATAAAGTCCATAGAAGCTCATCTACATTGTTACCCAAGCAGCATGGTTCTAAAAGCCCAAGTCACTTGAGGACCTCTACAACAAGGACTCTGTTATTAGATGATCCCTTCAATAGGGACTCCGTCATTAGATGGCCCCTTCAAACAAGGGACTCCGCCACTTAATCGAATAAGATTTAACTGTGTAACAAGAAAGCCGTGGATGAAATGAATGGACTTATTCGAAACTACAACATTTCGCTACCTATTCAAACAATGTTGGAATAGGTTTACTTAAAGTTAATCGAATTGAAAATGACTTAATGCAAGTTCAAAACCCCCAATATGAACTGCCTAACAGATGAGATGAGACAATGTACTTCTATCAAATCTAACCAATGAACATGAATGTCTTAACTTAGATTTTTGGGACTATCATGTGGAAGCCTACTTAAGCTTCCTTACTCAAAGCTTTGCCTACTTAAGCACCTTATCTTTAAAAAGCGCAAACACAAAGTAGAGGAATAAAACTTCATTTGTATTACTGAAATAAGATAGGTCATTGCATAAGTACACAAAATGTTTGAAGTTAGGGGGAAATAGCAGGTGCATCATCAGGTGGGGTATCAGCAGCATCTTTAGCAAGAGCGTCATCAGGAAAATATTGATCTTCATCGCCAGCATCTTGAGGATCCGGAATGAAGGCCTCTATCTTAGAGAGATCCAAGTATGGAAACTACTCATTCACGTCCTTCAAGGCCATTCGAGCCTAGTATTGCCAAAGAATTTCTGCATCGCCTTGTATTCTAGCCCTTGTTTGATCCCCATTCTTTTTCATAAAAAATACAACTTTTTCTACAGTAATCAATCTTAGACATCCAAAAAAGTCAAGCCCACAATTTTTTAATTTTCAAACCACTTTTTAACCATTAGATTTTCAAAACCAACTTTTTATCAAAAACTATCTACATCAAACAAGGGCTAGGGTGTTCTCGAAAGTATCTTTGAAATTCTGAACAGCCTCAGCTACTTCGACTTTGATGACCTCCTTCACCCTGGCCTCAACACTTCACTCCAAAGAGGCACGCTCCTCCTCAGTCTTACCCCGGGCCTCTCCTTCCTTCTCCAGTTCGCTAATAAGCTTTGCCACCTTATCCACAAGCCTACCCTTCATGGCATTGTCCACTCGCAAGGTCTCAACAATGAGGGCCTGGGTCTGATTGGCATTGTCATACTTTTGCAGAGTTTGTCCACATTCGCCTCTGCAGCGCTGAGGTCCTGCTTCAACTTCTCATTATCCTCCTTAAGGAGCTTCGCAGCGGTTCTCTCTTCACAAACTGCCTTTCGGGATGCTTTTAGGGAGTCCTTGAGCTCCTGAATCTCCCTTACCATCTTATCCTTATTTTGGAGGGCAACCTTCTTAACCACCAATAGTTGTTGACCAGACAATAGAGTTGGAGGGGGTAGCAATGTCGGAGCAGAACCTAAACCTTCAATTTGGGGGCTACAGAATCCTCAGTGGCTTTTCTAGCTACATCTATATTCCACGAGAGTGGTTTTCTGTTTCCTCTCCTCCTCACTTCCAAGCTTTAAGACTAGAGGAATCTTCTTTGCTATAAGGCCTTTGAGGGAACCTTTGGGAAATCTTTGGAACCTGCTCGCAACATGAATACACCGGAGTACGGTAAGGACACCAGGCAAGAATTTAAAAGGTATTAAAAAAAAGAGAATGTATTATTCATAGTTCGCATAAGCCCGTGCTTGACAAAGAGTTTTTCTTCTCAGTGACCTCTTAGAAAGTAGCACGATAGGCAAAGAGTTTCTTCACCCCAGCCAGGTCTTCCTCTAGGAGAAGATGTGCATACACTTAACCTGCAAAATCACGAAAATATGAACTAGTATCAAAGCACATAAGAAATTTATGTGTCACACATGCTCATAAGAAAAGCATAGAAAACTCATGTAGATAAGAAAGAGTTCGGGGAATTGTTATCTCTGGAGTGGGGTCAGAAGGGAAACATTGCCACTTCCCGAAAGCCTAGAACCAATTGGTCCTCAAGTTCTTTAAAGACTGAGGATGCCCGGTGACTATTGGAGTGTAGAACCCCTTAGAAGCATATGATACCAGTCCTTCACGTCAGGTCTGGTGTCCTTCTCCCTCTTAGCAGATTTCTTCAACGTATATAAAGTATGTACAATGTACAAAGAGACCTCTTGCCATACTAACCAAGTTCCAATGACCTGAGTCCAGAAGTTGGGAGCGAGCTGATAAGGAAACAAGTTGTAGCTCTGGAGGAGAGCCCTAAAAAACGGATGGAGTGGAAGTCTCATCCCACATTCTAGAGCATATAGAAGAACTGCCACCTGCCCCTTTGGAGGGTTGCAAGGTCTACATGAGGATCTATAGGATGTATATTTCGGACTCTCTTCAGCATCCGATATGTAGAATAGACACTCGGAAGACCACTACCCCTAATCTACGTTTCCACTTCATTGGACTTCCACAACTCCGGACAAGGCCCCGAATCAATATGATACCTAGAAGCCTCATTCGCATAATCGATCCAACCCTCAACTTGGGCGATTTCCTCTTCACTTAACCTCAGCTCCTCCTTATGTGCCCTGTAAGGAGTCCTTACACTCAAACATGACTCATGCATTCCTGAGGAAGAGCCCATACGCACTCTTTCCTCGAACTCCTTACTTCTTTGATCTCTACGCTCCTATAGAAATGCTTCTTCCTCTGGAGATAATCTGGCCATGTAGAAATTTGGAAGTTCTTTTTCACTGTCAGAATCATCCAAATAAATCACATTTGACTATTTCCTAACCATTTTCCTCCTAAGTTCCCTAAAATAGCGGAAGCTAAAGGCTAGGTTTGTCTAATGACATATGCCTCTAATAGGCTCCACCATAACCATAAATTCTCTGGAATATGACCCCTCAATTCCTTCCATATTCCCCGAACCCAAGCTTACCACAAGAAAAAATGCAAAAGAAACACTCTCAAACATGCACTAAAAACTGAAAGTGGAAGCAACAAACATGCAAGGGAATAAGGAATTACTTGAAAATTGGAAGTAAGAGATCCTCCTGCTAGACTGAATGGCGCGGGGGAGTCTATGGTCGCCAAAAGTGTTCACCGATGAACTTTCCTGAAGAAGGTAAAAGAGTTTCTTCGTAGAAAGATAATAATGGACTTAGAAGAAATTTCGATTTTGCGTAAAGGAAGAAATCGTGAAATATTAAAACCTTATAAGGGTTTTCAATTAATCCGGACCACTCATTCTCAAGTTGAAAGTTAAATTAGGGCCATCCACATGTCCCACCGTGTTGAGATAAAGAGACAAAGAGAGGGAATTTGAAGGGAATGCAACGATTCAACAGCGTAGGTGCACTACACGCGGGCATAATGGCGCGTTACACAAGAACAATCCTTGAAAACTGCAAGTTATCATTGCTTTTCCATTAATGCACCTTGAAAAATGCATTATGCATGTAATAGCTACCTTAAAAGAAGATAATTTCGAAGGTCACTTCCCATGGCCATGGAGGCCCCGTCACAAAGGTCCGCTCATGACTACCACAAAATCCACTCATGACCTACAAGGATGGTGAACCCCAAATGTACACACGATCATACAAGTAGGTTACATGTACATTAAAATTGATAGTTTTATGACATTTTGTTCAATGTTTTTCGCTCCTATGGAGTTTTCCGATTAATTTATAGTCTCACACCTTACCAAGAAAACGTAGCCATGTTTACTTTCAAGTCCAGTTCGCACATAAATGAATTAACAGGACTTGAGGGACTAGTTACGATCATGCATAACTGGACATGACACGTCATCTATAAGGGGCCCAAAGAGGGACCCACTAACACTAAACAATACTTCGAACTCTAATAGTGAGGAATCTATTAGCCGAACTCACCTACAAGGGTCACCAATCCGGATATATGTCAGGACTTCGGCCAAATGTCGCAGTCAAAATTGTCTAAACTCTTATGAGCTGGACTCCCTATGGTGGACTGGCATCATCTGAAATCCATGCTTCGAAAAGGTGACAAGACTAGTCAAAGTGTCAGAGAAATGTGACATGTCTGCAAGGAGCAGCTTGATGTGACAACGTTTTTAATAGGAGAGCTACTCTATGATAGTAGTCGCAAAGCTATGATAGGAGGTGATAATTATTACCAAATAAATGGTTTACCTCATGAAGTATTGGGGTATTGCCACATGTAAAGTGTAATACGTGTTACAATCTAAGATAACAACTCGTTCTATAAATATATCCCATTTGCTTCCAAGAAAGAGGTTAGTAATTCAATACATTTTACACAATAAACATAATCTCACTCCTCTTTCTCTCTTCTACACAGTTACATTTCCCGCATCCAATTATATTTACTTACAATGAATTCTAACTTGACCGTCTGAGTGCAAATGGGCGTCAATTCGGCCCCCTTGCATATTGACCATTTGTAGTTCCATACATAGCTCAAGATGAAATTCATAGGGTTTTGGGTGGGAAGGTGCCCCCTCCTACACCATTTGAGATTGAGGCAGGCATATGTATTGTACCTTGCTGCAGATAGTGTCCCGCTATTCAGAAAAGATTGGCCATCAATGAGTGAAATTGTGAATGGTAATAGAGCCCTAGCGGCATGCTTGGCACCCCTGGTGTTATCTAAACCTACCACCCGACTCCTCAAAGTAATCTCAGAAATCTTGTAACTATCTCGATTTACCACCCGACTCCTCAAAGTAATCTCAGAAACCTTGCAAAAATGTATCGTTTGCAGCCTCTAGAGTGTCTAATCCAAGAATAGCAATATAATCATCTGGATCACACTCTATGATTAGATTTATAGCTTTGGAGAATTTTAGGGGAAAAGATTATGGGTTCAATAAGAATATCAATATTACATTGAAATTTCCAAAGGAGAAAGAACATGATTTTTGAGCTAACAAACTTTAAATTATTCTTTTTCTTATAATTTTCTTAGTCGAGTCTGTTAACACGGTCTTCAGGACATAAGCAATTTGTTTAACTTTACATATGTCTCAAGGTATCAGTTCAAACTACAAACTAATTGAGCCACAACCTGCCTTATTCTCTCCCGTTCGTTACTCCTATTTTCTCGAAGATTAGAACTAGCTGCGGAATTAAGAAGGGCGATTCTCAAGCATTTAATTTGTAGAAGGCAAGCAACTCTCATAAGAGGTATTCCCGATCAAGATGTCTATATCGCGGATTTTTTCAAATGCCGAAAAGAGAGTGAAATACATTTTACTCCTCCCCACCAGAGGGGAGATACATATCGATTACTTTCATTTCTATTGGATCATGAAAAAATAGTTGTCTCATCAGATCTATTCATGAAGCTAGTTGAAGGATTTTTCATGATGGTCTCCTAACTTTTTAGAAGAATCATATCTGACGCCTAAGCCGCTTTAGTAGGGACGGATCCCAACATAGCACTCTAAGAAGGCATCTCCTCTAGTGAGTTTGGTGTGTATTTTAAATCCTAACCACAAGAGGAACAAACCTACAAAGAGCTTACCATTTGTTTCTATTAGAGTCGCGAGACTCGGAAACTATAAGTATATTAAACCTAAGACATGATGCACAAGCAAGTCTATTAGAACGAGATACTGATACAAATACCATCAGGGTATGCCAAAATGAAGCCCCTGGACCCTATGGGTATAGATTCCGAATCAGTAGGAGTAGAGGATGTAGCTAAAGTCAAAGATGGATTCTATACTTTCCCAAGCCTACTGCCTACCAATGCATAAATCACAAATTGCGTCACTCCTCTACCACATCTTCAACTCCTATGGTATAGGGGGATGACGTGAAACTTTAACAGCCTTCAATTGAGAGACGTCATCGCATGGGTCCGGACAAATGTGTAGCGCGTCTCATTTTTTCTAATCTTTGAAATTCAAACTTTTCAATTTCTTTGTTATTTCTCAATTCAACAAAGCAAACAATTCAAAATAAAGAAATTTCGAATTCACCAACCATATAGTTGTCACACTCTAGACTGGGTAGTCCCTACTATTTATGTGGTACATGACTTTGTCAATGTCATTGTTTTTAAAATCAACTTTCACGTGGAATCAGAAAACGTAAATAATCAAGAGTAACGAAAACACTATATATCTCAAGGCAAAATTAAATTTCAACAATTTTTTCTAAAAATTATGTTAAACGTGTGATCAGTTAATCTGATTTTTCAATTGAATTAACTCGTGGGGTGATTTCGTCTATTAATTTCAAAATTTCAATATTTTTAACAATTTTTTTCACTAAAATTAATGTTAAACATGTGATAAGTTAATTTCAATTTTTTTACAAAATACAAGTAGATTTTCACCAATACAAAAACAATTCAATAACAAAACATAAATGTTATAAGATAACAATATTTAAGCATAGTGTGATATGTGATATATGTCAAGGTTTAGGTAAATCAGTTAACTAAAAAGAAAAGAAAGAAATCTTAATTTTCACAAAAATGAAATCGGAAATTTAAGTTACACTAAACCACATCATTGCTGGTTGAACCTTTTCCGTTCTCTTTTAGGGTTGGATCTCGACCCGACCCGACCCGACCCGTGCCCAGCCGGGACAAATCCAGTTATTAATGATACTAGAAAGAGTTGAGGGAAAGAAATGCTTGATGCTGGCAAAATCAACCATTAACATTGAGTTTTTGTTCCTTACAATTAAACTCAACAAAAAATTGATGTCAATCAACTTGTGTGTATGGAAGATGAAGTCCCTTGACTGTATGTATGTTTGGTACACAATATTAGACAACAACGTATAGTTCAGCTTACCAGACATGCCACAGCCCACAAGGAACACGACCAGCAAATCTAATCATCTCGATTCTAATACCATCCAACCTCCCCATCGGCATCCTCTTTATTTAATGCACCTTTTTCTTGATGATTTCTTTGGTGTTTCACACTGCCACCGAACCTACGGGAGCCTGCCTTTGTCCAAGTAGATTTCTCAACACGTCGTCAATCTGGGTAAATACGTCATCCTTGGAAAGACTTCCATCAACCTGCAACCACATAATAATAAGGTTCTTGTGAAGTAAACGGGGTGAGGAAGATGCGATTTAGCTCCTAGTAAAAGTAATATTGCATTACGGTATCAACCTTCCGAGAAACAAATTAACTCAAGTTTACTTCTAGGTAGGAAGAATAGGACTCGACTGTTACACCGCTTCTAATAAATGAAGTCTGCTTCCTGTCCCATAAATCATCCACGTGAACAATCGGAAGAGTGCCGAAAACTTCCTCACAAAACCGATATTATTCGAAAATTATCACGAAGAACCATAATTCACTTTTAAGGTAAGTTCACCTTATTTTTAAGTAAGCTTACTTAGCAAGATACACGTGTGCTAAAGGAAGATGGGCTCAACCACCTCGACCAGAGGAGAACAACGTGCTTGGGAGTGAACTTAAGTTGTGAGTCCTACAGAATGAGTGAATAATAAGTGGATAGTAGTTGTGAGTCTTATGGAGTGTGTGGGTAAAAATATGTTCGGCCAGCTTAAATTATAATTTAACCTTCGCCAAACATGCACTAAATATAAGAGGGGTTGAAGTTTGAACTTCCCAAAAATCCAAACTATTAAACAGATTGATATACAAGAGGGATTGACACAAAGATAGATGCGCGACTGCCTTAGTATTCTCAACTAAGAATTACTACAATCAAAAGCACTTGATAAGTGCTTTACTAGCACTTTATTTCTTTACTTGTTGCCTCGAATTACTGTTAGTTTGATCCTAATTAAGTATTGCTTAACGCATTTTATGTTTTATATTGTGTAGGATCGCAAATGACAAGAAAAGAAGGAAAAAGGACCAAAAAGCACGTAAAAAGGAAGTTCGAGGACCTGGCATGTAAATAAGTTACGGCCGCAACATGAAAGTCACGGCCGTAAGCAGTTGATTGAACAAAAATACGAAAATCTGCAGAAACCAAGTTACGGCCGTATTGGAAGTTTATCACGGCCGTAACAAGTTGTTAGTCACGGCCGTATTGTGAAGAAGTCATGGTCGTGAGAAAATGTTGAAGGATGTTACGGCTGTAGTGAATGCAGAGTCACGGCCGTAAGAAGTGAATCAATTGCGTAAAATTAAACAGAAGGTGAGTTACGGCCGTAACTCCTTATATTACGGCCGTAACTTAAGCCCGAAAAAAAAGGAAAATTGTTTCCTAATTCAACTTAAATTCTATCTTTGGTATTTCTTTTTGGCTAAGTTAGGGCACGAATTTGGGCTCTATAAAAGGAGGAATTCAGTACCAAAGGTGGGAGGAGAATTATTTTTGAGAACCACCAATATCAAAATTTGAAGAGAAGAAATTCCGGGCAAAATCAAGGTGAATCAAGACAATACTTTTGGGGAATTCTTCATGGCAATGCGTGACTAGTCTTCTCAACCTAGTTCAAGGGGGAAGTTGTGTTCATATTATTTTATTATTCATTCCTCAAACTCGTAACGTAGTTCTTGTTTTTATATTTTATTTATTGGATTTCTCATGAACATTAATTTCGTCAAGACAATTTATTAATTGATTAAGGCCTTGTCTTTTAATTATTGTGTTGATGTTTGCTAATTTGGGTAATTGGATTCGTATTTGTCTTGTTATTCAAATCATAGTAGCAATTGGTAATTTTATATTTCCATATGAAAATCCAATCTAGATTAATCAATTCGAGCATATGTAATTGATAATTTAGTTCACCTAATTCTTCTTGTTTTCACATAGTTAATGAATTATCTAGGGAGCTTATTCTAGGTTGTTCATTCACTCTAAATTGATTGGAGAACTAATTCTAATTGATTATTATTAAGGAAAAATTGGATTAATCAGAGCTTTTTGATTATTCCGGATGATAAATAAAATAAAGGAAATAGTACATGCGTTGCTTGGGGAATGACAATATTATGATAGGGTACAACCGAACCTGAGAACTAGGATTCTTTATTATTTGATTTTTATTCCAGCTATTTCACATCTTTATTTGATTATTTAGATTAATTGCAATTTTCAACTCAAAACCCCCCCTTATAATTCTAATTGACATGGCATTAAATTAGTTCCCGTTCCTCGTGGGATCGACCCTTGCTTCCGCTATCACATTTAAATTTGAGTTTTGGCAAGTAAGGAAATTTAATTAATTCTTGGTGCATCGCGACGCGCACCAGGTTTTTGGCGCCGTTGCCGGGGAGCGGTTAACCAATTTTATGTTTAATCAATTAGAATTTTATTTTCTGCATTTTTATTTATTTATTTTTATTTTCGGTTTAAAAAAAAAAAAAAAATTGAAATTCCGAAAATTTTATTTATTTATTTATTTATTTATATGCATAAAACTCGATCCACTAATCCTGAATATTTTTTATTTGATCCAGAAATCGAGCGAACTTTTCGACAGCAAAGAAGGGAAGCACTAGAACAAATGGCAGCTCATAACCTCGACAACAGGACACTTAAACAATTGGCCACTCCAGATGTCGCTCAACAGCCACTCTGTATCACTTTTCCGACAGTGGAGGAGGGAAAAACTTTTGAACTCAAATCTGGACTCATTCACTTGTTGCCAACTTTTCGAGGACATGCTGGTGAAGACCCTTACAGGAATCTCAAGGAATTCCACGTGGTTTGTGACAGTATGAGACCCACTGGTATTACCGAGGAACAAATTAAAATGAGGGCCTTTCCATTCTCGTTAAAGGATGCCGCTACTGATTGGCTATACTGTTTACCACCCGGATCAGTCACCACCTGGAATGACATGAAAAGGCTATTTTTGAAAAAATATTTTCCTGCATCTCGGGCTGGAACAATCCGGAAGGAAATTTGCGGGGTTCGTCAAAACAATGGTGAATCGCTGTATGAATATTGGGAGCGCTTCAAGAAACTCATCTCGAGCTGCCCCCATCATCAAATCAGCGAACAACTACTGGTACAATATTTCTACGAAGGACTGCTACCAATGGATAGAAGTATGATAGATGCCGCAAGTGGAGGTGCCTTAATGGACAAAACACCGGAACAGGCTCGGGCTTTGATTTCCAACATGGCTGAAAACACTCAGCAATTTAACCCAACTCGAGACATGCAAGTTCGCCGCGTGAACGAGGTAAGTAGTTCCAATATAGAAAGTCGACTGTTTGAACTAACAAATCTCGTTAAACAACTTGCTGTAGGAAGTGCACAACAAGTCAAAGCATGCGGGATATGTGCTAACTTCGGACATGCAACGGATGCGTGCCCGGTGCTCCAAGAGGGAAACAGTGAACAAGTGAACGCTGCTGGAGGCTTCCCATTTCAAGAACAACAATACAATCCATACTCAAACACTTACAATCCTGGCTGGAGGGACCACCCGAACTTGAGTTATGGAAATAACAAACCTCCGGGTTTCGTCTCCAACAAGCCCCAAGGGAATTTTCAACAACAAGGAAATTTCCATCCACAGGGACAATATCAGCAAAAGCCACAATCATCAGGTATGTCTCTCGAAGAAATGATGAAAACTTTGGCCACTAACACTCTACAATTTCAACAGGATACCAAATCCAGCATTCAAAACCTGGAAAATCAAATGAGTCAAATGGCCACAGCTATCAACAGACTGGAAGCACAAACAGGAGGAAAGTTGCCATCTCAACCCGAGGTGAATCCGAAGAATGTAAGTGCAATTACTCTTCGAAGTGGAAAAGAAATTGAGGCGCCACAATCAAAGCCAACCGCGAGTGAAGAGGAGGAGGTTGAAGAAAAAGAAGTCGAAAAGAAAAACAGCATTCCACAAAACTCTCAGGTAAAAACCGAACTTAGTGTAAACGCGAAACTAACTCCACCACCTTTTCCGAGCAGGTTAGCGAAGGCGACTAAGGAAAGCAAGGAGAAGGAAATTCTGGAAATGTTCAGGAAAGTGGAAATCAACATTCCACTGTTGGATGCAATCAAGCAAGTGCCCCGATACGCGAAGTTCTTAAATGAGCCGTGCACCAACAAACGGAAGTTGATGGGAAATGAAATGGTAAGAATGGGGGAAAATGTGTCAGCACTCTTCCAAAGGAAACTGCCCCCAAAATGCAAGGATCCAGGTATGTTCACTATACCATGCCAAATAGGTAACACTAAGCTGGATCGTGCATTAATAGATTTGGGTGCATCTATAAATGTAATGCCTAGGTCTACATACAATGCATTAAAACTTGCTAATATGATTGAAACTAATGTTATAATTCAACTAGCCGATCGTTCTAATGCTTATCCTGACGGGGTAGTTGAAGACATTCTAGTGCAAGTAGGCGGGTTAGTATTTCCTGCAGATTTTTATGTTTTGGACATGAATGACGACCACTCCCCCAACTCCACTCCTATTTTGTTAGGGAGACCATTCCTAAAGACATCTAAGACTAAGATAGATGTTAGTAGTGACACACTTTCCATGGAATTTGATAATGAAATTGTTCTATTCAATATTTATGATTCCGTGAAGAATTTTGGTGATGATCCTGTTTATTCTGTTAATGTTAATGACTCTTTAGTACAGGAAGTTCTCGATATTGGTGGAAAGGACTGTCCAAAGTCTCCGAAATCAGGTAAAATCTCATCCATCTCATTACCAATTTCTGATGAAAAACCTCTACCCCCTATTTTGCAGATCTTAATGAAGAGCGTGAAGAAAAAATTGAGTTTTGGGAATCCACCTAATCCCGGTTGAAGGAGGAAACAACAAGTCGAGCCAACGACAGTAAACAAAGGCGCTGCTCGGGAGGCAACCCGAGAGGGGAGTTTCTTTATCTCCTCAACTTTTTATTTTCGTATTTTCCTTTTTGGTTAATTTTAGTTTATTTAGTCATTTCATTTGAAAAAAAAAAAAAAATTTCAGTAGCCTTGTTACGGCCGTAAGTTAACATTTTTACGGCCGTAACTCAATTCCAGTTTTTATACAGAGGCCTTATTACGGCCGTAATTACATTTTTACGGCCGTAATTGTTTCTTGGCAATTTTTTTCAGACTGTGACTTACGGCCGTAAGTCATACCTTCACGGCCGTAAGTCTACCCTTTTTCAAAATTTTAAAACGGTCCCCTCGCGCATAACTTCCCTTTTATTATTTAGCTTTATTTTTCAATGAGGACATTGTTTTGTTTAAGTGTTGGGGGGGGGATTGAATTGATTGTGAGCTTAATGTCTTTATCTACTTTCTGTAGTCGAAACATTAAAATTCAGTTTGAGTCAGCATCCATTTTAATCTTTGATAGGAAGCGACCCCACTTTTGGTTCATTTTTTTGAAAAATAATTGCATAATTGGACATGAATTGAGCACGTAGAGATGAATTTTCCAATACTTTCCGAATAGGTTTGAAAATGGGGACAAAATGCCATATCTCTGCAACCTAGTAGATTCAAACCCAAATTTGATATGACTAATAATTACCCCGAGTAAAGAGATTCACCCCTTTGGCCACTAGATTTTTTGCATTTTTCAATTCGACCCTAAGACCGAGCAATGACCAAAACTCATAATTGGATGGGAGACACACATATGAACCATAATTTGTGAGCTTTTGAGCCTATGAGCTACTTTTACTCTTATCATAAAGCTCTTATTTTTTTAATGTGTGTCCTGCATGGTTGATTTGTTCTTGGATATGCTTTTGTGTACATGCCGTAGTAGCTTCTTGGCTCGAGTGCAAAATGTAGTAAAGGCACTAGGATAAACCAAATTTGGCCTTCTAAATAAGCCTACCATTGTACATTTACCAATAGAAGACCCTTTGAGCCTTAGCCTTTCTTTGGAATATTAATACCACACTACAAGCCACGAACACCCATTCTTTCATGTTATCCTTTTTCTTGAACCTATAGAGAACGGATTCACAAGCTTGTGTTGGTTGAGAAGTTTGAGGTGGATTAAGTTTCAAAGTGGAAATTCAATCTTGTGTCATTGGGGATTGTGGGGTGATTTGACCAAAAGAGAAAAATTGCAGTATATGTTTGAAAAAAAAAAAAAAAAAAAAAAAAGAGAGAGAAACAAAAGAAAAAGAGAAGTTCAGGCCAGTTCTCAAATTACGAGGTCATGAACATTTGCTAGTATTGAAAATAAACACTCAAGCTGCACAAATAGAAGTCTAGTGTTAAATCAGTTGGATAACAGGAAGATTATTTGCATGTTGAAGAAGAAAGAAGGAATGTTATAATTGAACCGATTCGGCTTGTGAAACTCCTTCTCGATTCAGCCTAAATTTTTCCCTTTTATCCCACCTGACCCAAAGCCCCGCTACAACCCAACAAAGACCTTTGCTTTGCACTTGTGTTATTGTTGGCTCCGGTTTTGACATTTGAGCAATCTGTGGTAACAAGTTTTTCATGCAGTGAGTTGAGCGTAAAATTCTCACCTTAATATACACTTTGTGCGAAGAGAGATATCCGGTGAGAGTGTCGGCTCCCATTACATGTACTTATGAGTGGTTTGAATTGCTTGGTCTATATTTTGTGCCCTTTTGATCTGAAGCTGTGTATTGACTAAATTTTTACCATGAGATAAACCGCACTAATCTGTTGGCATTTACTTGAATTAGTCAAAACTTACATTTTTATGGGAAATTGATAAATTCAGAGAGAATTCACGAGAGGTGAAAGGATATAATCCACATTGGGGTATCAATTTTCATTTTTGTTCGGAGAATATTGGGTGATGTATCTCTTACACACACTAACACACTCCGATTATGCAATTTGATTTTCGTGTTAAAAAGAAGTGGGTTGTGACCTTGACTTTCCAGATTTAAAAGTCTAACATGTTCATTCGAGTCGTGCTTTAGTTCTTTTCTATCATTATTCGAGGACGAACAATGGTTCAAGTGTGGGGGGATTTGATAAGTGCTTTACTAGCACTTTATTTCTTTACTTGTTGCCTCGAATTACTGTTAGTTTGATCCTAATTAAGTATTGCTTAATGCATTTTATGTTTTATATTGTGTAGGATCGCAAATGACAAGAAAAGAAGGAAAAAGGACCAAAAAGCACGTAAAAAGGAAGTTCGAGGACCTGGCATGTAAATAAGTTACGGCCGCAACATGAAAGTCACGGCCGTAAGCAGTTGATTGAACAAAAATACGAAAATCTGCAGAAACCAAGTTACGGCCGTATTGGAAGTTTCTCACGGCCGTAACAAGTTGTTAGTCACGGCCGTATTGTGAAGAAGTCACGGTCGTGAGAAAATGTTGAAGGATGTTACGGCCGTAGTGAATGCAGAGTCACGGCCGTAAGAAGTGAATCAATTGCGCAAAATTAAACAGAAAGTGAGTTACGGCCGTAACTCCTTATATTACGGCTGTAACTTAAGCCCGAAAAAAAAGGAAAATTGTTTCATAATTCAACTTAAACTCTATCTTTGGTATTTCTTTTTGGCTAAGCTAGGGTACGAATTTGGGCTCTATAAAAGGAGGAATTCAGTACCAAAGGTGGGAGGAGAATTATTTTTGAGAGCCACCAATATCAAAGTTTGAAGAGAAGAAATTCCGGGCAAAATCAAGGTGAATCAAGACAATACTTTTGGGGAATTCTTCATGGCAATGCGTGACTAGTCTTCTCAACCTAGTTCAAGGGGGAAGTTGTGTTCATATTATTTTATTATTCATTCCTCAAACTCGTAACGTAGTTCTTGTTTTTATATTTTATTTATTGGATTTCTCATGAAAATTATTTTCGTCAAGACAATTTATTAATTGATTAAGGCCTTGTCTTTTAATTATTGTGTTGATGTTTGCTAATTTGGGTAATTGGATTCGTATTTGTCTTGTTATTCAAATCATAGTAGTAATTGGTAATTTTATATTTTCATATGAAAATCCAATCTAGATTAATCAATTCGAGCATATGTAATTGATAATTTAGTTCACCTAATTCTTCTTGTTTTCACATAGTTAATGAATTAAATCTAGGGAGCTTATTCTAGGTTGTTCATTCACTCTAAATTGATTGGAGAACTAATTCTAATTGATTATTATTAAGGAAGAATTGGATTAATCAGAGCTTTTTGATTATTCCGGGTGATAAATAAAATAAAGGAAATAGTACATGCGTTGCTTGGGGAATGACAATATTATGATAGGGCACAACCGAACCTGAGAACTAGGATTCTTTATTATTTGATTTTTATTCCAGCTATTTCACATCTTTATTTGATTATTTAGATTAATTGCAATTTTCAACTCAAAACCCCCCCTTATAATTCTAATTGACATGGCATTAAATTAGTTCCCGTTCCTCGTGGGATCGACCCTTGCTTCCGCTATCACATTTAAATTTGAGTTTTGGCAAGTAAGGAAATTTAATTAATTCTTGGTGCATCGCGACGCGCATCAGCACTTAAAGAACTAACAAAAATGGCTGTAGAGAAGAAAAATGTAATTCCCCTCAGGCCGTGATCAAGTAATCCTGTCTTGGGCCAGTAAATATGATATTTGGATCATGAGTAATCAGTGGCGGATCCATAAAGTTTGTTCAACTCGGGCGGACATCAATAAAAAAATTCCAGTCAGGATAGATTTCAGTAAAATAACTGTATATTTTGAGTCGCAGTCCAAAAAATGCAAAAAAGTCTAACTAATTTTTTTTTTTTTTTTTTTCACCTAATCCAGCACGGGCGGTGGACCTACCTTGCCATGAGGTAGATCTGCCCGTGAGTAATGAAGAGAATGGAGAAAAGGGGGAGCAAAAGGAGGGAAATGCTGCATTTGATACGATAATAAAATACAGACAAAATAACTGCAAATAAACTAACTATAATTGGTGCTTAACCAAGTCATAAACTTAAATCAATTTTTGGAAGATTTCCTTGGAACTTTTACTCCCCATCCTTGAGTTGAAGTAGGAAAAACAACCTCAAGCTTGAAAGCGTTGTAAATACAGGTATTCTTATATGAAATATATAGAAAGCAGAAACCACCATCAATGCCATTTTGCTTGTGCAGAAGGATTAAAATGACAATCTCGTAAGGGAATTTACTTTCTATAGTCTCAAGCCAATAATCTATTCGACGTTCTAGTGATCCTTCAATCAAATGGAAGGTGTTATAGAGCAGGAAAAAAATCATTACATACCCTGACTGTTATATCTTCATACATAGAAAGCACCGCCTCCACATTTTTGTTATGAGTGACTAAACGCAGTTTTACCTGAAAAAGAAATTTGTTATAGGAACCTTGCTCAAACACTTAACAAAGAGACACAGGCTAAATAATTGAAAAGGATGCATAAGTCAACTAAACAAATAAAAAGTCACTTTTCAAGATATAGACATAAAATAAAGCATGCCTTTTCTTCGGTGTCATCAAAGCGTTGAGTAAGCCTAGCAGCAATTTCTTCAGTTTCAGGGGGAGTATACTTTAGATGATAAATTTTCCCGGTAACAGGATCTAATCTGCGGCCAACAACTCTCTCAACAAGGATGCCTTCAGGGACCTATAGAGACCAAAAAGTTTGTTATACTCGCATTTTATGACTACTAAATTAATCGAGATGAAGCCAACAAATTGTTAAAAAATATGAGGTAACACTGTTTGGTTTATAAACTAATTTATTTATGTTTTGAGGCAAAAAGTAATGGTTGAAAATTGGAGAGAGAAAATGTGTGTGGTTGAAAAGTAGTTAGGGAAATTGTGTAGTTTATAAAATTATTTATAAATCTGTTTATTTTGTTTACCAAACAAATGCGAAATTTCTTGACCTTGTAACCAACAAAAGTAAATATTAATTATATATAGATTATACTCGCTCTGGGTTCTTAATATGATAACTTTATTCATATTAATTATATAATCTTTAAATACGGATATCAACAGAAGAACCTCACTTCAAGAAGAATGAAAATGTGAGGCTCGAAGCCGAATCCTTTAAGAGCAGTTGCTTGTGAAGAGCTCCTTGGATATCCATCCAAAAGCCAGCCTTTTTCTTGAGAATCTGGTTGTAATAAACGTTCCTTGACCATCTAAAACCATAGAGAGATGCTAATTCTTTTTCATTTATATAGATATTCTTATCGATTATTTGGATAGTACATATTAAAAAGAAACAACAAAATTTCTGAATAGAAAGCTACCGTGACAACTATTTCATCTGGGACCAACTGCCCTTTCTCCATGAATTCCTTCGCTCGCCTCCCATTTTCTGTCCCAGCTGCAACTTCGGCCCTGAGAAGATCTCCAGCTGCAATGTGCACCAGGTCGTACTGCATATTGGAAAATGACTTAATTCAATGTATTGTCTTTTATGGTTCATCATGAACACTCAAGCAGCAAAACCAGACACTGAAGTTATGCCACAAAAAAATGTGAAACTAAAGAATAAAAGGATAAAAACATATATTATTCAAAATCCATACTTTTTGAACTGGGCCAAGGCACATTTCTTCATTAAAGTCCACAAATGCATCAGCTTCGTGATACAGTACTTTAATCAATTCATTTAAACCAATCAGCCATAAGTAGCTAGATTAACACCCACCACATTTCGACTACCATTAAACACAAGGAAAATCCTATATCAACAGCACTAAAGTAGCGAAAGATAAATAATAATAATAATAATAATAATTAAAATTATTTATAAATCAACAGAAAAAATCACCTTCTTAGTGATGATCTCGCATTGCGTTCCTTTACCAGAAGCCGGAGCTCCCGAAATCATTACCTTCAAAGGCTCTGCCTTTATCCCGGATACCACAACCTATTTCAATTTGTTCAAAATATCAAAAACTAAGCCCAACAATTAACAAATTCAGCATGAAATTTTCATTTCAAATTCAATAAACCCACAAAAATACAGACTCACAAATGAATTTGGAGCGTTCTTTGATTTATGCAACTGGGTTCGGGATAATTTTGAATTATTAATAGAGGAAAAGGGGATTTGCGAGAAGGATGAAGATAATTTTGAAGTGAGGGGAGTAGAGGAAGTTAAGGGCTTGTGTGGATTGGAGGTTACTGCCATTAAATTCACTGAACAGCAACTGCTACAAGCCATCTTGCTGTGATTCCACTCACTCAATAGGCAACATCCACAAAAGAACTATTAACTATATTCATATTTTTGATGCAAACTTTTTTTTTTTTTTTATTAGTTATCTATCCGTACGATCTACGTAATATATAATTTTTAAATCATAATTTTGAAAATATCTTTATTCAATCATATCAAATAAAAAATAAAATTTCAATAAAATTTCAATACAAAATGTTATTGAATTTGAAATTTTAAAAAAGACAAAACTATTCAAAATAAAAATATGCTATATGTACACTAAGTATACCGCGTCACTAAAAATTTGGTACTTATTTAAATTTATTTTTTTTTACGTTTTTCTCTGAAAATTTATCCACCTCATCATCTATTTTCCTTTAAATATTTTATAATTTTTTATTAACTATATTTTTTTAATGTGTTGCTTACAGGTATTTTATTTGAAATCCAATATATTAATTAATATATTTTATTTTTCCTTATTTTTTAAACACGTCAATTTTTATCAAAATGATAAAATGATTAAGCCTCCGTTTGGTAATAATTTTTGGTTTATAAACTTGTTTATTTATGATTTTGGGTTAAAAGTAGTGGCTAAAAATTGGAAAGAGAAAATGTATGAGATTAAAAAATTGATAGAAAATAATTATTTATTTTTGTAACATGCGTATTGAAGAGCCTACTCATTTGTTGACATATTATGAAGTAAAATTACAATAATTTTATTTATTTATTTTCAAAATATATTAATTCAATTTTTCATTTCTAACTCAACAAATTGATATACCACATGTTTATTTATTTTAAAATATATTAATCCAAAATTTTCATTTTCAATGTAAAACATTTACATAGATATGATATGACATTTATTTATATTCAAATATATTAATCCAATTTTTTCATTTTCTACATAACACATGTTATTGAAAAAAAAAAAACTAATCAAAATGAAAATTCTACATGTACACTCAGTGTACCACGCCACTCAAAATTTGACACTTAATTAAATTTTTTATATAAATTTCTTTTGACTTTTATTTACGTTTTTCTCTTAAAGTTTGTCAACATTATCACTTATTTTCCTTTTCAATATGTTATAATTTTTAATTTACCTTATTTTTTAATATGTTAATTACATATATTTTATTAGAAATTCAATATATTAATTAATATATTTTATTTTATTTTATTTTATTTTTAAATATATCATTTTTTGTCAAGATAATGAAATGATTAAATTTTCTACGAATTTATCATTGGTGGTAAAAAGTTGATAGCAAATAATTAATTATTTTTGGAATATGCTTATTGAAGAACCTACTCATTTATTGACATATTAGGAAGTAAAACTTTAATGATTTAATTTATTTATTTTCAAAATATATTGATTCAAAATTTTCATTTCTAACTTGTGTAGCGCCCCGAGTTCCGTATACCCGGTTCACCACGTCATTTTCTGATTTAATTTTTTCGAATAATATTTTAACGGAAGAAATAACTGAAATTCATTTTTGGCAACATTAAATAAGCTGTAATGGTCGATAAGATTGAAAACATTTATGAAACAACTTGAAATGGGAAATCGAACCATTAATTTTGTAAAGCAGTTAACGATGTCATAACTTCTCAAATAATTGAGATTCTCAAAATTATCTATTGTTGGAAATTACGGAAATCATTAAAGTAAGACATTTCAACCCTTTAACGGTTATTGCCACCATCATCCCTCACTTGCCACCATCTCCGAGATCTGCAAAACTGTTAAAATAACAGGTTGAGCATTTCGAATGAAATACTCAGTAGACTCATCGCCAATTAATTAATCTACAATATAATTGAACACATAAATGCAGGCTCTTTAGAAAACATAGGGTGTGGGTTGCTCTTCTTGTGCATTTAAGCACTTGGCTTCTTTTGAAAAATCATAGGCTCTTTATAAAACATAGGGTGTGGGTTGCTCTTCTTGTGCATTTAAGCACTTGGCTTCTTTCTGAAAAATCATAGGCTCTTTATAAATTGGCTCTTGATAGATCTCATGTTGTGCATTTCAGCACGGGTCTTCTTACTTCTTTTCTTTCTTGTGCACATAAGGCACATGTTATGCATAACATCATTTCTCTAGTACCGGGTGGGCTCCCTCAAGGGGCCTTTTTCCCAATCATGCCCGCGTACTCATTAACATCATAATTATTTTCGAAGAAATACATTCTCATCGCCTTTTCTTACAAAAAATATGACTTTTACAAGTCATGATACATTCACATGCAATCATAATTTAAATCAATTAATAGGGGCGAGTCTACCTTAAACTTGACGAGTGTGATTGAGCGGGAAACGACTTCCATTCTTAAATTCTCCGTACGCTTCGTCTAGCCAATTAGAAGATTAAATCGAATTAGTCTTTTGAATTTTATAGTTAAAATGATAGAGTATAATTTAGGGATTGAAATCGCTAATTTTGAAAGTTGGAGGACTAAAATGAATACCTTTGAAACTCGAGTTTTATAAATATACGTGTACATGTATTTATCATCAATATGGACCAAATCGAAAGACTTTAAAATATGAAGGCTTAAATGATTGCTATTAAACATTTGGGACTAAAATGTAAACCTTTTAAAAGTTGGGTCGTAAACTCAAAACAATGGGGTTGAAATAATATATTTTAAAAATAAGGGGTTGATTAAAATCATTTCGAAACATAAGGGGCTGAAATGATAAGTTTATAAAGCTATAGGGGCTGATGTGAAACAATTGAAAACTATGGGGGCTAAAATGTAAATCTTTTAAAACTTAGGCTTAAAATCAAATAGATTAAATCAGCAAGGACTAAAATAAAATGGGTTTGATACTTAGGGTTAAAATAATAACTTTTGAAACTTTAAAGTAAGATTTAAAAATATTTAAGCTGTAGGGACTGCTATAGATTATTTTAAAACTTGAGGACTGATTTGAAACAATTTAAAACTTCAGGGACCAAGCTGCAAATTTGAAAAATCAAAATTTTATAAAATCAAATCTTTCTCTCTCTCCTACCCATTTCATCGGAGCAGAGGGAGGAGAGACGCGATGGAGGAGGAAGAAGTCCGTCTTCCAGCCGGCGGTTCGCCGGCGCAACGCCGGCGCAGGATGCGGCCAACGACGAGGGTTCCACTAGGCTAGGTTTGTGTGGATTTGGTGCAGTTTTGGGTGCTGGAAAATGGTGTGAAACCGAAGTCAAAACGAGCTGGGTTAGTGATCTTTCCGGCGAAGGAACCGGCGATCGAGGTAGGTAAGTATGGGTTATGTCTTATTTTGTGGTTTTGGGTTTTTGATTTTGGATCGCGATTGAAGTTGGGTTCGCGGAGGTGATGATGATGATGGCGTGATTCTGGCTTCTATGTGCAGTGGTTGTGCGATGAGTGGTGGCGGCTGCTGGAATGTGCCAGTGGTGGTTGAGGTGGTGCGTTGGGTGGTGGCGTGATGGATGTGGTGAGTTGGAGGTTTGTGGTGGTGCTGCAGGTGATGAGGTAAACGGTGGGTCGAAGTGGTTGTGTTGGTGATGCTGGGAAGAGGCAGTGGCTGCGTTGGGGGCGGTGCAGTGGTGCGGGTAATGGTGATGGTGATGGTGATGATGATGATACCTTGCTGGAGTGGAGGCTGAAAATGGAGCTGCGAGGAGCTAAGTTGGTTGCTGGAAATGGGATTGCGATGGAGTTGGGAGGAGGCCGCTGGTGGAGGTGAGTTGGAGGTGGCGGTGGTGATGATTGGGATCTTGGCAATGTGCTGGTGGTGATGATGATGATTGATGGGGGAGGGCTGGCGACTGGGCTGTTGTGCGGTGGTGATGATGGTGAAGATGATGAAGATGAGGAAGGAGGTGGTGGTGGCGGTTTGGAGTTGAGTTGCTGGACAGAATGGTGGTTGCTTGGTCGAGAGGTTGCTGGAATTGCTGAAACTGAAGGGGGACGGGATGCGTATAAAGAGGGTGTTGGGTGATGTGAAGAGTATGGGTTTAGGTTAGTGGGGGTTTGATAGGTATGGGGTGGAGTATGGGTTGGTGGGGTATGTTGGAAAATTTATGGGTTGAAACACAAGGAACGGAAATCGAGAAATTAATACGCGTGAATTCAACTGAGTTGAGAAAAATGGATCTGATAAAATAAGATAAACATGATTTGGACTTTAAAACAAGTTTGAAAGAGATAAAATAAATAAATAAATAAAAATGATATAATTTTAGAAATTCGGAATATATTTTTAAAATGGAATTAATTCGATATTTCTCGATGTGGCTAGACGAACGCGTCGTGACGTTAACTTAAAAATGGATGAGATCGCAGCGACACGTTTTTCGAAACTTTGAAATAATTATTAAATTGCATAAAAATTCTTGGTCGCTACAACTTGAGGAATTTATATAGCATGGATTTTTTATTTTCAAATATATTAATTCAAAATTTTCACTTTCAATTTAACAACATAGATATCACATTTATTTATATTCAAATATATTAATTCAATTTTTTCATTTCCTACATAACACATTTAAATAAATATCACATTATTTATGTTCAAATATATTAATTTAATTTTTTTCATTTTCAATGTAATACATTTACACATAGTATATTTATTACAAATCTTATAAATATGTAATAAATAATATTTTTCCTACAAAAATATTTATCTTTTATATATATTTTTTATATATATATAAAAGTAGAAATGAGGAGAGAGAGTCATTAAATGTAATTTTCCCTCCAAAATGATTCTCTCTCCTCACTTCTACTTTTATCTTAATCTTAATCTTAATATATATAATAATAGTATAGCATCCAAAAAAATTCACACATAGTTTCCCGCTATTTTTCCCTGCTATTTTATTAATTATTTTAATAATTGAATTATAAAACTTCAATTAATGCAAAATTAATTATATGTGACATGTAATAAATGACTTATTGATTGTAAAAAATAAAAAATCTATAAAAAGATCAAATTGTATATTATTTTTATTCTTTTGATAATTATTGTAATATTTTGAAGTCAAAAAATATGCAATATAGGTGTCAAATTGATGATTTTAACGAGAAGTTCAATACAAGTTAACAAATTAGAGCAAATTCTAAATATATCATTCTTAAAATTGCCTCAAATAATAAAGGTAAAAGTTTTACTTATACTTTTTACTTTTTTCAATATCCAATCTTTTTAATTTATCACATCTAAGTCATAAAATGATATTTATCATTTCCTACCTAACTTCAATTTGACATAAATGATTAATTTCAAATCTTTTTTCTTATCAAATTAAAAGAAATAATGATATCCGATCTTTATAAGTAAATTCAATTGAATCATTTTAATTTCTACAACTTCAGGTTTCGATAAATTCTTTGGTAATTTTGAAATTAATTTTATAAATTTACTCATTTTGTTCATTTATCTATTTTTTAATTTTTATAAATTTAAAATAACATCAATTTGTAAAATATATACTACAAACTTTAACAATTAATTCATTAAATTCTATAGAAAATAAAAATATAAGGTTTTATCAAACTTATTCTATTTAAAAATAAAATATAGTTCATACATTTATTTAACATGCACAAAAAATAGTTTTTTGTGTGTGTGTGGGTAACATGGTCATTTAATTTTCAATACTTGGTGAAAAATAAAATGTCACATTATATTTGAAACCATTGAATAAGAGTAAGTTTGATATAAACTATAGAAATTGTTTTAAATGTGTGATTGAAAGTGAAAGAATGTATTATAAAAAATAAAATAATTGTCAAATCAATCAATTGAGTGATTAAAAATTGATTTTCTTTTTTAGAATGTGTGGTTAAAAAGTAGTATGTGCAATTGTGAAAAATTAGTTTTTAAATAACATATGGTTGTGAATGAACATTAAAAAAAATATTTTTAAATAATCAATTCTATATGAATAAATAAACTAAGGAAAATAGATAATGAATAATTAACTGTTAAAAAAATGCAATTCATAACTTTTCTTTTCTTTTTTTTTTTTTGATATTTTGATTGTATATTGAATATACAATTTATGCATTAAAGTAAGAAATCTTATAGGAAGAAATGAAATTACAAATTATTCACAATTTGTGTATGCAAGTTATTATTATTATTTTTTTATTGTATTATTTTTATCGGACATTGTATTTTTACAACTTATTCAATAAATATTATTTATTCCGTGCATCGCACGGGTGTGATTACTAGTAGAGATAATAATAATAATAATAATAATAATAATAATAATAATAATAATAATAAAGATAAAGTTTTTTGCCTTTTGGATTAAATTAAGGTGGAGAAATGTCCACGTTGAACACGGGAGGGTATTATAAAAAGAGTCGAACATGTACCAGATCCGGACCCGGACTATAATTTGTGTGCAAGGCTGCAAGCTGCACGTTGGATTTTGGCTAATCATAATTCATAAACGATGCTATTTATGGATGGAAAATTGGGGAGTCCAATTTCAAAAATCATATGAAATTATTTTTTGTATAGGCATAGTAAGACATCTTCTTGTATAACCCATTCGATACTTCGAAAAAAAGTTGAATTTTGAAAATCTAATGGTTAAAAGGTGATTTGAAAAGTAAAAAATTATGGACTTGATTTTTTTGGATAGTTAAAATTGAGTAATGTAAACAAAAGTAGTACTTTTTTATAAGATTGTAGTGAAATCAAACAAGTGCTTATATTAGAACATAATATAATATAGACAAAAGAAAATGAAAAAAACAGTGTACCAACTAAAAAATTATGTAATAACAAATAAAATAAAAACGACAGGATCGACCAAGTTCGAGTCTAACCACTAGGACTAGGTATTCAGGGCAACGGCCAACCATATTACATATAGTCGTGTCGTGAACCTTACCTGCCTGCTAACAGAACATACTGAAGTTTTTTAAGCGGTCTAAACTCTAAACTTTTATGAACAGATTTATTCTCTTAATATTAAAAAAAAAAAAAACAAGACAATACCACCATTTATATATCCCTACTATATATATAAGATCCACTTCCAAATTTACTATTCATAAGGACCAAAAATGACCCTTTTAGACAGAAAGAAAGTAGAAAACACGCATTTTTCTCCAATTAACGATTAAAAAAAATGTCGGCATTTGTGAGCTTTGCCTTCCAGAATTTCCAGACTCTTCCTAGGGTTAGTCTCTCTTCCAATTCTTCGTCTCGTCGATTTGTTTTCTTTAGCGTGCTGGGTTTTTTGAGTAATTTGTTTTCTCTAGATTTCTGATGATTTTGTAAGATCATTGCTTTCTCTGCAATTTTGCAGATGTGATTTGGGGTTTCTTATGCGATTTCTTCGATCTTCGACCAAAATGGCGTCTCAAAAGGTATGGATCAGATATATTTCTGAACGCCACAATGGGCAGCCACTATGGGGCCAAAACGGAAGGCCTCCGTTCTTGCTTACAGCTTTGGAGCAGCCACTGAGGCGCTGGCCTTTGGGTGAGGCATACATACCTTTCCAGAAGTCGAAAGCTGTCCCACACACGCTGCCCAATATAAAGCCCATGCCTACCTCCTCACATATGTCTACATACCATGGTTTGGGTTTTCCTAGCATTTGTGAAAAGATGTTACATAGCTGATCCACGCTTGAAATGGTATATTCGATTCCTTCTTCTAGAATCGTCATCATTAATTGTTGATACCTGAATATTGAGGATGTATTAGGTTTTAATTTCATTGATACTCACCCCTGAAACCAATTATTGGACAAATATCACCTAGATTTCTTGATACTAAAAAATATCATCAAAAAGTAAATAAAATGTATAAATACCATCTTGATTTAAAAAGAAAATAAAAATAATGAAATAACTAATTCACAGCTGACAACCCATTAAACAAATGAAAAGTGGAGTAACAGCAAAAACAAATGATTATCACCCATGATTCTAGGAATTATTATAGGAAAACGTAAATAATTAAAATCATGATAGTTGCAACTTATTATTGGATGAAACCATAACTATCAAGCAACAATTATCGCACAGTTGAAGCCTTAAGGAATTATTTTCTCAGTGAGAAGATAACTGGCAAAAAAAATATATATATATATATATCTAAATTCCTTACTAAGATATAGCGTATCTTCACCAAAAAATACCTGGATTTCTTGATTGTGTGGCATAAAGTAGAATCTTCATAGTTTTTTTCCCGGTAATGATTCTCCAGATCAATGATTCCATGTTGAACAGGTATCCTTACTAAAATCATGCCTTTATCAGTATGTACATTCTAACATGTTTAGATCACTACAACCTCATTTCGCCAGGGACATCATATGGATGTAGCTGACATGTGACCTGAATTATCACAAGTGAATTTCATAAACAAGTATAGAATAAATGGCATTTTTTTATATGGTACTTCATAGAAATAGATAAATGGCATTAGACTGATTATTTCAATAAATACTGAAAAATTAACTCTGTTTTGCAGTCCAATCCCAGTTTTTTTTTGTCGATGAATTCTCCGTCGTGATTCTCGGTACTGAGGCAAAGAAATTTGGGTTTCCATCTTGATGCTTGTATGGGTTTTCGATTACCGCAAGACTCGCCGCGATTCAGTCCACGGGGGTTTGTTGAGAAGTTGTGATTCTAGGATGTGGTCTGAGGTAATTATTGTTTTTCTTGGTTTTAAAGATTTGTTGGATTTTGAGTTTTTGACCACGAATTGAAAAAAAAAACGTAGATTTTTTTCAAGAATTTTGCTTATGATTAATTATCTGGTTAACCTAATTATAATTCAAAATGAGTTATTTTGGGTTTTCCATATTATTATTTTCATTGTCTACGATGATTGAGCCAAAAATGTAGCCCATCAATTATCTAGGAAGAAACTTTGCTGAAAATCTAAAAATTATGCAGAACATTGTCCGATATTGCGCTAAAAGAATATTTGGTGTAAGTTGTCATGATGATTTTACTAAAATCCACGTCCAAAATGCTTTCTTTAATTGTAAATTGAATCAACCAGCTTTCTTGCAAGATAGTTTCGCCATTCTGTCAATCCTCCATTTCTTCCATTATCATTTTTCTCAGATTTCTTTCTTGCTGATTTTTTAAGTAAAAAGGAAAAGAAGTTCTTCTCATCTCATGCATCAAACATAAACATGATCAAGATGTCATGGGTGATTACTCTTTGGTTCAATATGATGTTGAAGGGGAGATGTAGGATGGTAGTGATTATACCATTTCTTAGAATTTTTTTTATGAAAGTGGAAGCCACTTTTTTTCTATATGTCAGCCTCTTAATATACTTCTAATTTTAGAAATTTACTCGTGCACATATAGAATAAAGTCTGGGGATGGACAAAAAGTAATTACACGGTTTTAGCGATTTCTTGGAACATCATGTGGCAAGGCCCTAACAAGGAAAAGTTAAAGGAGTATGGTATGTTAGTTGGGGAAAAATTGGGTAGAAGAAAGTGATATGGGACATCACGAATTGGTTGCAGCCATAACACTCACTGTCTTCTTGTGGATTTTGTCCTAAAACATAAGTTTGTGGGGATAAACAAATAGAAAATCATTGCAGCCTATTGTTCTCGCCTTTCGTCCTTTTTCTTGAATATTCAATGCTCGAGAGATAAGGTTGAGGGGAGGGAGTACTGAAGAAGATACGAGATGAGGGTGAGGAAGGAGATGGTTAGAGTATATCAGAATTTTTTTCATTTTTCTTTCTTCAACTTTATCCTTTAATTTGACCAAAATAACTACCACTTCTATAATAATACAAGTACAGGTGCCCCATGTTTTCCTTCTTTTGTTTCAAGAAATGAGTTGCCCCTAGAATCCTTTGAAGAATGATACTAATATGTGCTGATAATTCTTTCAGGCTTATATGTTCCTATATGACTCTACTCAGGGAACCATCAACTTTGTAGATGAAATCCACTTTGCTGTATTAAAACTTCTAGAAACAACATAGCTGAAAATCCCATTTCAGACCTTCATTTTTTATAACCTTTGCTTATGTTAATATCTTGTCCATTATTACAGTAAATTTTTGGTGTAGTTATAGATCTTTGAATCTTCATCGAGATCACAACTTTCTTGGATGATCTTTTTTAGGTGTAATTCAAACGTTGGTGTACATTCTTATTCTTAATTCAATCACATCATAATTATTTTAAATTTTATTGCTGTTGCATTATCTTATTATTTTTTATTGAATGTTTTATTGTGTATTCTACTTAAATACTATGATTAGTAAATAATTGATCTTTTGCATTTTTTCCTTCCCAAAAGTTTAGTACATGTTCACTTCAATTATTGTACTTGCTTGCAATTCTTAGGTAAAGTAATTTTCTAATATGTTCCTTTATGCATGCAGACTTCGTGATTTGAAGCAGCTTAGTGAGTGGGGGAATTTTTTAATTGTTCTGAACTGATAACATTCAATGAAGTAAATAAATGACCAAAGTTGTATGTTTAGCCATGGAACTTGGGCTGTTGGTAAGATGGATGTGAAACCATACAAGAGTAAATAAGATCGGAAATGAGAATAAACGCCTACAAATTGAAGTGGCATAATTGATAATAAATTAGGGGAATTACCTTGGTAGTTGGGGCATATCCTGTGTAGACTTACCAAAATTTATATTGTTTTATGCTGTAGAATAATTGGAACCAAGATGTGGTGAAAAAAGAATTTATTAGGCTTAGGTTTTTTATTTTTTATTTTTTATTATGAGTTAAACTTATGTCTATCTTACTGGATGTTTGCAACTTGCAAGACCGGCCTTGAGATGTTGATTCTACTTCTATTTGTATTTGCGGGTTTAACATACATGGTTTATCCAGAGGGCTGTGCATTCTCGGTTTGAGCATTCGATTGGTGACTATTGGCTGGCTAGCGAAGCTATACAAAGATTGAAAACCTATCAAGTACATACACATGGTCCAGTTTCTCTCTTTGTAAACATAATAAGAGATTTAATGCATACTGTCTGTGTAGGGAGAGACCTTGGTATTGAATGATGTGATATGCGATACAAACAGTAAAACTTGCTGGTATTGTTTCTTCTTTTACAACGTTTCTTTGGTGACCGTGTTTGTTAATCAATGTACTAATTGGTATGCAATCACTATGTTTACGCTCATAACATGACTCTATTTTTATATAGGTCATGATGTGGGCCATGTACCATTCAGCAACGTGTTTGAGCACAAGTCTCTACCCTGGATAATCAATGGCCTGAAATGGTGATTTTCTATGTTTCAGTATTATATTTTTCCCATTGCTTCCATCAGCATGTAATTACATGGTTTCTTATTCTAATTCAATATTTCCATCTACACTATCAACGCCCATTCAGTTGCCTCCAATTATCCATCTCTTTTTTGTACCAACACTCAATCATGTGCTATTCAGCCATATGTTTGAGTGCAAGTTTCTTCCTCAAGTTCTATATGGCCTGAAATAGTGATTTTCTATGATTCAGTATTATAAATTTTGTTCACCCTTACATTTCATATTCTAACTCAGCATTTCCACCCACACTACCAACGTCCATTTGTCTCCAATCACCCTTCTTTGTTTGAATAAAATTTTTGTCTTAGCGAGTTAAAAGAGAATTCAGGTAACCATTCATCCTAGAGTGGAAGATCACTATTGAAGTAGTATCATTTGAAAGCTATTTCTTCAAATGCCATGTGTGCAAACTTCTTATGTACTTATATGGATTGTTGTGTGTCTTTCAAATGTTTCCTAATTATTATATTTGGACCTCAAAAACTAAATATTTTTGTTTCCGTTTGATTGGAAATTAATGCTTCTTATGACACACGTGAGAGAACAATTGTTTGACTTTGGCACATGAGGTGGCGGGTTTGATTCTCAAATCTCAATCTCATACTACTTAGAATTATTATCTAAATAACTTTGTCTTTCAAATATTCTTGAGAAGATGGTGCTTACCTTAGCTTTGATTCATATGATGTAAAATTAATTTCTTAGTATTAAAAATATCTAGCAATTTACATGAAGGTATTATTAAATGATGTCCTATGTTATTTACTTATTATTTAATATTTTTGCAGAGTTCTTTTCGTGAGCTAAATATGCAATCTATAAATGTTTTTGTAAAGTTCAGAGCTTATATATTTTCTCTTTCAAGCTGGGACTTCAACGGGAGAAACAAATTCTTCTCAGATGTTCTTTTCACTTATTTTGATGAGGCCTTAAGTTTTTTCTTAGGGAAGGGATGCAACAGGCTCATAGAATCTGCCTCCAAACATTGTTATCTCACGCATTTCCATGCTATGGACAATTAATCTTTTGATGACATCGATTACTTATAATGGCTTTCTAAACATGATGGATATTATTAACCTGTTAGAATTAGAACGTGATGTATGAGTATGAGATCTATCTCTCCTTTCTATAGTTTGACACTTTGTCTCTTTTATCCTCTGGAGATGATAATTGCTTGTGAAAATTATACATCGAAAGTAAGTGATGCAGTGAGAGAGCTTCTAAGGAAAGATTGCTTAGCTGAAAATCAAGTGTCATAGTCTAATTTCTGAATGTTTATTATGTAGAGCTCCAATGAAAAACATTTCTTGTATGACATTGTTGCTAATGGGCATAATGGAATTGATGTGGACAAGTATCTCTTTGAGCCTATTTCACATCCTTTTTAGACCAGCTTTTCCATTTTTTTTATGCTACAGTAGTACTGTATTGCACAATTAGAGTTATTTCATCATTAGTAAGCAATTAATTACATGGCTGCTTAATTACACATTTGACTACATTGTCTGTGACTCCAGGGCTTGTGATCTTGGCTGCAATTCTCAGTTTCAGAGGTATGCATGACTCCTTAAAAGCTGATTAATTTACATATTAGAAAATTTTCAAACCTACTACCTTCTTCTATATTATGTATTTTGTTAGAAAAAATATTTCAAAACAATGTTAACATATTCATAAGCGTCGTTGATTTTTTTGTCATAAGTATGTAGGGAACCCGAACATAGCTAAGCATATAAACTAAATAACAATTATATGCTGCAAGTTAGCATCATTTCAATGATATTATGGAGTTTGCATTAAATAATTTCAGTGCTGACATGGTATAGTTTATAGCATCATTTGATCTTAAGCAA
The DNA here is from genome assembly GCA_963555705.1 of Ligustrum vulgare. Classification (NCBI taxonomy): domain Eukaryota; kingdom Viridiplantae; phylum Streptophyta; class Magnoliopsida; order Lamiales; family Oleaceae; genus Ligustrum; species Ligustrum vulgare. The sequence goes on from OY743169.1 coordinate 944,468, forward strand.
ATGATGTATAATTTAAACAAGAAATGGTTGTTTAAAGTCTTTCTGAATGAAGAAGACTGTAACAGGATCTGTTAAGTTAATTTGTGGTTGATGTTTTAACTTGCAGTATTATGACATTAGAAAGAAATGTGAAGGCAGCATCTGCTATGACTTCTCAAACTTGGAGAAGTTTCTCAATCTAAATTGTGTTAGGGATGTGCGTGGAATCAGAAATATAGATTTTGTCTCATGTAGTTCCACTGTGTACAAGGCCTTACTTATGGACTGGATGAGAAATCTTGAAGTCGGTATTCCTACTCTTCTCGGGTATGGAGTAAAGTTGCTTGTATTTGCAAGAGAATACGATTTTATATGTAATTGGCTTGGTGAGTTCTATTTTAGTACTCTTTTTATAACTTATATTGAAGTTTGGTGCCTATTATTATCTTGGACATGGATATTTGACGTCTTGGCCTCCTAACTTTTGCAAATAAAGTCATTGAACCCCCAAAACAATTTTTATTTTTTTTTATTTATGGATTTTAGGCCCTCAAAGTAATTCTCTCCTCAAAATTTTCACATGGAAGTGAGTTCTCACGCTCAGCCTCAGTGAATCTACTCATTTCGAGTATATTCTTAAAACCATTCACCATCACTAATAGCATCCACATACAACACACAACTAACCATTATGTGGCAAAAATATCTAATTTCCCTAAAATTTCCCTTGAAGAAACTGATCAATATTGATGGATCCAAAAGGTTAAGCCATAACAATGTAAGGATTTTTTTTGTGTATGTAGTTATTTCTCAACTTTCTTTTAATAGGTGCATTTCAATTCCACGCGAATAAATACAAATATAATACGTTTCGTGCAACGCACGTATCATCTACTAGTTGTATAATATAAAACAAAGTTCCCGAACAGCACACCTATATTTAGTATTTATTACAAAATGAAGTATAGAAGAAGACAATCACAAATTTGGATGAAGTCATAAAACTCGACAATAACGAACACCTTTTCCTACCTCTTTCTCGTACCATCGATCATATCATTAACAGTAAACCTTTTCACCTTTTTGCAGGAATCCTCCACGAGACTAGGCTGTTCACATGAGGCAAGTAGCAGCCATTGATGGGAAAGCATCCCTTTTTCAACTCAACCTTCCTCATAATTTGCAAACAACAGTCATAGGCATATAGATCGTGATCCTCTTTCTTGAAAATAATCTCACCGTCAATTCTTGAACAGTAAAGAGGAACCATATCCTTCGTGCAATCCATTCTTATGGAATAGAGCTTTTCCCAAACTGAACAGCCCAAACTCTTCAAAATCCACACATCGATTTTATTCATATCTTCGTTATGATTCATGAAACCAAGGAATCCACTCATTGCAACGATGCGATCATGAATTTCACCACTCTTTGGGAGTGGTATCTTCTCGAACTTCTCGTCGTCCACTATTAATGACACTATGTACTCATTATGATTAATAAGAGGAACCCAATGTAGAGCTCCCATTGCAAAAACAGGTTCATATCCGAGCCAACCAAAAAGTCCAAAAGAAGGTCCATCCACAACTCTCCAAGATCTACTCCCAATGTTAATAATCTCGCAACCGATGTACTGCAACTCATCCTGAAACAAGTGCACCACTTTATAATTAATCGATCGAGGGCAAAACACTAAACCGTATGATTCATGTTGAGGAGACGACTGAGTTCCCAAAGGAATTCTCAACAGTTCCCGAGTCACAGGATTCATGACAACTAAGCCCTCTTTCTTCATCCGGTTTTCGAGCAGGATTAAGCCATTGCAAGTTGCTCTGATTTTGCCTATGCAAGTCTCATTGTACTCCTTTATTGTGCACTTACCATCTTTAATTTCCATGAACTTAATGTAAAATAAAGATGAAGAGTCTATGCGGGGCCAATTACATATAGGCACAGACTGCATGTGCAAAACCTTAGATTCAACCGAGAAAGTGTTTGGTTTGACTAGAGGGTCTGATGTTTTAAAATCACTGGAGAATGGACGGCCCTTCATACCTGGAGCTAAAAAAATTAAGCCAGTGTCGGATCCTCGAAGATGGGCATCAATGAAAACAAGGCTATTAACAATCCCATACCATGCCTTGCAAACAAACCTCAACTTCTGTAGAGATTCAAGTGGAAGTAGAACAAGAATTTTAGAGATGCAGTCTTTCGGAAGATAAGGTACAATAAAGAGACATTCTTGCTGTTTTTTCCTCTCATGATCCAGCTCCCTTTGTATTCTTTCCTCCACCAATCTAAGCAAGCTGGCGCCTTTTCCATCCACTGATTTGGTATTCATGATCTCTGTGTCGGACCAAAAAAAACTTAGCTCCTAGGGAATCTTTTTTGGGTATATCTGTAATATTATTTTATTAATAAATGTATGGTTGAAAAGAAAAATGTGTAAAAAATCCAAAGGGGCTCAAACAGGGGCTTAGAAAATTAAACTTTGAAGCACACTGATGAAGATAACTTGGAAATGGTAAAGATGTATGATGAACGAAATTAGGCTATCAGATTATGTTCATGAATCTTTTGCACGTACCAAAAATAGAATCATCAAGTAGTATGTTCAAGAAGCAAATAACAATAATCTATTTATTACCAGCTAAAACTTTGTATTGGGAGCTTGTATTATAGTGTTGGATTATGTACCATGGATGGCCTAAGTGGGCTGATTGGACCCATAACCTATTGAAATGAGTAGGAGGGAGTGGTTTGATTTTGAATTTAAAACATCGATTTCTCTCCCCTCTAATATATAGGGGGGAGATGTGACCAAGAATAAGTGATTTTTTTGCATAAAAGATTCCAATTGAAATGGGCCTAAAACATCTAGAAATCTCACAAAATTAGGCATTCGAATTGTGGGCTCACATTGGATTTGAATTCAAAAAGTAGAAGTGATATAACTACAACAAGGTCTTGGGAATTCCTAATTTTAAGTACGGTTTTCTTAAACCAAAACAAATTATTTGAATGCTACAAATTATTCCATATAGAAACTAACATAAACATGATGCATTCTTCTGGGCAACGAGTGGGAAGGAGCCTTGACTTGAGCATTGTACAAGTGCTTAAGGCTCCTTTGGCATCAAGAGCTTGGTTTGAAAGGTGCAGCAGCATGTATAAGAGCCGAAATAGGAGTAGAGGAAGGAGCCTGTTAGAAAGCCAGAATAAGGAGTTTGAGCAGTGAACGCGGCAGTAGGAAAGGTAGGAAAAAAGGGGAAAGTTCTTCATCTATGATTATGATATGATCATATCACATAAATAAATTTCCTAAAGGGCACAAATAAATTTCTTGAAAACAAAATACCCCTCGGAACCCATGTTTTGGCTTAAAGCCACATAAAAACATTACAAATTTGGGTAATCCAGTTGTGCAGCTCGATTTCAATTATTAATACACCTCTGAAAAAATTTAACTTGAAATCTTTCATTTCTTTTCCATACAATTTTTTCTTAAGAAAATTGGTCAATTTTCTAGGGGTGGACAAAATAACCGAACCAGACCGGACCAAACCAAAACCAAACCAAGCGGTTTGGTTCTGTTCTACATAAAAAAAATAATGGTTTGATTCTTAGAATCAAGAACCATTCGATTTTGGTTTTGGTTTCGGTTCTCTTTCCAGAACCAGAACCAAGAACCAAACTATATATATATATATATATATATATATATATATATATATATATATATATTACAAATTAGTGGATATTCATCTCACCAAAAAATTAAAATCTAAAATTATAAATGTGAAATGTACAAAAATGTTATTTAACATACATTTTATCTCATTTCATATTAGACAAAGATTTTAAATCATAAATCTAAATTTTAATTCTAATTCGTTTTTCTTCTTTTCAATTATAAATACGCATTCACACTACTTTACTTGCACTCCTATAACACAACAATCGTTGTACTTCTTAGTTACCATCGACGAAAATGATGTTTATTTTTTAAAATTTATGTATATATAAACCTCGACCCAATTCATCAATTCTCAAGAGTTAACCCAAACTCAAATTGCAAATTTCATCCCTAACTCACACGGCACTACGGTAGAATGGGACTCAAAATTTCATCGTAACCTGTAACTATAAGTCTAAACTGCCTTTATGTTCGATTCTCTAAATTTCATCAGGTCGACGAGCTTCCTTCATGCTAATTTCTTCTTCTTTGACTTAGAATAACATGTTACCTTTTTTAAATCTTTGTTTTTTTAACTAAAAATTTCATTTTCTATTTAGTAATGATGTAGATGGATTCTAATGAAAAAACGGATATAAACATGTATTAATTTACATTTATTATTTAAAAATTCAAGTAATGGTCTCAGAACCAAACCAGGCCAAACCAGAACCGAGTGGTTTGGTTCCGGTTTGGTTCCATATCTTTGAAAAAACCAATTGATTCCATTAGTAAAAAACCATCGATTTACGGTTTGGTTCAATTCTTCTAGAACCAGAATCAAATCGAACCACGTCCACCCCTACAATTTTCTATTAACACTCCATAATTCTCATTCACATTTTCCAACGGCGGCGGGGAGGGGGGGGGGGGGGGGGGAGCAAAACCATTAATTCCGAAAAAAACACACGGGCACACAATATTTCAATAAATGCAAGCAGAATATCACAAAAAAATTCAAACGGTAAGGCGTGAATTAGTAGATAACAAAAAAACCCCAAAAGTATAAGAAACAAAGAACGTGAATTACCTCTATTCTCTATAGTCAATTTGATCACGGTGTGTACATGCTTTCTATGCGAGTATACGCATCGCGATTACCTAGGCATCCATTGTTGGAGCAGAACAGATTCATCACAGTATTTGATTATTCTTATGCGAGTGTTTTGTGGTTTTGTGGAAATGGCAATTGGTAGTTTAACCTGGTGTGTGTGACTCTCCATTCGAAGATCCTGAAAATTTTTAATTTATGTGATTTTTATTTTAGTTTTTAATGATTGTGTAGTTTATATAATCTATAATTTGACGGGAAAACTCAACTTTTATTGTGTTCACACTCCAAAATTTAACTTTTATTGTGTTCACACTACTATTTTCATTTAAGTATTTTTATAAAGAATTTTTTTCAGTTATTTATATTTGGTTATTTGTGTTTAAAACTCTCTTTTCATAAAATTATTCTAATCATTTAATGTTTTGAATCTTACAAATAAGTATTTGTATGCACTCATACAAATTCAATGTAAAATTTTCAGTTCAAAATTATATCGAAATTGTATTACGCATCTAATACTAAATAAATATTATCATATAAAACTTTTTATAAATAATCTTATTTTTTTAGTTATTTAGTATATCTAAAAATTCGTGCTCCTTTGTATTGCGTTCTATTAAATTAATTAGTATTTTTATAGAAAATTACCTTTAATACGTAAATAATTTTTTTTATAATAATTGTGATATTTTATTGATCTTAATCTTATGGATGAATAATTTCGTTCGGTCATACAAATCCAATGTCGAATTTTCATTTATATTTATATCAATATTTAATCAAGTTGTATTAAATTTCATTTTAAATAGTCATACTTTTAAGTTCTTTGTTATATATACATAATAACCTTCTTTTCTATATCAGATTATTTATCAAAATAATTTTATTTACAATTACATTTAATTATTGTATAATTTTTTATTCCAGAAAGTCTCATATCACATTTTTTACATTAACGGTTAACAGATTTATTTATATTGTTTTGAAATTATATAATTATTAATGATTTTTTTGTCATAATTGTTAAGTCTAAATTTTAAAAAATAATTAACTATGACATGATAATAATTGTTATATTTTAATTCAATATTTATGATTCTTAAATTTTTACAACAATAAGTAAATTGTATCCCAATTTACTTAACTGAAAATTGAGATGATCAATGTTATATTATATTTTTCATAAAAAAAACAATTACGTTGTATAATTATTGCAAAAACATATAATATCATGAATTTGATGCATCATTGTCAATCTCACAATTTTAGTATTTTTTTTCTTTTTTTATGATTATCGAATTTGTTTCTTATACCTGTTGTCTTGGATGATGATTATGAATTGTAGGAGCAAGAATTATTTTCAAATGAATGTGAATTTGAACAAATTAATCTTTGAATCCTTAATTTTGATTTGTTAACAATAAAAAGTGTGTTGCATTTTTTTAATTGAACGTTTGTCTTTATTTTTATTTTTTTAAAATTTGGTGGGTTGACTGTTTGAAATCGCAGTTTTGACAATTGAAACATAAACCAAATCGTTTAAGGCGGTTTGGAATTTTTCCAAATTGAACTGAACCAAACCAAACCATTTGTTGCCGTTTAATTCGATTTCGCGGTTTATTTGTTCACCCCTACTTTGTTGTATACAAGAGAAAGTAAAGATTCCTCTTATGGAAGATCATCCGCTTATTTTGAAAAATTTGTTATATGGTAGGGACGACAGGATTGAGAATTTCGTTGAGAACATTCAGACATATAATATGATGTTTTTGTTCAGTTCTATGGGGATTAGATAATGGGCTAAATGATGGTGGAGGGCCTTCAGTCTTCAGATTACACGGTCAAAATTGCCATAAGATTGGGAGTCTGTTGCCTGATGATGGTTCAACTCTACAATTTGGTCGCTTTACATTGTTGACAATGTGAATGAGGTTGAAAGCAGAAAAAGGTTCATAGGGTACGTATTATGTATTTATTGCTTTTATATTTATATTGTTTACAAATAATTTAGTCTGAAATTTAATTTATGTCTTTTAATGTCCCTTGATAGGAGTAAATCATGCGATTCAATGTTGCATGATTGTATAGCTTTTTATTTGAAAAATATGCTAGACAAATACAATAAATTGTTAAAGCAATTTAGGTCGGTTTGAGAAAAGATGATTGAGGAAAACATTTCAAATGTAAGACTTATACTTATTGGTTGGTGGGCGACCGGTGATAGCTAATATGATTTTCCTATTGTCGATGAAATTACTGAATTGATCGTCAGTAGATTTTGATACATGACTTGGACACAAGAATATCTTTATTGCACCACGTGGTAGACCGTTGCATCGGATAAGCGAAGGATACAAGTTCTTTTTGAGAAATATTGATCATACACAGGGATTGTGCAATGAAACAAGGTTGATAGTTACAAAACTTGGCGACCATGTTCTAGAAGGTCAAATTCTTTCTAGCATCAATGCAGGACACAAGTTCTTTATTCCAATGATATCGTTGAGTCCTTCTGATTCTAGAAAACCTATTAGATTTCAAAGAAGACAATTTCCATTGATGACATCATATGCCATTATTATCAATAAGAGTCAGGGACAATCACGTTCGCATGTGAGACTTCTTCTTAAATGACTGGTGTTTACACATGGACAACTTTATGTTGCGATTTCTATGTGACAAATCGTTCCGGATTAAAGATGTTGATTTGTGATAAGAATGGAAGACCAACAAAATTAACAAACAATGTTATGTACAAAGAAGTATTCTCGAATTTGTAGTCATATGAAACCAATAAATGATTATATTTCTTATTTGCAAAATTTATTTATTTTATCTAAATGATTCATCTAATTTCACATTGAATTATCTTTATCAATACGTTTCTTCCTATGCATCGCACGGGTGATTCACTAGTTTAAAAATATTTGAAGAGTTAAAAGTGATGTGATTGACTAAGAATGAATGGTTGAGATTGAGATTGAAAAGTTGAGATAAAATTTTTACCATTATCAAACGGGCTCTAAGTTGACTGACTTGTGGCATTTTCAAGTGAAAAAGAAATAATGGAAAAAATGTTTAGGCTATGTTCTCATTGCTGTTCTAAGGTCGTTTTCTATTTTTATTTTCGAAAATACTAAAAACGCGTTCTCTTTACCATTTTTGAAAACATATTTTAAAAAACAAAAAAACAAAAAATTTGTATACAAAACGCAAAACGTCCAAAACCTCGTTTTTGGCGTTTTGTGTGTATTTCAACAAAAAATGTTGAAAACGCTAAAAAGACGTTTTGGAATTTTATTTTTTTTTTAAAGAATTATCCTAACTTGAAACAAAGCTTAATATAAAGTTTTTATTTTTTATTTTTTTTATAATTATCCTAACTTGAAACTAAGTCTAAATAAAGATTTTTTTGAGAAAATTATCCTAACTTTGAACTAAGTTTAAATAAAATTTTATTGAATTCAATATCAACATTAAAAAAAAAAAAAATTAAGTGAGAATTCTTATTTTATATTTCAAAAAATACCTTGATAAGTAGACTCTGGTGGTTTTGAAAGAACTTTCATTTTCTGGATTTTAATAGAATTTGAGCTTCCTTAAATCTTGAACCTGACCAAACTGTATTAATATAGACTCTCAATACTCACATTAGTGTGTTGCATGTAACCATATTTTCAGTGTATTATGAAAGGAAATTTGAATTTGAGCTAGTAGTATTCTGCAACCAAATTAATTAAAAATAATATAAGTAGTATTATGCAAAATTTCAAACAAAACGTATTTTCCAACTTTTCATTTTCAAAAACGGTTTTCAGAAATGACAAACAAAACTTGTTTTTAGCAAATTTGAATACAAAAATAAAAATATAAAACATTTTCGAAAAATGAAAATACAAAATAAAATACAAACAGAACGCCACCTTAACTTCTATTTGTTAAAGTTTTTTTTTTTTTGTTTAAAAACATATTTTTTTTATATTTACTAGTTAAAATGTATGATTGAAAAATTGAGAGAGAAAATGTGTGTGGTTAAAAAGTGATTTAGGAAATTGTGTAGGAAAAAACATGTTTAATGGTGTGATTGATTGCGATGGTAGAAAATTGATGGAAATAAAATGTTTTTCAAAGAATTGATTTTACTTGGAAAAAATTTTCGTGAAAAATCAATTGAAAGTATTTGATTGATTTAATTTTCTAGGTGAAAAATGTGGTATTTTTCAAATTTTATTGTTTAATTGACATTATTTTTCTTGAAAAATAAAGTAAATTTTTGTTATTTTAATCAAATTTTGTTTTTTTACTTTTTCAATATATTTGTATTTGATAATGATAATGTTATTTTTTGTAAAAAAATAAGTCAATTAACAATAATAAAATTGATCAAACGTAGCGAAAAAGTTTTTCCATATTGATTGGAAAAGATTTTCCAGCCAATTGATGAAGAAAAGAATTTTAATGCGATGAAAGAAAACAGGCGAGTGGATGGTGAAGGAAGAGCATATTTTTCGATCCAAATTTGGGCAATCAAACAACTAAAGTTAACAAAGTTGGAATTTTTTTTCATTTTCATTGAAAAATTTGGTCCAATCAAATCCCCTTTTAATTTATTAGTTAGGGTTTCACCAATGGTTGCTCGATCTCGACTTGTTTTAATAATCACACATCGATCAATTTTTGGACAATATGCTTCGTGAAAGGGTTAAGTTCACAATTCCGCACATTTAGCCTAGAAAATTTTTGTAATTAGGTGTTTTGTAACTAATTACACTAGTATCAAAATAATTTTTGAAATCAAGTATTTTTTTTAAAATCGGAATTATGTTCTGTAATTAATTACAATTGTAACTTTATTTTAATTTATAATTAGTTACAATTGTAAATTTAACTAAAATTGCAATTAATTACCACCGCCACCATCGATCACCACCTAATTTGTAATCAACCACCGCCACAACACCGTCAAAAATACGATTGTAGCTTATTTCAATTTTGTAATTAATTACAATTATAACTTACGCATTAGTAAAAAATAATGTAATTCGTAATTTATAATTAATTATAATAGCGTAATTGTAATCAGTCACCAACACAACCTCCGTCGTCGGAACACCGTCGAAAATAAAATTATAGCTTTATTTCAATTTGTAATTAGTCACAACTGAATTTTTAATTACAATTGTAACTAACTACCACCATCGATCACCACCACCAACCACCCCACCACCACTACTAATTAATTACAACTATAACTTTATTTTAATTTGTAATTAGTTACAATTATAATTAAACCACCACCAATCACCACCTAAATCCATCACCACCAACCACCACCAATAACCACCTACAATACATAATCCATGCACTCACCTTTGTTTCTTGATTCTCTTCTTTCGGAGCGACCCCTCTTCCCTCCAAATTCCCATTCATCTCCCCCCCCCCCTCCTCAAGGGTCTCTCTCTCGATTTTCCATTCCAAAAACCCCAATTCCAAAACCCCCAAATTCAATTTCATCAATTCTGACTCTCGTTCATAGTATCAATCAATCAATCATCCATGGCAGCGCCAGAGCTAGTCCATAAAGATCCTGAGGGAATAGAGGATATTCAGATGACGTGGAACAACTGGCCACATACGAGGGTCGAGGCTTCCAAGTGTGTGATCCCGATCGCCACCTCGAACCAACCGAGATCCACCCCCACGTCGATCTACACGTCCTCCCCTACATTCCATTACATTGCAAGTCATGTTCATCTGTCCTGAAAATGGGGGCAGTGAAGAGCACAGAAAGAAGGAGAGGCGTTGGGTAGATTTTTTAGAGAGAGAGAACGATGGATGTTTTAGCCGTGGCTGAGGCAGAGTAAGGCTATGCCCTTAGAAAGTGATGGTGGCTGAGGCTTGACATGTTGTGGTGACGAAGGTGGTGAATGATGGTCGAGTTGAGAATTATGGGATGCTTTGTATACATACATACATACATCTATGTATGTGCAGAGAAGAAATAGAAATAATTATAGAGAGAGAGAGAAATGATATGTTTCTGCAAATATAGAGGAAGATTGATTTTTTTGTTAATACCTGATGTTGTTAAATAGTTTCTAATGACCTGATTTAAAATAATAAAATTTTATAAACATGGTTATGAGTTATTTACCCTTCGTGAAAACTTCATAGATGGGAACTAGTCCACAACGGATTTTCTTGGGTTGCACTATTTTCTGCACTAATTTTTGGGTAACATTGAGCTTCATTCTTATGACACAGAATTTGAGCGCTTCTCAACTGTGGCACTTAATGTCGTCCCATAGTAACATAATGTACGAGCACGATCAAGTGGATTTATAAGAGAAATATTGTTCCTCCAACAAATGCAGCCATTATGTTTTTAAGAGGTCTTCATGATTTATATGATTGTTTATACATTGAAATAATAGGTACATGTATTTCCTTTTTTTTGTTTTAAACAAAAATATTAATATATAGATGAAAAGAATGATATAAATACATCTGGCATCCCAGGAAGTGCAAAGGGAACATGACCCTGAAAGCATCCCAAAGAACTAAACATAACTTGGATGCAACCAAGTAGATATGACAACCAAGATCGAAAATACCAAACACAATCGGTAAACCAGGAATACCCAATTGAAGCGTGATCAATGATCAGTCCAAAACAAGCTCAAGAATACAAGTATACTCTGGGCATAGTTGGAGACAATATACACGAGCAGAAAACATGATATAAAGTAATAGATAAAAAAAGCAGGCATACTTGGGTAAATTGTGAACAAGCAGTAATTCAAAACAAAATACTAGTCCTCAACAGCTAATGACTCACATATGTTCAAAACATGAGGATACAAAGTAATTATGGCCTTGTATACATGTGTTTTGATCCTTCTAGAAATGGTGTCTATGTTGGGCCGACGTCTTTCAAAAAGAAGCTTGTTCCTAGCGATCCAGAGTGATGAACTATTGCTCAAATCAATACGTTTTGATTTATATTGCCAAATAGTTCCTTGTGCCTCTTTCTTGATCCACTTCAAGACACTTGAATGGTCATAAACATCGTGATGCCCAACCAGGCCTTGATTTTGTCTCAAATATCTCTCTTGAGTGTGCATTGCAAGAAGAGGTGGTATTGCGTCTCCATAGGGCAGTTGCAAAAACTACATTCAGTATTGCATCCAAAAAATTCAGTCCGTCTTTCGTGAGCAATCTGATTGCCTTTAACACTTAACCAAATAAGGAATGAGTGTCTAGGGGAGGTAGATGAGTACCAAACGAGAGCAGACCAAAATCTGGGGACCTCCCTGTTTAGAAAATACTCATAAGCAGCAGCAGTACAAAAATTACCTCCAACAGTCCACGATTTTAGTTTGCAAATGGCTGCCTCGATTGATCCTTCACCACTAATAATAAGACCCCTTAAGGTTAAAAGCTTTTTTGAATAATGGTGAATCATCCTTTTTGATAGATACACACCAAAAGGATGAATAACGAAGTATACCTAATTGACTCATTGAATCCAAAGTGTATTCTTTTCCACCTGAACGTTCCATATGAACTTCGCAAGTAGGGCAGAATTCCAACCTTTCAAATCTCTAAAACCTAGCCCAACTTCGGATTTTGGTGAGCAGATTTCCTTCCATGCCACTAAAGGTTTGCCCCCGCTCCAAAGAAAGGTACGGGCCAACTTGGTTATTTTGTCAAAAGGTTAATAGCACAAAATGTTCATACCTTTGACATGTATTGTGCAAAACGTCCCAAGATTTTGATTTTTGACACTAAACGTCTCAATCTTTACATTTTCTTGTGGGAGACATCATTTCCGTCAAATTTAACCTCATTTCACCGTTAATTTAGAATTGAACAGTAAATATTTAACACATGCAAGGGCATTTTCGTCAAAATCAAAAGCAGCCCATTCATATTTGGCTAATGGCACAAAACGTCCCTACGTTTGACACTTATTGTGGAAAAACGTCCATACGTTTATTTTTTTGGCGAATAACGTCCATACGTTTATTTTTTTGCAAATAACGTCCATACCTTTAAATTTTCTTGTTGATTAGTCCTCAAATTTTACTTTTCTTTCAATTTAGTCATTCCATATTTGATTTAAAGGTAATTACCTTAAAACGTGTATAACTTTTGATCTACAACTTCGAATTGCACTCCGTTTTTTGCGTTGAACTCCAAATTCAACAATCTTTCTTATGATGTATCATGTGCTCATTTATTAAACATTTCGTTTTGACTTTTGTATAGTAGATACTTATTTTGTTATGGCATCATTGATTGACGTAAATTGATTTTTGTAAATTTTATTGAAACAGTGAAATTTTAATTTTAGTGTGTGTTCGGCGGCTAACGAAATTTATAAATTGGATTTATTTGACTTTTTTATTTTTTTAATGTAAAATGTTTGGTTAAAAATTGTTATGTTTAACCTCTGTTTGAGCTATATTATAATCTCAAATCACTGTTTGAACAATACACATTCTCTCTCTTCAAATCACTTTTTAAAAATTGGAGAAAGAAATTGTGTGTTGTTCAAAAAGTTATTAGAGATTATAATATGGCTCAAACATGGGCTAAACATACAAATTTTTAATCAAATATTTTATCTTAAAAAAATAAAAAAGTCAAACAGATCGAATTTATAAATTCCGCTGGCCGCCGAACACATACTAAAATTAAAATTTCACTATTTCAATAAAATTTACAGAAATCAATTTACGTCAATCAATGATGCCCTAACAAAATAAGTATCTACTATACAAAAGTCAAAACAAAATGTTTAATAAATGAGCACATGATACATCATAAGAAAGATGGTTGAATTTGGAGTTCAACGCAAAAAACGGAGTGCAATTCGGAGTTGTAGATCAAAAGTTATACACGTTTGAAGACAATTACATTTAAATCAAATACGGAATGACTAAATTGAAAGAAAAATAAAATTTGAGAACTAATCAACAAGAAAATTTAAAGGTAGGGACGTTATTCGCAAAAAAATAAACGTAGGGACGTTATTCGCCAAAAAAATAAACGTATGGACGTTTTGTGCCAATTACCCAAATATGAATGAGCTGCTTTTGATTTTGACGAAAATGCCCTTGCATGTGTTAAATATTTAGTATTTACTGTTCAATTCTAAATTAACGGTGAAATGGAGTTAAATTTGACGGAAATGATGTTTCCCACAAGAAAATGTAAAGGTTGAGACGTTTAGTGTCAAAAATCAAAACGTTGGGACGTTTTGCACAATACATGTCAAAGATAGGGACGTTTTGTCCTATTAACCCTTTTGTCAAACATACAGTCTGGGATAGGAAGGATACAAAGCCCGAAGCCTTTTATCCCTTGCAGGATAGCTCTTACGAGCTCTGCCCATCCCGCATCCTATATGAATCATTTATTGGTTCTCATTTTCTATTTACGTAAATTGTTTATGTAAAAGGTAGGCCGAGGAAAGCAGACCCACAAAGAGCCTGTTTCTACCTTTAAGCATAAGGTTTGTGCGAGCAATATTGTAATAGTTTATGATAGATAGGATAAGTATAAGCTACCAAGTTGCTATTGCTTAATGTTCTTGATTATTATCTCAAGTATGGAGATTTTGAAAATATTGATGGCGATGCATTAGGGAGGGGGGGGGGGGAGTATGCTATTTCCTACCCTGTTTGGTGGAGATTAAAATCAGAATTTTAATAAATTTTGATAAAAAAATGATGAAATGTGTGTATGAAAAATTATGGATCCCATTAAATATGTTACTAAAATTGATTTTGACTTATATTAAAATTTGAATTTTAATCGGTACCAAACCGGATATGTTTTTTCACAAAAAAAATCAAAGAGAATGATTATCTTTGGTTTGCCATGATTGGTATAAGGTGGATGGAGATGTATCTTAAAACTTATGATCCTTGATGATTTTTTACTTGGCCTGGAAATCATCGTGTTTGAAACTAGATGACGGTGTTTCAAAACTTATGGACTTGTCTCGTTTGACACCTCTCCTTCTCCTTAACTAATTTCACACATGTGCACACCCGTGCGATGTATAGACGTATTCAATTGACAAAGATCAAAGATAATCAATGTACAATTGGAAAAAAGCAACAAATACTACGAAAATCCAGTGTCAATTTAAATAATAATAATAATAAGCATTGTGTTATCAAGAGTTTTTCAAATTTTGAAAAATCTTCTTATACACAACATTTGTCGTCACATTTGTTGGTTCGCATTGTCATCGCATATCAATATATTCAGACCAGCATGACTCGTAACTCTCGACAATGCTACATATAATTCTCTATGATTGAATACTGATTTTTTTTTTTTAGGAATAGTCACATGTAGAAATATTATTGTCAATTTAGACGTAGATATCACGTAATGAAATAAATTAAAATTCTAGGAAATGGCATTTTGTAGTTTTGATGCGCATAAATTCAGAGGTAACAATCTAGTAATTTTAAAACTCACTCTGTCAAGAACTCCCAGACAATAGGACAACAGGCAAAAAAGTAAAAAATAAAAATATTAATTTGACAAAAAATTTAGATTCTGTTGACAATTGAAATTCAAATCAAAATTGAACAAAATCTCAGTTACCTTTAATTAGTGTAAGATCATTAGTAAATATTTTGATTATTTAAATATAATCGATATTATTCCTTTCATTTATTTAAATATAAAAAATTGAAAAACAAAAATAAAATTTGACCAAAGAGGTTGCAATAATTAAAAAAATTATATGGACTTAATTAAAGATATTATGTGTCAATATCTATGTTACAGTACGAAAAATATAAAAGATTTTAATTTTTTTTATTTATTTAATATTACCCCGAACTCCACAATTAAATTTATAGCATGTTTGGAAGTACTTTTTTAAGCTTATAAGTTAGTCAAATATCATTTTTATCCAAATGTTCGGTAAGATCCATAACTTTCATTTACTTTTATCCATACATTATTTAAAAAAACTAATCCATACACTAATAATGCTAATTGCTAAACATCTGTGATTGAGAATGTATATGTTAATTGTATAATTAAATTCAAGGTACCAAACATGTTACAACAATTTGGTTCAAAAAAGTGGAGATATCTTTCGAATATGCTCGTGAGGAAGCACCATTTACCACATGAATATTTCTAGGACACTAATCAAACTTTAGCTAATTGGTTGCATAATATTGCAAAAAATCCAAAATTTCAGCCCAATGCATTGGTTTACAGAATTGAACTGGGCTTATAGAGGAAGAAAGACAGTTCATAGAAAGAAGCAATAGAGGAATAGGATAGAGGACACTGTTCTGAAATTTCATTTTAACAGCTTAATTTTCATTTGGTAAAGTTGGTTCTTACATTCAAAATAATAAACAAATTTCAATCTCTATGGCACATCAAGTTTTTTAATAGTGTAGCAAAGGGTCAAGCAAATGATGACAATATGGTTATTAACAGCAATTGCATAAAAACAGGAATATAGTACTATTGCTTCAATAACGCCACCTAACCCAACATAAACCATACGGTATCAGTCTGCAAGTGAAATTAACAGTATCCTAATCATAGAGTGAACGGATGACAAGTGACAACATCAACTAAACAAAATCTTAGCATCTCTGTAAGCAGCAAATAGTATAACAATTCAGAACTGCTTATCTGAAGAACAGTTAAAATTACCGAGAAAAAGAGAGATTAATCATTCATTCATAGAAAATTCAGGCAGCAACAGACAACTTAGAGGCTGCAGATAGTCTAGATCTCTTGGCCAAGCTCTCACTACGCTTCTCCCTCTATTCCTTCAATCTAGAAGCAAGAAGCTTTTGGTATTCAGAAGCCTTTGACTTGGCCTTGGCAATCCTCTTCTTCTTGTCTGAAATTCTGGCTCTTTTTCTTTGCAAAGTTAAGGGAGTCACCAGCCTCTGAATCTTAGGAGCTTTGCTCACATTCTTGTCTGTCACCACACAATAGCTTCAGGTTAAAAGATTGTGAATATATCCAAAATTTTAACAATAATAATCCCATATGAAAATATTTTTCTTATTTAATCGCGTATCTACACCCATACCATTTTTGGTTGTGAATGTCCGACGATGTGTGTTGACATACTTCCTAACATCATCTTCCTTGGAAAGATTGAAGAGTTTACAGATCTTTGATGCCCTCTTTGGACCTTTCATCCTTGGTTTCTCAACATCAGTTAGTCCAGGCAGATCATTATCATTCTTCTTCACAATAACCAAGTTTAGTACAGACAGATCAGGGCTAACAAAAAAATAAAGGTAGGCAAAATAAAAGCTACATGCCCCCCCCCCCCCAAAACCAAAAATAAATAAATAAATAATAATAACAATAATATAAATCCAAAACTACCTTAAATCTCTCAACATTTAGCATTAAAAGTTTGTCTATGGTCCAGAGTTCAAAACTGAATATGATAATTCAAATGGTTTATTACAATGTATAATACCGAAAAAGAGGAACTACTCTGGATATATTACCTCAAAGGCTCACATCAAAAAGCATGAAACATTAATTTCATGTGGGATTCATAAATTAGATTAATTAAAGATGATCTAGTACATAAAAAAAAAAAAAAAAAAATTCGCTTTATACCTGCAAACAATTAACTTTCCTTCACGCTAACCTTTAGCGATGTCTCGTATTTAAATGATTTTTTTCCCGCATGATTTAAGCCAATACTTGCAAAAAAATTGCACAAAGTAATCATGCGAAGATAGAGCCTAACTTCAACACATGCAAATAGAATTACCATTCTTAAAATTCATTAAGCAGGAAAAAATATTAAAAATTACAAAGATCTCATTGTCAAAAATGCTAAGTGATATAAGAGTGCATTTAAGCAAAACACAAAGCTAAATATTGTTCAAAAAAGTATAAAGAACAACATAATATAGAGAAACCATATTGTTCAAAGAACAAAAAAAAGTAATAAAATTACTTTCCAACATCAAAATACAGATTGCTTCACTGCTCAATTAAAATCTTTTCACATAATAACTTTCACGTTTAAAGCAACATTAGAAATATGTATAGATAAGAAAGCTAATATCACAATAAAAGCTGTCCTGTCTTTAATATTAGCATTAGGAATAGGCCAATTGGACTTAAAACCTAGTCTTGATAACATCTAAAGGACATACAAAAGTAGCCGCAATCACACCTGCACCGAATTTTAATTCCACAAGAATAAAACACATTTTCCTTTATAGATTTCAACGCTTATCATTGAAAATGGTTACTTTAAACCATAATTAAACTAATAATTGTGTACAAAAACATATTAGAGTTGACCATAGAAATAATAGAAGCAACGGAGAGGAGAATTTACCTGCTGTAGTACAATCGCCGGAGCAAAGAATTCACCACCCAAAATCAGTCTCCACCAAGACCTGAGCCACCATGTGGTACCCCCAAATAAACCCTCGAATACATAGTCAGGATTGCCAAAGGCCATACAAGAAGTCCCACAACCGACAATTGCTTCCTGGATAAAATCCCAATCTTATAATACGTCAAAAGGGCGAAATAAACTACGAAAAATAACATTTACTGAGAGTGACTGGAGGGCTAGCCATAAGAATCACACATTTCAAAATTATCATCTCTTAGGGCTTATTTGAGAAAATATGCAGTTAATTGTTTGGACACATTTTGTATATTGTCCTGTCAAAAAGTGCTAATGTTATCCTCTTTTCCCACCTAAATCAAGTGGAATTATTAACACAAAATTAGATGAGATATAATTCCCATTCGAATCTTATATACAAAATCTATTTTGAGCTAATTTAATATCCCAAAATTTGGAGCAAAGACGTGTCTTGAAATTAATAAGTTGTTCTTGAGGGATCAACTATCAATAATCACAAACCTTCCTAGGCATGACTGAAGAAAACTTAAATATTTGAAATGGAAAATGCTTTAATTTGGAAGTGAAGTTACAGTGTGATAGCATATGGTTACAACATCAATTGATCTAGTTCCTCTTTACTTCCTAAAATTGCTTTCTTCCTAGAATATGTAAGATTCACCTTCAATAACCAAAAATTGACTGAGATTAGAGCATTAATATTGTCTTCTCTATTAGTCCATTTCAAAGTCATTAGTTGTTCCTCATGTAAAAGGTAATGCATATTTTCCATTTTTCCTTTAAAAGAAGGATGTGATGGGATCAGAGTGCAATTTATCTTTAATTTTATCTTCTTTCTGGGTTAGTGATACTAAGATCCAAATTCTATATAGGATGAAAACTATAATCCAAAATTCAAAAGTCTAGAAAAATTCCCGAGTTCACAAAATAAAATATGAAAATTATTTGAAAAATGTAACATATCAAATGCACTACTACCGATAGAGAATAGGATGAGAGGAAAATAACATCAATATTGAATGTAATTTGGAAGAGCACTAATGCAAGGTCTCATGGACAACACTTTGTCCATCGAAACTATAATCTCCATGAATTAAAATACCCATATTTTTTGTTCTATCCACATCATTTGGGGTATAAATTGAATCCATTTCTTTTGCCCTCGCTCTCCTTTGTGTGATTCAATTTCTCCATCTTCTTCTACAAACAACACACAAATCAAAAAATCGTCACAAAATCTCGAAATTAAAGGAACATATCAAAATATTATTTATTTCCATTGATTTTCTGACCATTTGAATCATGGATGTTGGTGATTTTGTGTCGCTTTTCTCGATACACCGTTTATAACAGCAATGCTCACTCTCGTTAAATCTCTGTTTCTATCCATAACTATGAGATTGCTTTCTTCCCAGCGAGAATTCTCAAAGTCGTTTTCGGATTAACACAATTTTCACCAGTACAAAGGCTTTACAGTCTGATTTAGAAAAAATTTTCACCTCTGATTTGTTCGAAAAAGAATTTGTCAGTTTTCTATGCACGTCTATGAAAATTAGCACAATGTGGCATTGTAGATTTCTCGTTTGTAAAACTGGGTGATAGTGGGTTGTGGGTAGGTTGTAGAAAATTTTTAAATAATCATCACACCCCACGATGCCACGAAAAGGAAAAAACAGTAAATTTGAGCTGTTGATGAACTACTTTGAAATGCAGGACATGCAAAATTTTGATCAGATTCTAAAATCAATTCAGATTTTGGTCATCAGTTGTTTTTAGATACATATACATAATATACATATAGATATAGAAACTCTTAACCTAAACTTTATAAAAAAAAAAGAACGAAAAATTAGGCCCTACACTAGATACTTCATTACACTTTAGAAAAACACCAGAAATTTATACGAGATTTTCACTTTTATTATCTCTCTCTTCAAAGCGAAATAATGTTCTTTCTCTTTGAAACCGCACTCTCCCTATTTTCATGTTTATCCTGTATCAATTCTGAATCCAAGCAAATATATTCTATTAATTTGCGAAAATCACGCCCAAATCTGAAATACCCATGATTTTAGGTTATCAAAGATCTCAAATTTGGGTCCTCCACTCCAATCTGCCACTCAACATTTGAAATCTTGCAATATACCTTCGTAGAAATTTGTGAAATCGATGATGGTGAACACCCGTACATCTCCGTTAAAGTCGAACGACCATGTTGGACAACATTATGAGGCTGCTTCGGTTGGATCACCGTCCAAAGTCGCTAGTGCCGCCAAGTCGAACCCCGACCAGACAAGGAAGGGTTCGTCCAGTAGAAAGAAGACCAAGTCACTTACTATCATTACTTCGAGGGTAGGCTCTCTGAAATTGTATTTTTTTTCATGTTTTACCCATTGAGGATAGATTGCATGTGACTCAATGAAGAAATTCCACCTCATTACAACTCACGTAATGTATGGACAAAATTGCTGCTTAATAGGTTATGTATATTTCACTTGTAAATCAATCCAATGTCAATGTTTGTATTCCCCATCCCCATTAGATATGTAGTTGTTTGAGTAACGATGACAGATGATGTTTCATAGGTATTTTTCTGAAGCGATTTGTATTGTTTCTATATATATTTGGTAATGTATGGACAAAATTGCTGCTTAATAGGTTATGTATATTTCACTTGTAAATTAATCCAATGTCAATATTTGTATTCCTCATCCCCATTAGATATGTAGTTGTTTTAGTAATGATGGCAGATGATGTTTCATAGGTATTTTCCTGGAGGGATTTGTATTGTTTCTATGTATATATTATTTTATGTTGTAATGCATACTTTGGAATGTCTTTGCATAATGTTTAATTTCTGACAATTTTTGCTTACTAATAAATTGGTTTTAAATGATCAAGGGTTGGAATATCCTTGTTTAATGTTATCCTGTTAGAAATTGTGTCGAATTTATTGTGATTATGATTTCTACATGAAAACTTGACTTTGAGGATAAATATTACAGCACATTACATATCACACAAAATTAAAAAGTTTTTGCTTAATAGGTGATTATTGGTTTTATTATATGAGATGTGACTGATGCACTCAATATCTCACTACACACATTGGTTAGAAATAAGATTTCCAAACTTTCATTGCGATGAAGTAGAATGTATTTAAATGTACTTAAAGAATTTGAACTACATTTGTAAGACTCTCTTAACACATTTTTAATATTATAGATATGATTGTGGTGTATTTGTGATTAAATACGCGTAGTACCTGATCAATGGAAAGCTTAGGGAAATGTCAATACGATTTTCAGTGCTCGAGACAAGATTGATCTTGGCCACTCAACTATTTAAATATGGTAGATCACTACAGGGAGCCGAGGGGCATGTATACAAGCGCCGGAGAACGAGGGGTTGTTGTTAGAATCAGATTGAAAATATTAGTATTTTTTTATTGTGTAATGAAGTAAATTACTTTTTGCATAGGTCCAGACGAAAATATTACTTGATTCAATGTTGATAATATAAATTCATTTTGCAATTTTAATTTATTGGTCGGCGATGTTTTGCTGTTTACTATTTGTGTCCGTGGTATCATTAATAGGTGCTGATTTCTAAGTGTTTGAGCTATTTAGGTATTTTTGGATGTTATTAAGTTGTTTCTCACAGGTTATTACATGCTATTATACCAATGTATCTTTAGATTACATGACATTGCAGCGTTTCAATTCAGGGATTTTGGATTATATTTCTTGCATTCCATTGCACATATGCATCATATAATTTCATGACATAACAACGATTAATTGGAGATAAGTTGTATTACATTACAAGACTTTACATGACTATATAGGTTGCATTACATGACAATACATTTCACCTTACATAACATTATAGGCAAAAAATACATGATGTTACAGCGAACTTGTACTACATCAATCACACAATTCATGCACATTTTTGCTGGAAAAAAAAAACATTTATTATGCTTGGCAATAAGTTCTACAGATATCTCATCATCTATTATGTCCATTGGCGTCATATTTCTATCCACCCAATATCGTAGTCTGACTTCATCTATTGTGCATTCCAACTTTAGGCACTCAACAATCTTACGCTTTAATGTTGTGTATGTAATACCAAATGGAACAATCAATCCATCCACTTGGTTTCCTGTGTATTCAGTTAGATCATTCTACACCCCCCCATAATTAATGAACATGTTGATCGAGTCCATACCTGAAAAATGAGAAGAATGTTAGTGTGAGTTAGGGTAACATAAAAATTGCACGATTGATATTATATAATAACTACTCCAAGTATTACAAGTGTTGTAATATTATTAGGAAAGAAATTAAGGAAGTGTAATGTTAACTCTCCTCGAATCCCAAACTAAATGTATTTATTACACAAATTGTAATAAATACATTTCATTACATCATAGTATTTGGCAAAGATAAAAAAATCTTACACAACATTACACAAATATGAAATGCAGGTAATTTCACATCAACATTACAAAGTGGTTGAATCTATTATAACATTACGTTATGAATTTTTATCACATGCATTATAATATTCATTTGGAACGAAGATACACATGTACTATTTCCTTCCCCCGAATACTAAATGAAATGTAATTATTACAAACAATGTAACAATACATTATCAATGTTATAAGACGTTACATAGACCGTAATAACATACAACACAGTAGTCCTCACCCATTTTATGTGATCTTTTTTGCAAATGTGTGTGAAGTAAATCTGGTGCAATTTTCATTCTTTCCAATCCCATAGAAATTACAGTTCGTTATAATATTACAACATATTACACAACATTACGAAGTCGGAGCTGTGTAATATGTCGCCATACTTACAATCTAGTAGCCGGAGATTACATACAATACATGAGCTGGAGAATTACAGTCGAAGATGAAACTACAAAGCAAAGTCAAATGAAATGATTTAATTACCGGAAATATTGCTGGAGACAAATTGATGACAATGGAATTGGCCAAAATTGATGATGTCAATACTATGGGAATGGTCGGAAATATGTAGATCGGATCAACAGTGGCTGTAATTGATGATGTCACTATCGTGGAAGTCGTGCAGGAAAAATTAGAGAAGAAAGCCTGCTGCCCGCTGCTGCTATTATGGGAGAAGATAGAATTTTTCTATTTTAATTTTCCTAAATTATAGACAACGTGATCCTAACTAAAAGATTATCATATTTAATTACAATTATCTATTAATACATTATCTTTTACCAATTTCGATATTTTTCTAAACTTTTCAAATGAAATCATGTAATATTACGAATAATATAAAATTTCGATATTTTTTAATTACAACACATTACATCTTGCGTAATTTTCCCCAAAAAAAATACTCTTGACCTAAATGGGTTAGGTTCTAATCCAGACCCGGCTCATTGACTGGCGTAGTTAAACCGTTACTATTTGCAAGATTGCATCTCTCATTTCATCCCTCATGTTGCGCCGTAAAACTACCTCGTTCTCGCTGTCTACCTTCGTCAAATCATTGATAATCAGAAAAGCATCATCGTACAGTATACTTTTTCCGCCGCACTGTCAGCAGCAACGCCACTGCTTTTCTTCTCCAGGTCTGTTACCCCCCATTTCGAACTACTTTTCTTCATTTTTCTTCGTTTTTGTTCATAATTCGATTAAGATGCACTGAATATTTGTCAAATGTTTTCCTTTTCTTTGATAGTTCTAAGCTTAGCAGAATCATGGTTATGGGATTGTAGATATCCTGTTCGTGAAAACCGAGGATTAGTGGGTTAAATTTGAATTATTTTAGTGAGTAAAAATGACCCTTAAAGCTAAAATGAAATTGAAAAAACACGTGGGCATTATTTTTTTAGAGTGCGTGATTTTTAGCAGCATTTAGTTTTTAAAAAAGTAGGTTTTGAGCTAAAAATCCCCCTAAAATGTCTTCTTAGAATGGGAGTGAAGTTACTTTGTGTTTAGGCTTAGCAAAGCATGCTAAAAAAGATATGGATGTACTTATGAACTTTTTGATTTCGATGCTTGAATTTTGTGTGTAGTAAAGTATCTCGGAAATACATATAGAAATGAACAGTTTAACGTGTTTGGATATGGATGTAAATTATCTGTGAGGAGTGCACGTGCATACTTTTATAGATGCACATTTGAATGTAATAACTGGTAAATGGGGGAACTGAGGTATAGGAATGTAACCACGAGTTTGCTAGAAGTGGCTTGTGTCTAACCATATTGTATGACAGAAAAGGATGAAATTTAAGTCTCTTTGGCACAACTAGTGGCAAGTTAGGATAAATGACACTTTGCCTTCACATGCTCGCAGCTTAGACTTCATGCTGAAGTAGAGCAAGGAATTGATAAGTTGTGATAATTGGTTAAGTGGACGGCTAAAACCAGCAACAAAGTAAGAACTCTAGTTAAAGATCAAACAAAACCTTACAGAAGTGAGTTTCAGTTACTAAAATTTAGACAAAATGAAGATTCCAATTTACTTAACTGACCTTTCTTTTTGCACGCTTTTTGGTAGACGTTCAAGAAATGGTTGACGATGGCGTTGCTGTTGAGCCCACTACTCGGATTCTATTCTGTGGGCCTTATTTTCCTGCTTCTCATGACTATACAAGAGAGTATCTGCAAAGCCATCCGTTCATACAGGTGTTTCATATTGTTGTATTATCTCCTTATGTTTGATAGTTGAATTATGCTACATGCATGTACATAAAGTTTGACAAAAAGTTTAACAAATTGACACTTGACCGAAATCTGTTTTTCACACATCACAAAATCTATATAATCAACAATGATAAAACTGTCACATTGGCATCTGTAACCCCATCAGGACTAATTCATCTATACGAATAGCATTTTCCTTGTTAATTTATCTAGTACTTACTGGAAATACATTCCATGAATCATTCTGACGAGGAACAAAGCGCGGAATTAAATGCCGAAAAGTTTCGAACCCAGGTTTGTTTGTAGACGGAGGAATCTTGACCCAAATTTCATAACGCGAGGATCGACGATGCGGAAGAGAAAATCAAGACTTTCGAAACGCCACAAGGATTTGTCCAATTTCCTTGATAATTCTGATTTTTTTGAACTCCACAAATATTCTCACGAATACTTGATAAGTTCGATTGAACGCCACAAAGAATCGATCTTTGCTAAGTTCGGGGAAAAGACAGGAATCCACTCATAAATTATTGAATCAATCAATAAAATAGTTTATTCAAAATCAAGGCTAACAATTACAATGAAGGAATAGCATATAAATAAGTAAAAACGACTTAGCACTAACCCTAGCCGCATTAGGGTTCAAAAATAGAATTAATAAAATGGAAATTAAATTAAAAATTGCGAAAATCTGCTCTGATTTCAACCGCGCAATCGCGTGGTTTAATCTCTCACGATAGCGTAGTTATGTCTGAAACTCTCGGGTTGATTTTTGATGCATGCGTGCGATCGCACCTTCCTTGGCCTGCGCAATCGCTTGGTCTTCCCAGCTGGCTCCCTTTTCGTCCCTTTAAAACAACTTGATCCGATTTGATTCTCGATTCGGGCCCAACACGAAACTTGCTCTTTTTCCATGTAGATTATTGTTGCATTGCCTCCTACCTTGGATCACATTCACATCACAATCAAATCTCTATTAGTGTATGTTGGGAAGAATGACCTTCGAAGTATTAATCTACAATCCATTTCAACTTGTTTTTCCATGCCATCTCTTAATACAATGTTCACAAACATGTTTATGTTCGATTCCTCATTCGCCTTTGTTCCAAATTTTAACCACGTGTTTTGGGTTTGACCCGAAACTTGCTCTTTTTCCATGTAGATTATTGTTGCATTGCCTCCTACATTGGATCACATTCACATCACAATCAAATCTCTATTAGTGTATGTTGGGAAGAATGACCTTCGAAGTATTAATCTACAATCCATTTCAACTTGTTTTTCCATGCCATCTCTTAATACAATGTTCACAAACATGTTTATGTTCGATTCCTCATTCGCCTTTGTTCCAAATTTTAACCACGTGTTTTGGGTTTGACTATGTGGACATTATTCCTTTCTCAATTTTTTGTTCCAAATTTGATTGGAAAATTTTGAAATCTAATTGAAAATCTGCTTCCATGATCCATCTTTGGCAACTGATATTATTTGGGGAGAACTTAACTAGAAAATGCATCACAAAATATGAGATGGTTGGAGTATTATATACATAAGCCAAAAAACCTATAGTTTCCATCCTTCCAAGACATAGAATTCATCCTCTGGAACTCAATAGGTTAAACTTGGATAAAAAAGGGTTTGATTTCTTTATTGTAACGCTAGGAGCCTTGTTTATACTCTTCTCCTATTATTTTCCTTTTAAGCAATTATATATCTATCCAATCTATTAAACTACCGTCCTTCAGTTTGTTTGGTGTTATGTTATGATCTATGTTGCTCGGACTTGTATACGAGTATTGGGTACAAGTTCATATCTAAGTGTAAGACTTTTTTTTTTTTTTTCCCAAAATCTAAGATAAGGGAATACGGCTAAAAAGGGTACAAAATTTTAACATGGATGCATGAACTCGTTTTATAAACTTCAAATTACTTTAGAAATTTATGTATTGGTAATTATAGATGCATTTCTTTGAGATATATATGATCCTCTTTTGATTTAAATAATATAAAGTATCATCTTTTGGTTTAAAGAATCCGAAAAGGATCTTATACCCTTATTTCATATTGGTGTGTCTGGCATGAGTACTTTAAAAAATGGAGATGCCAAGCAACATAGGTTCTAATTGTATACTAGTCATTGTATCTTCATAAAACCTTAACTGATGAAATAGATGTCAAATGAATATTGCCTCTATCTGTATTATAGCCTATAGAGTAAGAGATAGAGAGTTTGTTAAGAAAGAAAATAGGCAAATCTTCCAGTCTTACCATACTAGCGAATTCATAAAATATTGCCAATTATATCTGCTCATTTCATTTAAGACATGAAATTGTAATAATTTTCATTATAATTCGTTAGGTTTTTTATAAGAACTTAGAAGGAATATCGAAATGAATATTTTTAAAAAAGAACTGTACCATTAGCTCCAATTTTAGAACTGCAATACTTGTTTGTTTTGAAATGTGTTATATCTTTATATTTAAGTCTTGCTATGCTTATTATAAAAATTTGTCAACTTTAGATTTTTCTTCGTCTTTGATATATCCATTTCAGTCGTTTGAACTGTATCTGTGCATCCATCTGATATTCGACATTCTTCTGTCAGGTTGATGATGTCGCTTTTGATAATATCCCTGATGTTATTGGAAATTATGATATTTGTATACTAAAAAATATGCAATTAAATTCAGATCTCATCTCGCGTGCAAAACGAATGAAGCTTATCATGCAATATGGAGTTGGCATAGAAGGCATCTTTTCTTAACCACAATGATCTGAAGTGTACAGCATTTTTTTATTATGTTATCTATCTCAACATGTTTGTTTAATCTTAGGTGTTGATATAAATGCTGCTACGCAGCATGGAATCAAAGTTGCCAGAATCCCCAGTGATGTGACAGGCAATGCAACTTCATGTGCGGAAATGGCAATATATCTGATGTTGGGTCTCCTCCGTAAGCAAGTTGGTCTATTTCAATATTGAAATTCAAAAGTAGTCTACATATTAACTCCATTATTGAAGTTGTGAAAGTGGATTTTAGAAAAATATTTTAAATTTACTGTGTAGAAACTGAAGTTGACATCTTTCTGTGCCAATCGTGCATGGTCTTGAAATGATGAGCAGATGAGCACCTTTTTTGTGATAATCGGTGACTAATTCTGTACAAGTCATTTCTGAAAGATAGTAATAAAATACTAGATATTGCAATAGATCTGGCACTTCGAATGAGTAGGTGATAGTTTTACCTGAATTTTCTTGGCAGTAAGTCATCATTCATTTTTCTTGTGTACCATGTTGTCCTCTTATCAGTTTTTCAATATTAACTTGTGTTTTTCAGCTTTATAGCAAGTTGCCTCAGTACAGTCTGAGTTGTTCTAATGATTTACTGTTCTGCAAAGCCCTCATAAGAATACTTAGCTTTTCTTTTTTCAGCTTTCTTCCCCTTGGCTCTGATATTGATATATGAAAGACTGCTTTTGCACATCAGTTCCATTTTTGAGTGCTCTGTAACCTTTGTTATTAATGCTTTTATTTCCTGTTTCATTATACATCTAATGGATTTGAATTGTGCAGAGCTCTAATTAGACACTTAGTTCATACATGAAGTGGATCTTGTATATATAGTTTTCTTTCTGAGTGGGGAAATTCCCTGTGGAATTGTAGTTTTTGTTGAAATTGCTGCTTGTTTTTATGTATGTACTTTTCCTTGAAAAAAAAAAAACTACATAGTGAACAAGTGCTACAGTTTGCTATATAAAATTTTCTGTTAATGCAGTATGATATGCAAATTGCCGTGAAGCAGAAATCTCTCGGAGAGCCAATTGGTGACATGCTGCTGGGGAAGACGGTGAGCTTCCGACATGGTTTTCTTCTCAACAATATGTCCTTGCTTTCGCTTTCGCTTTTCCTTGCCATTGCTTTGGTCTTTTCGTGATCATAGAACGAACTTGAAAATAGTTGAAGGGAAAGTATGTTTGGAAGGTAAAAGTTGACGGGAAAGTGATATTGATATGCTCCATCAGTTGCTAGGACTAAAATGAAGTCATTAAAAGATTGTCCCATAGCCATTTTACATCAATCAGATTTAATGCTAGGATTGCTTTTGTTGGATTTTCCCGATGAGAATATTATTCTCCTCGTTGAATTAGCAGATTCTAACATTCTCCTTATTCCGTAGGTATTCATTATGGGATTTGGAAATATTGGGATTCATTTAGCAAAGCGTTTGCGGCCATTTGGTGTGCAAATACTTGCTACCAAAAGGAGTTGGGCCCTACATTTGCAAGACTCACGAGAAGTCAAGGGTATGAAACTTTATTATTTGAATTTTTTGCTGCCATGATATTTTTGTTTAATAATATCAACATTAATAAGCTATATTCAGAAGTTGGAAATGGTACCTATGATGATTTGGTCGATGAGAAAGGCGGTCATGAAGATATTTTGAAGTTTGCAAGTCATGCAAACTTGGTGGTCTGTTGCTTGGCATTGAACAGCGCAACGGTCAGATTCCTCAGTGATTTACATGTTTCCCCTGCAAATTCATCTTGTAAATGATATTATGTTCTACATTTGCTTAATTTCACGTCTTTACTTCCAGGCTGGCATTGTGAACAAGAACTTCATATCTTCAATGAAAAAGGTTTCCATTATTTTGTTGTAGAGATAAGCGTCCTTCAATTCTTCTTTAGTGTTAATCTTACATATTATTTGGTTGTCTTAGGGTGCTATTCTCATAAATATAGCTCGAGGTGGTCTCTTAGACTATGATGCGGTTCTTCATCATCTTAAATCTGGCCACTTGGGAGGATTAGGGATTGATGTTGCCTGGACTGAGCCATTTGATCCCGAAGATGCTATTCTAAAGTTTCCAAATGTTATAATCACACCCCATGTTGCAGGAGTAACAGAATATTCCTACAGAAAAATGGCTAAGGTATCTAACTCAAAAAGCTTGTGTAGGTTTTCTCCAGGAGCCTAATTGGCATTGTTTGGTCGAGGAGCCTAATTGGCATTGTTTGGCTAAGGTTTAGTGTTTATTTTTGAGTAAATAAGGAAAAAATAAATAAATTATTTTGTTGGTTAAAGTTGGAAATAGGTTACTCGTTTTGATGGTAACATAGGAGTCAGTTTCAAAATAATCAATTTTTTTTTTTTCACTTATATAATAGGTGTAAGAAGTGGTAACATGTAGAATGAATTTATGATCAATTTAGAGGTATCGGTAAAATTGTTAGTGCAAACATCCTTGCTTTCTCCCTCTTGGTAATAGAGATCAAAATCTGATTTTTAGTAGATTTTGGTAAAAATTGATGAAATATGTGGTTGAAAAGTTGTGAGACCTATGAAATGTGTGGTTAAAATTAATTGTTGATTTTAATTTTAATAAGATTTTTTAGAGTTACCCGGCATAGAATGAGTTCGTTTTCATCTCCCTTTTGAGATTATTATGTTTTTTATTATTTTTTTCGATGGATTTCGAGCAATTGCATTCAATGTTAGGCTTTTGCCAGTGGTACTTTTATGTAATTATTAAAAGTTCTTGCAATGATTTTTAATTAAATATCGGCCGTTGAATTAAACAGGTCGTTGGAGATGTTGCCCTTCAACTCCATAAAGGAAATTCGTTGACAGGGATTGAAATTGTAAATTGATCGACTCAGGTGTTGGTTTGTTGTCGCTTGTTGTCAATTGTTCACACTGTTAAAATGTTGAGTGCATAGTTTATATGCAATACTCGACGGGTTTGAATAATAATAATGTAATAAATAAGATTTTAGTTTATTTTTCTAGTATTTGGTACTATCCAATTGTGTTTTTCTTTATTTCAAGCAAAACATCCCTACATTATTAGTTAGAACCTTACTATGAGTGTGTTTGGTATTGATTAAAATGAGTTTTTTTGAAATAAATAGTGATTTTTAGGAGAAATGATTATTGAGATTTGGTTGAAAAGTAAAAAATTATGGACTTGACTTTTGATGGATGGTTAAGATTAAATACTGTAGAAAAATTTAATGAAAATCAAATGGGAGCTATGTGTACAGATAAATTTTACCAAAACTTTGACATATGCATAGGTAGCAAAAATGAATTATTCTTGTTGTACATATTGATTTACCTAATGATTTAACGATTTGTGTGTAGGCATAATTATGATTGTTGATTTTGAAAATGATGTGATAGGTAAAGTGATAAATGTTTGTCAAATATGTTGTATGTAATTCAATCGGTAAGTTATTATGATGAGATTCGAAGCGCGGAAGAAACGTCGGAAAGTTCTGAACTCAGGTTGTGGTTGGACAGATGAATCATGACCCGATATTCACGACACGATGGCTCGACGATGCGGAATAAAGAACCACGACTTTCGAAACGCCACAAGGATTTGTCCAATCTTCTTGATAAGTCTCTGATTTTGAAAGCCACAAATATTCTAGCAAATATTTGATAAGTTCGATATTTGAACGCTATAAGAAATATTCTTGATAAGTTCGAAAAACATAAGAATCCACCTATAACTTTTATTGAATCCTCAATAAAAACTGTTTATATTAAAATCAAAGTCTCAAGTATGTTTTTAATATTACAATGAAGACGCTTTTATATAGGCTACCAGAATAAAAATCCTAATCTACTTAGAAAACTAAATAAAATCTAATCTAATTAGGGAATAGATAAAATCTCTCATAATGGAGTCCTAATTTAATTGGAAACAATAATAAAGACAAAGTAAATATAATCCTACAATTATGGAAATATAATAAATTTCCGTCTGCATCATTGATTTGTCAATTTGAAACCTCAAACGATGGAATTTGGCCCTAAAATCAATGGGTATGAGTCTTGCTCAGTGACCTATTTCTACTTGAAAAACATATATTATCTATTCAATTTCGACATGGTTGACTGGACTGCACTTTTATTTGGCTTGAATATTTAACTTTCTGTCAAGCCTGCAATGACTCCGATTGTCGCGGGTCCGGAACACATCATATTATGTACAAGTAGCATAATTGAGCAAAAATAAGCCCCTGTTCTCTTTACTGTTTTGAGGTCGTTTTCTGTTTTTATTTTCGAAAACGCTAAAAACGCGTTCTTTTTACCATTTTCGAAAACGCATTTTGGAAAATAAAAAAAAAAAATTGTACACAAAACGGAAAACGCCCGAAACATCGTTTTGGGCGTTTTGTGTGTATTTCGACAAAAAATGTCCAAAACGCGGAAAACGCATTTTGGGGAAAAAAAAAATTTATTTATTTTTATTTTTATATCTTAACTTAGAACTAAGCTTAATATAAAGTTTTTATTTTTTTTATTTTTTTATTATTTTTTTTTAGAATTATCCTAACTTGGAACTAAGCTTAAATAAAGATTTTTTTTTTTTTTTTTTTTTTTTTTTTTTTTTTTTTTTTAGAATTATCCTAACTTGGAACTTAGTTTAAATAAAGTATTATTGAATTCAATATCAACATTACAAAAAAAAAAAAAAAAAATTAAATGAGAATTCTTGTTGTTATATTTCAAAAAATGCAATGATAAATGGACTCTGGTGGTTTTGAAAGAACTTGCATTTTCTGGATTTTAATAGAAGTAGAGCTTTCTCAAGTCCCGAACCTGACCAAGCTGTGTTAATATAGACTCTTAATGCTCACATTAGTGTGTTGCATATAACCATATTTTTAGTGTATTGTGAAAGGAAATTTGAGTTAGAGTTAGTAGTATTCTGCAAGCAAATTAATTAAAAATAGTTTAAATAGTGTTCTGCAAAATTTCAAACAGAACGTGTTTTCCAGCTTTTCATTTTCAAAAACGGTTTTCAGAAATGACAAACCAAACGCGTTTTCAGCAAATTTGAAAACAAAAATAAAAACACAGAATACAAAACATTTTCGAAAATGAAAATACAAAATAAAATACAAACAGAACGCAAGCTAAACTTTTTAGATCCCCACGTCATTTTCAAAATCAATGTACACAAATAAGTCACATGTTGATTTATCAACCCTATTGTAAAATTTATATATGCAACCAGTATTTTTCTATTAGTTATTTATGTTCATGAACTTATTGTTGAATCCATGCCATTGTCTTCCATGGCAAAAATAGCAACATATTTTGTCATTTCTTATCGTCGTCACTTATTTATTTATTTTTTGCACGCTCTCTGTGGAACTGAATGATCCCAAAGAGGGAGGCTCTCATTTAAGGAAACGTAAAATTGATGCTGGAAGAGGGATTCATGACTTGTAGTGTTTTGAATACCCATTCAAAATTCGGGGTGCGCTATGCTACTAAACTAATATCTCGTTAATCGAACCTTCCTTTGGCCTGTTGAGATATTACAGTCTGTTCGGCTGCGAACCCGTTTTTTTTTTTTCGAGGTAAGATGTGTGGTTAAAAATTAGAGAAAGAAATTATGTATGGTTAAAAAATGATTTGAGAGAATGTGTTGTTTATAAATAAATTTATAAATTATAATCATTGCGTAAAAGAACGATTTGTTAGTTATATTAGAATATTCTAGAATATCTTTAAAAAAAAAAAAAAAAAATTCTAGAATATAAGTTTGTTAGATTTACTTTTCTTTAAATAGTCCTTAACGTGTAAACTTTCTTTAAGCCATTCATAATAAAAAGTATGGAAATTTTGTTTGTATATAATTCTGTATTGTAGCATGAATAGTAAAATCTATTGTTCATGCTACACTGTGTTATCTGTATGTACAGAATTCTGTACAAACAACATTTCTCTAAAAAGTATTTTAGTTTCTTCTCCAAAATTCTCTCTAAATTCTAAATTTATCTATGGTATCAGAGCAGAAGATCTCGGTGGCCTGAAATTTGCAAATTTCGATCTCCGGCGAATGGCGGCATCGCTGCTCGTCCGGCCAAATTATTTTGTTTCGTTCTTTTCAATACTTTGTTTTCTTCCCTGATTGGTTCAGAGATGAAATCTGAAAATCAAAAAAATATTTCAATGTGATCTCAACTCCATCTCGCCCATTCTATTCCTTCACTGGTAAAACCAAATCACATAAGTATCCATCAATTCCATTCAAATAGTAGTTTCGACTTCATTTTGCCACTTAAATTGTTTATCCATATTGAATCTTCCCTCCAATTTCAGAATCGGTACTGTTGATTCCGGGCCCAAAGAAGGGTACAGTGACCCACCAGCGAAGACCCAATAGAACCCTGACCCACCGTTAAAGGACTAAAGTATCACCTGGGATGATTGCCGAGGTGGTACGCCAAGGAAACCTCTTTAGCCGACCTGGTTAACGCACCATCCGATGTACTTTATATTCAGCCGGGGCGCTTTATGGCGTTGGCCAGAAGAGAGATGGAGTCAGTGATGGGACACTTCCTTTACCAAGACGTGACAGGCGCCCATCCTCTACGAAATGTAGCAATGATTACGGTTGAAAAGCAAGGTTGTCACTTCCATGAGCTAGGAAGATGACAAGTGTAAAGTATTCCACGTGTCGCAATCCGAGACAAGAAGTTCCACTATAAATGAAGCACAATTGTCTCCAAGGAGGGGGTTAGCAATTTCTCACTCTAAACGATACATTTCTCTCACTCCCTTTTCTCTCTTTTACAAATTTATATTTCCCGCACCCAATATATATATTTGCCTAAAATGAGCACTGACTTAGGCATCAGAGTGCAAACGGGAGCCACCTCGGCCCCCTTTGCAAGTTGATTGTTTGTCTTAGTGCGCAGGAGATCCACGTGTTCAAGAGGGAGGAGCTGAGACGTGTTGATCCAAGGTCCAGCCGGATTTTGTGGTCAACATTTTGGCGCCGTCTGTGGGAAGCCATACTGCTAACCACGAAAACACATGGTAAAAAGCCACACATAGAAAGGTAGTCTTGAAAAAGGACGAATAACCTCTTACAATAGAGCGGATAACTGCAAAGAGCTTTGAAAGATAAGTTGGTTGGCCTTGAAAAAGGTAGGAGCTTTGAAAGATAAGCTGGTTGGCCTTGAAAAAGGTAAGAGTTTTGAAAGATAAGCTGGTTGGCCTTGAAAAATGTAGGAGCTTTGAAAGAAAAGCTGGTTGGCCGTGAAAAAGGTAGGAGCTTTGAAAGAAAAGATGGTTGGCCTTGAAAAAGGTAGGAGCTTTGAAAGATAAGCTGGTTGGCCTTGAAAAAGGTAGGAGCTTTGAAAGATAAGTTGGCTGGCCTTGAAAAAGGTAAAAGCTTTGAAAGACAAGTCCGTTAACCTTGATTGAAATATAAGTGCAATAACCTTGAAAAAAGGTAAAGAACTTTGAAACATAAGTTTAAACACCCTTGAAAAAGGTAAAGAACTTTGAAACATAAGTTTAAACACCCTTGAAAAAGGTAAAGAACTTTGAAATATAAGTTTAACAACCTTGAAAAAGGTTTGGAGCAGCGAGACAAAGGTCTATCTATCCTTGAAAAGCAATCTAAGACCAGAAATTCCTCTGAAACATGAATGAAAGTGATGGTGATGTTAACCCCCGTAGGGGAAGAAGTGGCCAACGCAGCGAGGGCGAGGTTCCTCAAGGACTTCATGAAAACGCCAATGAGGAAGTGGCACAACCTAACCCACCTCGCCGACATCGTAATCGCCGCATGATGCGAGATATGACACGCATGGCGGCTCAAATGTTAGAAATGCAGAAGCAGCAAATAGAACAGACTGCTGCGATGAATGCCTTTATGGCCAGAGGGTATGTTATGAACGAACCCGTGGTGCCTCAGCAATACTCACAGCCACATTATTCACCATCTGATGCGGCCACTGTATCTTATTATTATCAGGACCCGCAGGCATACGCCGAGGTGGAATCCGAGCCCTTCTACGAGCGAGACCCAGAACATGAAACACATGGGGAACAAAACCCACTCCCAGCTAGACGCTGGGAGGCTTCTCCCGCAAATTCTGGCAGTGTTTCCATCCGAATAGGAGGTTTATTCAGGGGACAACGACGGGGACAAACGGACCCAGGTCGGCACAATGCCGCAAAGCCTAGAAATAGGCGCGAGCGATGCGCTGAAGAAGCCTTATCGCATGATCAAATGTACAGGGATCAACAAGGTATGGGGGGAGAAAGGATGGCATCAGCACATGAGCCTAGGAATAGGCAAGAAAGAAGAGCCGAAACAGTTCGGACTATTCCTCGTAACGAATTACAGAGCCATGAAAGGCCAAACTACGGCCGCGTTCCACCACCACAAAGGCAGGAGTACGCCCCGTCGCTATATGGCCAATACCGTGATCCGGAGTATTCCGGTCACGACGAGAACAGCGAGCTGCCGTCATACGAGTTGGATGACGAAGAGGAAGTAAGTCCCTTCACAGAGGGCCTCCGTAGATGCCCCGTCCCCCATGACTTTGAGATGCCAGAAATAGCAAAATACTCTGGCCGAGGTGATCCTGATGATCACCTGTTAAATTACCGCGCCAGCATGGAAATAGCCGGGGCTACCTCGGCACTGAAATGTAAAGATTTTGCTTTAACCCTTGAGGGAAGTGCCATACGATGGTATAAAAAACTCCCTCCTGGCAGCATCCACAGTTGGAGGGATATGAAAACTGGTTTTAAGAATGGCTTTGTTTCTTTCAGGCCTGGTCAACTCCCACTCCAACGCCTTCAGGATATGAGGCAAGGAAGGGACGAATCTCTGAAAAGTTACCTAGCTAGATTTACTGAAGAAATGCATATCTGCGAAAATATCACAGAAGCGGAGATGTTTTCCGCCCTAAAAGGAGGGCTAGATATGACCAGCATGTTTTGGAGGGATGTCCAGAGCAGGAAACCAAGGGATTACAATACCCTGGTAGACCTGATGAAGGAAGAGATTGTATCGGAGGAAATGGCTAGGGCCAGAGATAATCACCCCAAGGGAGATACAACCTTGGATATTCCAATGAAGCGGACCCCAAAAAGGGAGGAAACAAGGATAGGATCGGCGGTAACCGAGGTGGCGGCCTCGTTCGTTTCCGGGGACGGGATCTAGCTTTGCAGCAGAAATCACGGAAGCTATCCCTCACTTACACTCTAATACCCCTTCTCAAAATCCCCCCACGGCTCAAGGGAGAGCGGAAAGCGGCCGAAGTGGAAAACAGCCCATGATTGGGGCTTACTGCGCCTATCACAGATATTACGGTCATGCAACGGAGGATTGTAGGGAAATTCACATGCTAGCTGACCAAAAAGCGCAGGGGAGAGGGGGGGGGAGATTTTCCCCTAGACATAGGGAGAACCCAGAAAACTAGTGGTCAGAAGTTCAACCGAGCTGATAGAAGAGCTCTGTGGAAGAACTCAACTAAGGAAAGAATTGACAATCGTCAAAGAGACAGGAATAGGGGCCAGGATACCGCCTCGGCACATGCTAAAGATACACGGGAGCCACATGTGCCTGTGGCCGACCTGCCCATTCATGAAATCGACACGATAGTGGGAGGCCCCCACCCAGTTGGGAGCACCAACAACTCCCAGAAAAGGTATATAAGGGAGGCCAAACAGCTTGCCAACGTGAATTATCATATCCATTCACATCCTGTTGGGATGCCTCGTACGGAATCCATCACATTCACACAAGACGATGCCATTGGGGTGTACTTCCCCCACAACGACGCATTGGTTATCAGGGCGGTGGTGGCTCGAAATGGGCTATCACGGATGATGGTGGATGATGGTGCCTCAGTAAATGTGATTTACGGGGTAACTTTTGATAAGATGGGGATCAGCACTCCTCTCATTCCAGTCCCTGATCCAATATACGGATTCACGGGGGACAGCATAACCCCTAGAGGGTCCATAACCCTTATGACTGAAGTAGGGAAAGCACCGACCCTCTCCAGAATCCCTATGGAATTCTTGGTGGTTGACAAAATCTCCTCCTATCATGGCTCAATAGGGAGACCTGATCTCATTGACTTGGGGGCTGTAACGCATACCAAATACTTTTGCATGAAGTTCCCCACGGAGCATGACG
The DNA here is from genome assembly GCA_963555705.1 of Ligustrum vulgare. Classification (NCBI taxonomy): domain Eukaryota; kingdom Viridiplantae; phylum Streptophyta; class Magnoliopsida; order Lamiales; family Oleaceae; genus Ligustrum; species Ligustrum vulgare. The sequence continues at coordinate 982,335 of OY743169.1, forward strand.
TTGCAACCGTGAGGGGAATCCAAACAGAATCCCGGGCTTGTTACACAAATGCAATCCGGAAGTTTCAAGATCGAAGCTTGAACATGATCAGTGATGTAGCCATGACCGAGGCTGCTCCAGACCCTGAAAGATTGGGTGAAGAGCCGTCTGGAGATAAGGATGTCACAATGATCCTAGAAGAGGATTTAGCATATCTAGACCCCAGGATGGCAGGTGACAATTGCCCCACCCCGGTCGAAAGGTTGGAATGCTTCGGCGTAGACCCACTTGATCCAATCAAAGAATTACAGATCGGACTGGACTCGCCAACCGAATACAAGAGTCAATTGAAGGACTTCCTACTTCAAAACCTCGATGTATTCGCATGGAAGCATGGTGACATGATTGTGATCGATCCTAAGGAAGCCTGCCACAGGCTCCAGCTGGATCCCCTAAGTCCTGGGCACAGGCAAAAGAGAAGGCCCATGAGTTCGGACAAGTATGAGGCCTTGAAAGACGAGGTCGCAAAGCTATTGAAAAATGGTTTCATCAGAGAGTTCCGATATCCGAAGTGGGTATCAAATCCTGTTTTAGTACCAAAACACAATGGGAAATTGAGGGTGTGCATTGATTTTTCCAACTTGAACCAGGCATGTCCCAAAGACAGCTTTCCATTGCCCCAGATCGATCAACTGGTCGACTCCACAGCAGGACACGAGTTGCTAAGCTTCATGGATGCATATTCCGGGTAGAATCAAATCCCCATGTTCGAACTGGATGAAGAGCATACTTCATTTATCACAGATAGAGGACTCTATTTCTACCGAGCTATGCCATTTGGCTTGAAAAATACGGGAGCTACCTATCAGAGGCTGGTAAACCGCATGTTCTCGAAACAATTGGGGAACACTATGGAGGTGTATGTTGATGACATACTAGTCAAAAGCATGGTTGCTGCGGATCATATCCACCATTTGTCAGAAGCATTTGATGTTTTGAGAAGATATAGGATGAAGCTCAACCCAGCGAAGTGTGCGTTTGGAGCAGCATCTGGAAAATTTCTTGGGTTCATGGTGAATAAAAGAGGAATCGAAGCTAATCCAGACAAAATCAATGCTTTGTTAAACATGCAATCGCCTCGAAATCCAAAGGAGGTGCAAAGCTTAACGGGAAGAATTGCAGCCTTGAATCGATTCGTCTCCAAATCCACAGACAAATGCTTGCCATTTTTCAAAATCCTAAAAGGGGGGAAACGATTCCAGTGGACACCAGAGTGTGAGAAGGCCTTCGCCGACCTGAAAACATCCTTGGGACGACCCCCATTGCTATCAAAGCCAAAGGCTGGCGAGCCTCTCTACTTGTATTTGGCTGTGTCCAAGGAGGCTGTTAGCTCCGTGTTGGTCAGAGAAGAGGAGGGGAATCAATTTCCAGTAAATTACATGAGCAAAGCCATGCTAGATGCGGAGACACGCTACCCAGATATGGAGAAACTTGCCCTCTCACTACTCACCGCTTCTCGCAAACTTCGTCCCTACTTTCAGGCACACTCCATACACGTGCTCACCAACTTTCCCATGAGACAAGTGTTGCAAAAACCAGATGTATCTGGGAGATTACTGAAATGGGCAATAGAAATCAGCCAGTTTGACATACACTATGCGCCTCGGACTGCGATAAAAGGCCAAGCTTTGGCTGACTTCGTAGTCGAATTCACACACCCACCGGAGGTCGAAATGGTTGATAACGCAGATGATAGCCAGGAGTGGAAATTATTTGTTGATGGGTCCTCAGCTAAGGAGCGATCCGGTGCGGGCATATTACTAATAAGCCCAGAAGGGTTTAAACTACATAGCGCAATCCACTTTGAGTTCAAAGCCTCGAACAACGTTGCTGAGTACGAGGCGTTGTTAGCTGGGTTAAGACTTGCCAAAGCTTTGAAGATCAAGTCCATAGTGGCGAACAGCGATTCGCAGCTCGTTGTAAATCAATTCAATGGGCAATTTTCTACCAAAGAACCCTCTATGATTGCTTACTTGAAGAAAGTAAGAGATTTGGCGATACACTTTGAAGAAATGGAATTGAAGCACATCCCCAGGACAAAAAATTCCAATGCTGACACTCTGTCCAAACTAGCAAGCAGCAGTGATGCGGAGCTATATAATCTGATCCCGGTTGAGCACATGTTGACCTCCTCTATTGAGCCGGGACCAGAGATTTTGACAGTAGAGGAAGAGAGATCCTGGATGAATCCGCTGATTGCATATTTGAGGCACCAGACAGTGCCAAACGAGCCGGAGGCAGCTCGAAAATTGCAAAGGTATGCTGCAAATTTCGTACTCTTGGATGATCTACTCTATAAACGGAGCTTCACCTCCCCGTTGCTAAGATGTGTTGGGCCTGAGGAAGGGCGATATGTAATGAGAGAAATCCATGAAGGCATATGTGACAACCATGTCGGGGGACTATCGCTAGCTCGGAAAGCCCTCAAACAGGGGTATTTTTGGCCCACTATGCGAAAGGGCTCTCATGACTTCGTGCGCAAGTGCGATAAATGCCAAAGACACGCAACCATACTGCATCAGCCACATCACAGACTAACAGTGGTGACCAGCCCTTGGCCTTTTTCAAAATGGGGGGTTGATATTATAGGTCCTATGCCTAGGGGTGCCGGAAATAATTGCTTTGCTATAGTAGCAATTGACTACTTCACCAAGTGGGTCGAGGCTAAACCACTTATGAGGATCACCGAGGCCAACACCACTAAGTTCATTTGGAAGAATATCATATGCCGGTTTGGGATACCCCATTCACTGGTTAGTGACAATGCTAAACAGTTTAAAAACAGAAGCGTAGACGAGTTGTGCGAGGATTTGGGAATTAGAAAGCTGTTTTCATCTCCACATCACCCGCAGGCCAACGGACAAGTGGAAGCAGTGAACAAGACCATAAAAAACACCCTGAAAAGGAAGTTGGAGTCCAAAAAGGGCGCATGGGTAGATGAGCTCCCACAAGTGCTATGGGCGCTTCGCACCACTTCTCACACCGCAACTGGTGAAACACCGTTCTCATTGGCATATGGCGCCGAGGCGGTATGTCCCGTCGAAATTGGGGTAACTTCACTTCGACAAACTAATTACGACGAAGTGAGAAACGAAGAAGCACAAAGGGCCGGTTTGGATTTCCTCATGGAGAAACGGAACGATTCTCAAGTGGTGATGGCCAGATACCAGGAAAAGATGGCTCGATACTACAATAAAAGGGTGAAAGGGCGACGCTTTAATATTGGGGACCTAGTCCTAAAAAAGGTTCTTCCTTCAACTCAAGAACCAGGAGTAGGGACTTTGGGTCCTAACTGGGAAGGCCCTTACAGGATCACGGCCGAGGTGGTACCTGGTACCTACATAATTGAAGATTTATCCGGGGTACCTTTGTGTAACCCTTGGAACACAGATCACCTTCGTCGCTATTTTCAATAAGTCAAATTTCACTTCAATGAGGCACAGCGTTGCCGCATGATTGTATGAAATCGCTAGTTAATTATGATGAGGATTGCACCAAATACTAATTAGCCATGCGTATTCGTCATGCATGAAGTTTATTACAAACAAGGGACTCTTATAAGCCTACACTACGGCCGTTGCGTAAGAAATTGAATGCATTAGCACCGCAAAGATCTTAGTACAACCAAAACTGCATACACAGACTTTACAAAGTGTGGCTTATGTATGTTTAAATGTTTGTCAGAATCAGATCTCAATGGTAAACATAAATGTCTCGAACCACTCAGATCTGAGGGACTATACCCATTAAACATGCAATACGTTAAACATGAAATACGCGATACGTGCGAGAGGCATTTTCTAAAGGCATTTACATTTTGGAAACACTCGAATTCAACCAAGTGTCGTCATATATATATAAATCCAACCAGCAAGCGTGAACGCATTAAGCTCGCTAGATCTGAGGGACTACACATCTACAAACACTTATAATTTCCCACATTATCATCATACAATCACGAAGCATTCACTTAAACAGTTTTGAAACGTCACTGCGGCGAAATCATAGCAAACTATTCCATTCATAAGAATGAGACATTTACAAATCAAGTAAAAGTTGCATTTACAGTATCAGGTGTCGGGGCACTTACAAAAACTAAAAACTAAACTAACTAAAAGCAAGGCAAAAATGGAAGAAGATCATTGGGGGGGACGCCCTCTGGAGAGCCCTTGCTGGATGCACCTAAAGGATCTGCAGAAGCATCTTGGGGCTCAGGGTAGAATGCTTCAATGGAGGACAAGTCTAAGGTAGGAAAAGCTTCCTTTATGTCCCCCAAGGCCATCCTGGCCCCTAAGTTCCCAAACACCCGCTGCATAGCCTCGTACTCCGGGGTCTCCTCAAAAGTATCCTTGAAGTTCTGAACTGCTTTCGACACTTCAATATCCAGAACCTCCTTCACCCTGGCCTCTATGGTACGCTCCAAATCCTCGAAAACTCTGGAGTCAATATGCTTCTCCAGGGAAGTGTAATCTTCCTCAACCTTCTTCCTAGCCTCCAGCTCCCTTTTCAGTTTCTCATTGACTGCCGCCACCTCAGTTTCCAGCTTCAACTTGGCTGCGTTAGCGACGACCAGGGCCTTAGAGGCGATAGATTGTGCGCGGTTGGAGTCGTCCAGTTTCTTGCACAAGACCGCCACGTCTGACTCGGAGGCCCGGAGGTCATGCTTCAACTTATCATTATCCTCCTGGAGGCGCTTCGCATTAACCCTTTCCTCTGAAGAAGATTTACGGGCTATGGATAGCTGGTCCTTGAGGTCGTTGATCTCCTTGAGCATATTGTCCGCGTGCCGGAGAGCAGTCTCGGCATTCTTTTTGTCCTTCTGCGCCTCATCCACGGACGACTCCACCTCGTCAATAAGGGCCAATGCCCTGGAGTTCATGGCCTTGGCGGCGAGCAACTTCCGGGACGGACTAACGCTGGAGGAGAAAGCAGACCAGCCATCTGTCCAAAACTGTTCAGTAATAAAGGCGGCCCGGGCTGGAGGGGAGCTGGGAGAGTCAAATAGTGAAGGGCTGAAGGTGACATCCCTTCAGCATCAAAAACTTGGGATACATAACTTTTGAACAACTTGCACCTTGACACATTCCTTTCATTTAAAAATATTTTACTTCCCAATTTCGATGTCAATGCATGCTTGATGATGCAATGACATAATAATGTGCATGCTTTAACATTCTTCATAATAACATATACTTTCACAAAGTAAATGAAATTCATCAAAGCAAGTAAGTTGCAAGACAGTCATTTACACATAACTTTCACATTTACATTCAACTTTGATGAAAATAGGGGGAAGTTTACTTACTTGCAGTCCTTAGTAATTTACCGTTTCTGAATTTGCAAGTGGAAAAGTCTCGGATGCCCGTGACGTCAATGTACCAAAATTCCTAATTATATCCATTCATAAATAAGGTATAACTTTAGATTTGAAACAAACACGTTCATCATTCTATTCAATATTATAAACAAAACTCATAACTTGAGGTTAACATTTCTATTAGACTCGCAATTTAACTCAAACGTGTCCTTAAAATCATGTCAAACACATATACTATCACATTCGAAATAAGTGTTTAAATTCAAAGGTAAGAAACATCGAACTCTTACTTATCAAATTATTCAAAAGTCAAAACTACTCAATATTATCACAACTTAATTGTCACATGGACAATTTCAATTAGCGTCCTAATTACTCAGAAATCTGAAAATAACAATTATAATAAATATGTACATTGAAATTCAGTTCAAACAACCTGATTATTTGAAATCCCTAAATTTGAAAATTTCCATTTAAAAAATCAACATTGAACCAATAGAAAGTCAATTAAATAATATTATCATTTAAAGTCTGAAATTTACATACATTCGATATCCATATTTATAGATATTAGTATCATCATAAAATTCCCAGATTTGAAATTAATACATAAAAATTGCATTCAGTTCAAAAATCATATTTAACACTTGTAACTGAGGTTGATACTTTCATGTGACTTACAATTCAAATCAATAGGAATCTTAAACTACGTCAAACACAAATCCTACTTCCTTCGGAATAAGAGATTAAACCATTGTTTGAAATCTAACTAATCACATTGCACAAAAAAATTAATTAAAGCTATGGAATCTTCATCACAACTTGAATTTCACAAAGACAATTCCAATTAACATGCTAATTATTCGAAATATGTAAATTCTCAAAAATGATAGTAAACATTTCAATTGAATTAACAAATTCATAAATTTTGGAAAATGTGAAATTAATCCATATAAATTAATAAATCTGAAATTATATATATAGACACACACACAACTCTAAAACACACATATATACACATTATTCACCGAGGTCAGGAATTCTGAAAATCCATTGTATAATTCACACACACACACACACACGTGTATATATATATATATACACACTTACACAAAGACATACATAAACATCACATACATAAAAATACGAGTGTGTGTTCGTGTGGGTGTGTAGCAGTGTGTGCGGTACGTGCGTTGTGTGTGAGGGGGCGGAAAAAGGGGCTTACCGCCGGTGGGGTGGTGGCCGGCTGCGTGAGGAAGGGATGGAGGGAGGGGAAACGGGTGAGAGGCCGAGAGAGAGAGAGGCAACCGAGAGAGTGCCGAGGGAGAGAGTTCAGCGTGAGAGAGAGAGAGAGAGAGAGAGAGAGAGAGAGAGAGAGAGAGAGAGAGAGAGAGAGAGAGAGAGAGAGAGAGAGAGAGAGAGAGAGAGCAAAACAGAGAGAGCGTCGGTGAGAGAGTGAGAATGAGGGTTAGGTTAGGGTTTAAGTGAAATCTTTAGGATATTTGCAATTTAGTCCCTCAGTCTCCCTAAGTTTCAAAATTAAGTACACATCTATCATAAATTTACAAAATATCCTAAAATTTACCACTTATAATAATTTGACAAAAATAGGAATTGGCAAGCTTTGGAAATAAAACAATTATTCACATAAATTGCAAGTAGACAAATTTATAATTTTCAAATTGGCACATTGAGCGAGACGGCGTCCAAATCTTTCCACTGCAAAACAATTCCAAATCATTGACGTAAAATTAATAAAATTTCAAATTTCAAATAACATTAACATAAATATGACGTGAAATTTAAAATTACACGAAAAATAAAAAGAGGCCTTACAATTCCTTACCCCCTAAAAGAAAATTTCATTCTCGAAATTAAAAGTTACCTAACAAGTGTGGATACTTGGCACGCATTTCGTCCTTACCCTCGCAAGTAGCCTCTTCTACTGCATGACTGTTCCAATGAACTTTAACTAGTTTTAAATATACTTCCTCAACATTAAGACACGAAAAACATTGTGCACTCCCGATATTGCTGATGGCAATGCAACCTGATAAGTCAAGTCACCTACCCATTCAATTATCTCAAAGGGACCAACATATCGCGGACTTAACTTTTCTTTCTTCCTGAATCTCATAACTCATTTCATTGGAGCTACCTTCAAAAAGATCATATCTCCTGCGGCGAATTCCAAAGATTTCCTTCTTTTGTCCGCATAGCTTTTCTGTCTACTCTGTGCAATTTTCATCCATCGACGAATCTCTTCTATAATTTATATTGTCTGTTGTACTATTTCTAGACCCAATAATTTTCTTTCTCCTTGCCCACCCTCGTGAACTGACGATCTACACTTCCTATTGTATAGTACTCAATACAGATCGAAGTTTGATAGTTATTGTTGTAGGAGACTATCAACCGACATTATCCCACTTATGAATCTATTCACTAACTTTCCATTTCCAGCCTTTCATAAGATCTATTCTAACTTCTAAACCTTAATATATATATATATATATATATATATATATATATATATATATATATATATATATATATATATATATATATATATTGATTGATCACATTCTTAAAACTAAAATCAAGAAGATTGACCAAAAGAAGACTTTATAATCCAGAATTAGTGAAACTTGACGTCCATAACAAAGTATACAGTAAAAATACTAAAACTTTGACAGAATCTTTCTGGAAAGATTCACAAACGAAAACCTTTCTGAACATGCTGACATTTCTTTTAAAATCGGAGGATCAAACTTAAATCTTGTAACCCATACTTATATATTGTAATCAAGTATTCAGCATCATAAACTCATCTTAAAACTAAAGCCAAGGTGCTAATTTAAGAATCCATGCTTTCAAAATCATCATAACAATACTCTAACCAAGTATTTTATAAATAAATCATTGACCTATCACCAATGAATAAAACTTTTGCGATTCATATAGGATTCCTCATCAAAGTTCACTTAACCCAAAAATACAATCCCATTATAAGTAAAAGTCACACAACTGACCTCAAATAATCATATCAATCTCTCTAAGATTACAACATAATAACCATCATATCCTTCACACAAACCTTTTACGTTAATATACTCACTAAGATTTTATATCAATCTCTCAAACTCAATAAATCTTGGATTCTGTCATTGTCCCTCTTTCTGCACACTACTCCATAATAAATAATCATTATGAAGTCTTATTCTCATTTTCCCCAAATCCTATCCACAAGGACAATCGCCTAAAATTTCATTTCTTATTTTTGAATCAAGATACCATCAATAATAATCTCCACAATTTCATGGTATGTACTATCATAAACTTTCCTCTGATCAGATGCATTACTTCTGCAATACTTGTACAAATCTAGGACCTGATAAAGTTTCTTTCATCAATTTCATCCAACAATCTCTCATATAATATTTTAGTATCATCAATGAAAACTTAACGTACATCAGTGAATCATTCAAATTACGATGAAACCTGATTTATTTTCAATGACTGAGATTCATCTTTCTTCGAATTCCGCTTAAAACCAAATATAACATAACTTATTCATGGAAAATCAACTTATTTCATAATCTCAATACATCGTCACCTTCAGTTCTCACCATAAGAGCAATCGCATTATTCCTTATAACTATCTCTTGTACCTTTTATATTCAAATGACCTTATGACAATCATCATTATCTCACATAATCCCAAACCTTCAATCATATGTCCCCAAATTCTCATTCGAATAAATGGTTACTCCTTTAAGGCATCTCACTATAAAATACTTTAAATATCTCCCAATAATGATAACTGACTTTCCCAAATAATCATATTCCATGTAAATAACCAAATCTTTAACACATCATCTACCAATCAACTTCCAAAATAAATCAACAGTATTATCACTTACCATCATAATTTATAATATTCTCCAATATAAGTGATCATTTCTCACTAATAATCAATAAGTTCTTAAGAATAATTAAAATTCTTTCCAATAATGCCATAACATTTGTCTTCACTCATCTTTTCAAAATATGACTTGACATTTCCCAATATACGCATCAAGTCATCACATAACTTCATGTATACCTTGATATCCCAGAAAATCGATTCTTAATTCCTCAACATAACAATTTCAAATCATAGTTTCCAATATCAATATCTCACTTTCTTCAATACATTAATTGGCTCAAATGACCACCCATTAGTCATAGTTATAAATATATGACACAAATCATAATCCCAAAATTTCTTAGTTACAAGACCAAACAACATTATAAATTTCTCTCAAAATAGAGGAATAATTCACTTACTCAAATACAATATCCATTCCTTAATTCCCAATAATTAAGAATCAAATCTTTAAATCTCAAATTTCATAATTTTTCTCATAGAAGTCTCAATAAAATCATATCACTCATAATCTCAACATCTCATCACAACTTCATAAAACTGGTTTCGCCATGTCTAAAATCAATTATGCAAAGTCTCATAAAACCATCATTCTTCTTCATGTATAGCTCCTGAGCACCCCATGGCAAAAAGCTAGGTCGAACAAAACCTTTGTCCATGAGATTCTATAGTTGCACTTTGAGCTCTTTTAAGTTACAAAGGAGCCATCCGATATTATACCTTGGATACTAGAGTTGCGCACTTAATCGATGACGAATTCAATCTCTCTTTTAGGCGATAAATATCAAAGATCTTCTGAGAAATCTTTAGTCATTCTCGAATAACTGAAATTTGTTCGAGAGAAGTATTCACCTTAGACACATCAATTATTGCAACTAGGTAGGCCTAATAACTCTTATTCATCAATTGACGAGCCTTCATCACTGATAATATCGATATGAAAAGTTCTACCTTTACCTCAACAAGGCGAAAAGGGGTTTCATTTGAAGGTTCAAATACCACCTTAACGTAGCCAGTGATTGAAACCTTATACCATAATAATCATTCCATTCCTAGTATGACATCAAGTTTGTGGTTATTCAGTGTTATGAAATCCATCATCTACTCCTTCCCATTCCCCATGAGTGGGGAATTTCTCAACGCATAACTTTAGTTCAACAATTTTTCAAATGGCGTTGACAATATAAAATTTGTCTCCAGCTACTGAAATGGGTAAATCAATTTTCTTATAACTGTTGGACTATGAAATGAGTGGGTAGTCCCGAGATCAAACACGATAAGTGCTTAATACTAAGTTCGATGACTTCTCAACTTCTCGTTTGGACATTGTATACTCTCATGCCGATATACCATTCCTATCCATTTCTTATTTCACAAAAAGATCTAATAAACGGCACCCAATTTTTTTTAATAACCATTACTTTCTCACTTCCTCATTTACATAACGAAGATATACTCATTATATTCACAAACTACATTCTTGACATTTCACTTTACGACATTACACATTAACATGCAAGAAATTGTGATAACTGGAACATCACATAACATTGCATAATTTAAACAAAATTTAACTTACCAGATGATCGAGGAAGATGCACTTGAGGCGTGACTCAGTACCCGAACCATTTTCAAATAAATTTTAAAAGTCTACAGAATCGCTTTTAAAACTCTTAGCTCTGATACCAAAAATGTAACACCCCAAGTTCGGAATCGTAAACTTAGGCGTGTTAACTTCCATTCACATTATATGCGGAAAATAAATCATTTAAAACCTTCACATTTTCATTTCTATTATAAAATTTTACAGAAAATTCGACAGAGTCTCCTCTATAAATTGGACTTAGCCAACCTGTAGAGAGACATCATAACCATTTTCAAACACACATCTCAACTCATTCAAATCCCAAACATCATCAAACCCCTTTACAAAAAGAATCCCAAACTCCTCAACAATATAATTCCAAATAATAACTTTAACAAATACAACAAGAGGCAATTTAACCTCAAATACGATACTCATACTTATTCGAAACTAACTCCAACCAAGCAATTATCAATTATAGATAAATTAAAGAATAATTAATGAGACATTGAAATAAATTCTAATTTGACTTTATTTAAAAGGTTGAAGCGAGTATATTCTGAGTCTGCCACCAATTGCTCTCCTCGTCTCATCTAGCTTTCATCACCTAAAATATATTAGAAAGGGATTGGAGTGAGCTAAAACTCAGTAAGTAAACTTTATGCACGTGATGCATGCTCATTACATGAAATGCCTTAGACCATTCAAAGTAATTATCCCCATTTACTTTACTTTTCAAGACTTCAGACTTTCCAACCTTCACTTAAACATTTCCAAAACTTTAAATTCATTTCAAGACTTTTACTTCATTTCAAGACTTTCACATCATTTCAAGACTTTCACATCATTTCAAGACTTTTACTTCATTTCCATCGTGAGCGTAATTAGTGTATCTTCTAGCCAATCACAATGCAGTGGGCAATTTCCCTTATTTAAAACCAGGTTATCACTTTTCCACCGCATAGCGGTTTAAAATTTGTCACCGCCAAGCGGTTTAATATTTGCCACCGCCAAGCGGTTTAGCAATCGTCACCGCAAAGCGGTTTAAAATTTGCCACCGTCAACCGGTTTAGAAATCGTCACCGCAAAGCGGTTTAATATTCACCACCGCAACAGCGGTTTAATTCAGGTACGCCGAATATACACACAACTCTAAATATACACACATATATACACATTATTCACCGAGGTCAGGAATTCTGAAAATCCATTGTATAATTTACACACACACACACACACGTATATATATATATACTTACACAGAGACATACATAAACATCACATACATAAAAATACGAGTGTGTGTTCGTGTGGGTGTGTAGCAGTGTGTGCGGTGCGTGCGTTGTGTGTGAGGGGGCGGAAAAGGGGCTTACCGCCGGTGGGGTGGTGGCCGGCTGCGTGAGGAAGGGATGGAGGGAGGGGAAACAGGTGAGAGGCCGAGAGAGAGAGAGAGGCGACCGAGAGAGTGCCGAGGGAGAGAGTTCAGCGTGAGAGAGAGAGAGAGAGCGAAACAGAGAGAGCGTCGGTGAGAGGGTGAGAATGAGGGTTAGGTTAGGGTTTAAGTGAAATCTTTAGGATATTTGCAATTTAGTCCCTCAGTCTCCCTAAGTTTCAAAATTAAGTACACATCTATCATAAATTTACAAAATATCCTAAAATTTACCACTTATAATAATTTGACAAAAATAGGAATTGGCAAGCTTTGGAAATAAAACAATTATTCACATAAATTGCAAGTAGACAAATTTATAATTTTCAAATTGGCACATTGAGCGAAACGGCGTCCAAATCTTTCCACTGCAAAACAATTCCAAATCATTGACGTAAAATTAATTAAATTTCAAATTTCAAATAACATTAACATAAATATGACGTGAAATTTAAAATTGCACGAAAAATAAAAAGCGGCCTTACAGTTGCATTCAATGTTACTACTGCGATGAGCTACAGGTACTTATTTACTTTTTATAACATATGGATATTATGGATAATATGTTATGCTCTTGTGAAATTTTGTTTGTTGAAATGTTGTTGGCTTATTTTTCATTATTAGTTGTTCTTTTATTTGAATATTAATATTAATTTTTTAGTTGATTCATTGTTGATGCCTTGCCGGCATATTGTTATTCTTGAAGGTATTGTTGTTTAATTTCATTTTTTATTCAACAATTTAAGTAATTTTTTGTTTAGTTATTATTAATTAGTTAGTAATTTTGTTGGTTTTTCGATCATATATTTGGAGTAACATTTTTTTTAAAGGGTTACTATAGGGGCCCATTTTTTGAATTTAGCTTGGGGCCCCGCTAAGCACAGGTCCGGCCCTGATTGGAGATTCATAGATGCACAAAATACGCAACAACTTGGAATTAGAAGAAGACTTGGCTGGTATTGTGGACTCGGCAGGTTTGGTGAAAAATTGGAGAAAGCAGATTTGGTTTAAACGGAGCAGAATCTGAGTTCGGTTTGTGAATTCGATCCGGTGATATCTATCAATTCTTTTATCGATTATTCATCAATTAATATGTTAGGCTAATCTCTTTTTTTTGTATTGGATGAAGATAAAACTTGTTTATTTATTTCAATTCGAAAACTAGTAGTTTAATAATTTCTTGTGTTGTCTTGATTGATTTTGCATACTTTATTGTTATTATTTGATTGATTGGTCACCAATTAAATATATGGTTACTTTTTGTAGTCTTGGAAAAGTCACAATAAGTTGGAACATTGCATGATCAACGCATGAACACTAGATGTTAGGAATAACACTATGACATGTGTAATCTAATTGATAATTGTGTGATTTAATGCGTTCTAAACATTCGTGTTCGGACTAGGAATAGATTCGTTTCATGTTTGGGATAGATTTAATTTGTCTTGGAAAAGAAAATTAATTGCATGTGAATTATCGATTGTCAAGCAACACATGAATGATTTAAACTACGAATTGTTGAATTGAGATAGATGATAACAAGTGGATTTGGATTCCAATACATGCTCTCCATTTATATTTTACTCCCAAACATTTGTTTTTATTAAATTTTTATTCATTGCAATTTTTTTAGAATAGATAGACAAACAAAACCATCTTTTTATTTTAATTGTTTTTATTAATTGAGTCGACGATAAACTAGTAATTAAGACTAAACATTATTCCTCGTGGGAACGATACTCTCAACTCATCACAATTATTACTTGTCAACGATCCCGTGTGTGATCGTTAATTAATACATGAGGCCCCACATACCCTATGTGAGGGAGGTGACACATAAGGTGGTAAACTTGAGTGTTCAAATAGCATTATTCTTATCGAGTTAAGTAATGAATCGTTCTTTTTCGGATTAATCAGACTCCACACTATTTTCTATCTAATGTCATTAGATAAATTAGTATTTACAAGTTGCTTTCTGCAATATCTATTTCGATAAATAGTCGTAAAATTTTCATATTTTTAGATAATCGATATAAATATAAAATACATAAAATAATAATATTCTATTACAATAATCATTAATTAAAATTTAAAAAACAACGTAACTATTCCAAATTATTAAAAACTTATTTGGATAATAAATGTCAATTTATATATTTAAATAATAAATTATCGTAGATTTCAATAATTTTTATGGTTTATTGTTAAATTCACCGAAAATGCAAATTTACATAATTTTTGCTTTTGCCTCTTATATTTAATATTTTTTTTTTCAAATTTCTCAAAAAATCAAAGCATTTTATAATCTCAATATTATCTATACAAATTTAAATACGATATTAATCTACAGTGATTTTTATTCTATTTTATTTCATTTTTTTCCCCAAAAAAACACATATGCATTTTGGCGGCAAAATGTCTTTTATTATCTATACATCTATAGTAGAAGGATAAGAGAGAAGCATTAAATGTCATTTTCTCTACAAAATGAACTTACAATTTTGGAAAAAAATAACTAAAATAAAAATAGAATAAAAAAATTCGTGTAGATAATATTTATCATCCTTTAAATAGTAAATCATTTTTTCTAAAATATATAACATTAACTATTTAATAAATTAAAACATCTGTTCAAAGACTTTGTTTTTGTTATAAACAAAAAAAATATTGTTCTTTTTGAGATAAATTACGTGGTTGAAAAATGGTTTCAAAAAATGTGTATAGTTAAAAAGTGAGTGAAAAATGTGTTGTCCGTTAATAAATTTATAGACAAAGTTATCGAATTAATGCTAATATTTTTAATCGATCTTAATTTTAATAATTGCGTAAATAAATTTATAGAAAAATTTGCATTTTCAATGAAGTTAACAATAATTCATGAAAAATAGTTAATACATACGATCATTTATTATTTAAATATATAAATTGACATTTATTATTTAAATATATAAATTGACATTTACTGTCCAAATAAGTTTTAATAATTTGGATTAGTTATATTTCTCATGTTTGATAACTTTAAACCTTTTGATTATAATCCAACTCAAAGTCAACAATTAATTTTAACTACACATTTCATAAATCATACAACTTTCAACCATACATTCCATCAACTTTTATTAAAATTTATTAAAAACTTGATTTTATTCCATACCAAATAGGGACATTGTTTTTTATATTTTAATAATTATTGTAATAGAATATTATTTTATACATTATTTTATTTATTTTTGTGTGTAAAAATATTAACATTTTAAGAATACTTATTGAAATAGATACTGCGAAAAATAACTTACATGCATCGCACGGGGTAAATAATAATAATAATAATAATAATAATAATAATAATAATAATAATAATAATAATACTCATTTTTCATACTACTAGTAGTAAGTACGTGCTTCGCACGTCTTATGTTTATGATGAATGTTAAAGTGACGTTTTTTAAGTACTAATACTATTTTTTAAAATAATTTACGTAATTGATATTGTTAGAAGAAAATTGTAAATGAACTTCAATTCTTAAGATATTAATATTTTATTGAAAACTTTCTTCCACATCTTCGAAATATATATCAAACAACTATTTAAAATGTCTGCTTAATAAATAAATCGCGTGTAATATATTAAGAAGTAATATGATATCATAAAATATTAGGGAAATCAATAATTTCTTTATAAAATATTAATTAATGGTAAGTCGCGAAAAAATGTGAAAGAAACAGTGTATGGATAAACTAAATTAATTTGTGAACATATTTTTTAAGGAAAAAAGATAAATATTATGTCCTTATTTGAGAGAAATTAAAATAAGATTTTAATCTAAGTCAAGGTCAACAACTAATTTTAACCATCATCATAGGACATACAACTTTTCAACCACATTTTATTAATTTCTATCAAAATCTATTAAAAATATTATTTTAATCATCACCAAATAGAGACTATATAAATTAAAATTAAAAATTCGATTTTGATCTTTTTTTTCCCCGAAGAGTTTGAAATTGTTTATTTTATATTCTTAATTAGAAAATAATTAAAAATATTTTTTTTTTCTTTTTATAAAAATTAATTGATGATTTTGATAAAAATTTAAGTAAGTATTAAAAAAAAAAATCACACTCACCTTACTTTGAAAATAATTATAAAAAATCTTTTTTTATCAATAACTAAAACATAATTGTTAGAACTAACAATAGAAAAAAAATTAGTAAACGCATAAACGCACTCTTTGAAATATTCAGTGAAATTATGACGAGAAATGAAACTTGATGGGACAATATTCTAAAAGTAAATTAAAAAATAACGAACTAAATTAATATTAATTGAATAACCAATTTCGATTTAGTCAACTTGATAAATTAATGAAATTTCGATTTAATCAACATGGATAAATTAATGTTTTTGAAATAAAAATTAAAATAAATATAAATAAGTTTCAATAAATGAATTAAGGGTATTATTGAAAGAAAAAAAAAGAATGTGAGGATAAAATGGAAAATCAAAAGATTCTCAATCATCCACACTTTTAAGATAGTGTAGATGTAGATTTAAATTTCTACCTAATTGTATCTTTTCTCTCATAATAATGATACTCACTTTTCATACTATTTAGATTTCTACCTAATTGTATCTTTTCTCTCCTCTCTCATTATTGAATTTTCTCTCACCTCCCTCTAATTTTTTTCTCTCTCATTTCTCACTAGAAATCTCTAACCGTTTTTCTATCACCTATTAATTCGAATCAATCCAAAATCTCTCACTCCTCACTTATCTCTCACTCTCATTTTTGAGATCGCATGGAATGAAGATTACGATACGCGTAATGACGATTTCAATATTTTTAGCGATTATTACATTAAGTGTAATATACACGTGAGATATCACATGTGTAATAAATATTACAATATGTGTAATTAAGGTCACACTTCTTTTAATAAAAAAATATTCCTTTCATAATTAGTGTCACGTTAAATAACATGTATATCTTACAATACTCGTAATAATTCATCTTTCATATAATAAGTATATATTGCAATGGTTTATACCATCAAAAATATGTCACTTACATGATGTGTAATGTGTCCGATATTAATGAGATACATGTTATTACAACATTCGCAATACCTAGTAATTATTTCAAATTTATGAATTAAGTTGTTATTATAAACGCTGTAATATTACGTCGTTATTATACAAGCACAATAAATATCGCGATATTACGAATCACTGTAATTTCAGAATATGATTTATATCTACAAGATTATATAAGAACTTTTATTAATTGTAATTGGAATTTCCATTATTATATTAGTTTATATATTAGTTAACCCCATCCCTAAAATAAAAACAAGGTTATCATCACTAATTATATAATTATTAATTATATTCCTCTCTCCACATTCCTGAATTTAATATTCTCAGAATTAATGACATTAATAAAAAAAATTACTTTATCTCTTCTGAAACCTGGTATTTTTTTAAAAGTGAGGAATGAAAGTATGTAATATTACGAATAATATTAAAATTACGCATTTTTCAATTATCACTTATTACATTTAGGTAGTTAAGTAAAAATTTCCCTTCTTTTACAGGTCGAAGTGGTCCACCTGACCAACAATATATGGCTGCACAAAATAATCGCGAAACCGCAAACCGAACCTAACTCGTTGGTTTAAACCGTATGGACGCGTGATTTTGTTTTCCTCAAACCGAACCAAACCACTTTTATTTTTTGAATTAAAAATTAATTTTATTAATTTGAATTTACTTTCCACCAAAAAAGTCAAATTTAACTAATAAAATAAAATTCTCTTTATATATTTTCTCGTTTTTATTGTATTGTAATGATCTAAAAAAAAAACTGCTACTGTTTGAAGTTGGAGATTTTGTTTCTTCTTTACATAGGAATAGATTTCAGTAGTCATCTAATGTGAATTTCCTATGAAATCCCTACAATCCCAATTAATTGTTTAACAACCACAATCTCCCGATAAAGGATTTTCACAAAGTTTTGTAAGCCTAAATGACCTTCCTACTCAACTTCCATAAGAGATGAATGATGCAATCTTAGTAAAATGAGAGTTCTTGAAAAAATCATCTCCTTAATGAGGACATTCTTAGCAGTAATTGATACCTCAATGATGACCTTTATAGTCTGAGAAAGAAGTTTCATTATCAGACCAAGAGACGAATTAGTTACGACATGCATTACTATTTTCTTACTAACTAATGACTTTCACGACCAGTATGATGACCAATATCATGCAAAGAAATCCACAAATCACTCAATTGAAAAAGCTGCTCAATCCCATTTACTATAACCTCAAGGAAAATACTCAAAAATCATTGACAAGAAAAAAGGCAATCAGAAAATAAAATTATGATTCTCAACTTCATATTATACTTGAAATTTTATATGACCACCCTCCTCCAAAAATGCTCCATTCCAGTATGCCAGAATTTTAATTCATTGATCAGAATCAAATCAATTTTTAATAGTATAATGTGCTTTATGAATTATAATCAATTACAATTAGATGTATATGTATATGTGACTAGTGTACTTAGTGCTATGTTATCACATGCGATGGTAACGAGGTAAACAAAGAATCAAAGAATGTTACTATATAGTAGCTTATATTAATTTATTTTAGCTTTATATATTAAGAAATACGAATTAATTTGACATCTAAAATATGTCATATTATGTCAATGGTAAACCGTGGATTAAAATCGAACAAAATAGCAAAAAATAGTTCGGTTTGGTTTGGTTTGTAAAATGGAATGGTTTTATTTTGTTTTGTTTGGAAAAATGTCAAACATTTTAAAATGATTTGGTTTGAAAATATGTTGCAAACCGTCCAAACCGAACTGCTTCACCACTACAATAATACTACAATGTACAAGTACGCATGTTAAGATACAGAGCCAAGAAAAATACATTCTAACTAGGATTTACGCAAGTAGTAGCCGATTCCAATCCAACACATACTGTAAGAAGAATAATTCTATTTGAACATGAAGGGTGCCACACCCGACACATGAAAGTGTGTGGGGCCAGATTCCTAATGAGCAGCCTCACACACACTCCATGTGAGGGGTGGGACACCATCCATGGCATACCTCCATATTCAAATAGCATGGTCCCCGTAAGAAATGTACTCTCATCTTACCAAACCTGGCATTAAGGCAAAAATGTTGAGCAAATGAAAGATCGACTAAAACAAGTGAAAACTGCATAAACAAAACCCGGATGCCAGATCTAGCAAAACTTGTTCTACCAAATACACTATTTGCATATGAACATTTCTGTTTCGATTCGTTAAGCTCATAAATCTGCACAGAAATTGTATACCATCCATTGAAGCATTCAAAAATACTCAAATTCGACAAAAACAAATAAATCCTTTACGAACAAACACAGAAATTTGTTGAACTCTAACTTTACAAGTACATATTTTACGATTTCAACCATTTATGAGGACAAAAGGATACAATATTTTGGCACCAATAAGGATAGTTCTCTTTCTAGCTCGACAAGAAATAAAGGCAGGAACAAGATCACCAATATTTCATCCCATCTTGACCATTTTCTTCATAAACATACAATTTACTCTTTATTATTAGTCCGTTGATACCTGAAACAGAAATAGAATTATCAGTGTTAGTCACAAAATTGATTACCTCGGCTTTTGGCTCGCCTGTCAATTGAGAAGAAATACCTTCGGCAGTTCGGCAATTACATTTTCGGCAGAAGGACAGCTCTCGAGCAAGTAGGAGATGACACCTGCACGTAGAGCAATGTAGCTCGTATTTCGCTTAGGTTTGGTCTTCCAACTCTTTGAATCCTATGAAACCAGATTAAACAAGTCCAAATAAACAATTAAAGCATGTTTGGTACACAACAAGACACTGTCAAATTAAAAAATAAGGTAAAACTAGTAATTTGCACTCTCCAATTGTCTCCAGTACATCATATTAAACACGGCCTTATTGAGAATTCTTGTATGCTAACTCTTGGCGAAATAGCATATTGCACATCAAATTTAACGAAATTCATAAAATATATTATTGATGCAATTTAATGATTTGTTTTGGTGGGGAGGACCGGGTAGTTACTGGACAATATTATATTTTCGATTTTTGTATAATACTGTATAACAAATATGCACTAAAGAGTTTAAATCTTGTCAAAAGATTGGTTTACTAAGTTTAGGCTACGAGACATAAATAGCAAGCTGAAGAGAACAACCGTACCTTAGAATCACGGAGTATTAAATAGTCGTTCTTTGCACTCTTCAATAACTGTGTAAGTTTGTTGATAGTTATACACTTCTCCGTATGTTTATTCTCTGCTGTGAACCTTATATACCTCAAATTGTCAAAGGTAAGAGGTGCACGTTTTCTTAAATCGGAAAGGGCAGACAAAACCTAGAAGAAGTTGAGATACAAATCACTTTAAAGTAGGAAATTTTCATGAAACCGAATAGTTCTTCTATACGATACATAAATTCTACAATATGATTTCAGTTACTCTTTCATATGATAAACACAATTCCAGTTGAACATCACACAACAGAAAGCAAAAAAAAATGAAGAAACTCTGATTTGAAAGCAATTAGATAATTCTCTTTCTGAAATCTTTTATTTCACTAAAAAGGAAATCCTCAAATAATGGTTAGCTTTACTTATTCCCTGAGGCATCAAAAATAAATAAAGATCCATTCTGTAATACCTCAGTCGTCTTTGTTGATAGGAAGAGAGACTTCACATTACATAGTCGGCCAAGCATACTTATAAAAGTTTCCGACATCCTTTGCTTTCTCTCCCATGTATCCACCATTACACACGACATCGGATAGAACAAATCAATAGAGGCCTTTCCTAAACACACCAAAGACTCCTTGAAATTTACTTTAACAAGATGGCCCTGTAATCGGAAAGTATCAAGCCGAGGCGCAGTCACATTGATCATACATTCGTCAAAACATCTCCAAGGACTCCTCCAATACCTTATCTCCAAATTCTTGAGTTTCAAGCAATTCACTTCCAAAACTTTAAGTTCACTGACTGGCCTAATCCAACACTTGTTTAAAACCAAAGTCTCGAGATTCGGACACCCCGTAAAAATCTCTCCATTATAATTACTATCAGAAAACGCAAAATTCTTGAGCCTCAAAATCTTTAGATTAGGCAATGCAAGTGATTTTGGTAACTCTATACTCCAACAAGTCCCATTATTCAATCTTAAAATTCTTAAACACGACAAATTAAGCAACAATCCTGGCAATACAACAGACTTGGGTTTAGTACATACTCGAACCCTCAAATCCCGTACCTTGTGTTCAGCCGCATACTCAATGCATTTCTCGACGAATGAGGAATCCACATTTTTATGCAATGAAAGGCAAAAACTCGTAACTATGCTATGTTCCCTGCGATCCAAAACATGGTTAACATATGAAGTAAAACCAGGAATATCGGTGCCTGAATATTTGAAATCGAGATTTGACAGTAAGGTCCAAACAAGTGCATAGCGTTTGGACAAAACAGAAGTTCTAATAGCGGATTTTGTGTCAAGAAAAGACAGTATATGACTAAGAATACTGTCTGGTAAACAGCTGAGGTGGTCAGAATCCGAGGTTTCTTTCATTTTCTTGGTATGTCGGGAAGCCATTCTTTAACTGGCAATTGAAATCAAGGAACTTTGAAAGGGTTATAGATCAATCTGATCAAGAAATTGATATCAAGAACTTTGAAAGGGTTTAGCAAATAACAAAAATCTTGATAATCGAACCAATTTTTTTCGATAAAATCTTGAGAATTTTGTTGGGTGCTGAAGCAAATTTTGAATCTAGGCTGATTTTACATCAATAGGAACGAAACGGTTTTAATGGGGAAGAGGGCAGTCTTCCTTTGCCAGGCTATAGCCCACCAAAATGGTTGTATTCATACTTAATACGTGTCTTTTTTCGATTTATCTTGAGGAGATTGTGACAATGATGAGTTAATTGTTCAAATTATGTATACGTTTTATGCACCATTCTTTTACGTAATGATTATAAATTAAAAATCAATTTATAAATAAAACTATTACAATAATATTTAAATTAAGCTTGACACGTCATTTATAGGAGTCCACGAGGGACCCACTGAATACCGGATGGACTCAAAGACTTGCAAATTATTGCATTGCCGAGGTGGTATATAGGCCGAACCCTTATGATCGAATTACTTGTTCCGAACTGGTATTATTCGAGGTACATGCCCCAAACTCGTGACAATATTGGTCATTGTGTCAGGATGATTTGACCTACTTACTAATTGTGACTTGATGTGACAGCTCCTTCATAAGGGAAGTGATAGGCGACACTCCCTATAGTTGGCAATGATGATTATACCCAAACAATTGGTTTACATCTCCCAGGGTTAAGTAGGGGTGTCAAACGGATTGGACAGTTCGTGAGTTCGGCTCGACTAGATTCGTTAAAAGTTCGGCTCGGCCCATTAAAAAAACGGACTTGGACTTGGACCGGACTAAAAATTTGAGTGTTGGACAGTTCGGATTCGGCTCGTGAAGTTCGTGGGCCTGTTCGCGTACTAGTCCAATGGACAACCAAAATGGACCGGAAACGGGCCGACCACAGGCCGGTGCTCACGGGTCGGAAAGGGTCGGCTCGCGGGCCGGCCTGTTCGGCCCGTGAGCCTCAAACGGTCTTGTGACCGTTTTTAATATTTTTTTTTCTTCTATAAATACTCGTTTTTTATTTCATTTTTTTCATAATCTCAACTCAACTCTCTCAACTTTTAAGTCTCATTCTCTTATTGTGAAAGGAAATTTGAGTTGGAGTTAGTAGTATTCTGCAAGCAAATTAATTAAAAATAGTTTAAATAGTGTTCTGCAAAATTTCAAACAGAACGTGTTTTCCAGCTTTTCATTTTCAAAAACAGTTTTCAGAAATGATAAACCAAACGCGTTTTCAGCAAATTTGAAAACAAAAATGAAAACACAAAACACAAAACATTTTCGAAAATGAAAATACAAAATAAAATACAAACAGAACGCCACCTTATTTTCCGGCATGACGTTGAGCCTGTGTTCGACGAGTGCGGGATCAATCCCGGACATGTCTTCAGCACTCCATGTGAATATATCGATATTCTTCTTTAAACAATGTGACAATTCCTCCTTCATTAAATTGGGGAGCTCTTTCCCAATAGTGAAGCTCTTCTCTTCTGAAATATGAACTTCTTCCAACTCCTCTACTGAAGACATTCTTTCTTTGAGAGGAAGTTCTATTGACATCAGATATGTTTTATTCTTTCCAATGCAATTTATATAGCAACTTCTGGCTACCGATTGATTTCCCTGAATAGTTGCTATGCCTGTGGAAGTTGGAAACTTGATTACTAGGTGATAAGTTGATACTATAGCTCTTAGGCTGTTCAGGAATGGCCTTCCCAAGATAGCATTGTAGGCCATAGGAGTCTTGACGACTTGGATCGGAGTCATCTTCGTTACACGTTTCTCTTCTGATCCTAGTGAAGTGGGAAGGTCAATTAGGCCTTCGGGTTTCACGGTTCCTCCACCAAACCCAGTTAGGAGAGTAATGACCTGTCGAAGCCGATCTTTGGGGAGCTGCATCTGATTGAAAGCTTCTAAGGAAAGAACGTTGGCTGCGCTTCCATTGTCAACTAGCACCCTCCTGACATTAAAATTGGTGATTGTTGCACTGATAACAACAGCATCGTCATGAGGATACGAAATTCCTTCCATGTCAGCATTGCTGAAGCTGATGCAGTTTGAGACATCCTGGTCATGACATCCCGACCTTTCTTCCTGATCACTCAGTTCCCGGGCATGGTTCTTGCGTGCGTTATTCGAATCACCTCCAGATGCTATTCCTCCGACGATAAAATTCATGGTGCCAGCGGATCTGGTATTCTCTTCTCCTTTTCCATGCTCTTTATCGTCTTTCTTTATGTAGTGCCCCCATGAAGACCCTTTTTATGAGGGCTTCTATCTCTTGTTTTAATGTTCTGTACTCATCCGTGGTATAGCCCGGGCTCTTGTGAAATTCACAATACTTATGTCGATTCTTTTCGTCGATTTTCCCCTTGATAGGCTTTGGCCATCGTAAATCTTCACGTCCTTTTATTTTCATGAGAATGTGGGATCGAGGTGTGTTTAGCGGAGTTAAACTCTGATGCCCATTGCTATTCCCCTTCGAGTTAGTTCGGGAAGAATTCTTCTCATCTTCCTGTCTTGATCTTTTATTCCCCTGCCTTGTTGATTATGAAGATTGTGCTACTGCCCCATGTCCTTGATCCTGTGCTCGAACTGACAAAAGTGTTTCCTCCATGTTTATGTACTTCTCGGCTCTTCTGAGAAGCTCCGTTACATTTGAAGGCGGATTCTTGGACAGGGACATTCTGAATTCCGGGCCTTGAATAGCTAGGGTTAGGGCTGAAATGGCCGATGATATATGGAGATCTAGAATCTGAAGTCTTTCAGCGTTGAACCGATTCATGAACTCTCGCAATGTCTCATTCTGAGCTTGCTTTAACTGCATGAGGGATGCGACGATCTTCTTGATCCTTTTGCTACTTGCAAAGAAAGCAGTGAAATTCTCAGTAAGATCTGCGAAGGAAGAGATGGACCCTGAAAACCAGTCTCGAGCTGAATATGTCAGGGTTTGCGGGATGGCCTTGCACAGAATCTGATCAGGAGCATTCTGCATGTCCATGACATCAGTGTAGGTATTCAAGTGGTTGTTAGGATCTGTTGTTCCATCGTATTCCTTTATCCGAGGATATTTAAATCGGTCTGGCAAGGGAAAAGATGTTATTTCAGGAGTAAAGGGGGGTTCTTCTCACGAATGACGTCCGACCCTGGGTGTTCTGTCGTATTCCATCAGCAATTCCTTCCTGAATGATTCTTGAGAGCTCTTGCTGTGTCAAGTTGACAGATCCTTCTGTTATGGGATGGGCACCCCTAATCCCTGGGGAGTTGTCAGCTATAGGATTAGCTGGCTGGGGATCTTCCCTGGGAATTGTGCCTGGAGTGTTCAGGTCAGGTTGCGCTTGATGATTGTTCTGTTGTTGAAGGGCCTGACGAAGTTTGTGAAGCTGCTGCTGAAGTTCGTTGAAATCTTCCCTACTAACAGGTTCATTGTCTGGAGGGGCCTCTAGGTTTTGTCCTTCCCCAACATCTTCAAGAGGTGGAAGATTATCATCCTCAGCCGAAGTGTTAGCCGGAAGGGATTGACCAGTGGATGCGGAGGGACGGGCTTGACATCTATTAACCATGGCTGATTGTATCTCTTCCCACAGACGGCGCCAATTGATGCTGTCAAAAATCCTAACATTGACGTGGCAGGATTTGATAAT
This sequence comes from Ligustrum vulgare, assembly GCA_963555705.1. Taxonomy (NCBI): domain Eukaryota; kingdom Viridiplantae; phylum Streptophyta; class Magnoliopsida; order Lamiales; family Oleaceae; genus Ligustrum; species Ligustrum vulgare. Next base: position 1,008,026 of record OY743169.1, read on the forward strand.
ACTTGATTGCTGGAAAAGATCAATGAACTCGCCTTGGATGACCTGCAAAAAAGGCGAGGAGGATTCTCCCCGTCGCCCCTCCGGTGTGAGAATTAGTTTTCTGGAAAAAGATAGAGAATATATAACTACAATATATGTAAAGAATTGTGAATGAATATATGTGATCAAAGGAACTGTATTTATAGGGATGAAAAAGCTCATAACTTCCTTTATTTAAGGAAGGAGTCATTTTTGCTATAAACTTACCTTTTAGGAGGAGTTCTAACATTATAAGAATTGTATTTCCTCTTTTTTAGGACTATTCCTTATAGGTTATGTTTTATTTCGAGGGTCCAAGAAGGTGGTCCATTGATAAAGCCCATAAACAGTGAACACCTGGAACCATGAAGTGGCCGGGCTAGACCGGGCATGTTTCCCACTATGAATGCAGGACCTGATTAGGTCGGGCATTTTCGGGCTGTGATGGTCATAAGGTCGGGCATACACCCCGGCCTGAGAAAACCTATAGACCATAAGCTAACGGGTCGAGATTGCCCAAGCCCGGGATATAAGTCCGACCTCTTTATCGAGATGAGCCGACCCGGTACATTCCTTTCATAGGTCCATACTGACAATCCCGGAAAATAGCCCGATCAATAATAATAATAATAATAATAATTATTATTATTATTATTATCCATATAAAACAAAGCTAATCAAACACAAAATCGTAGAAAATGTCAACATTTTTCGGGTGGAAAATTATGCTAATCAAACACATATAATTGATATTTTCCACGAAAATACTTTCTAGGCAATTTAATTCCTTAGAAATTATTTTCTTTCTACCCATTTTCTATCTTTTCAATCAAACGGACCCTATTGGTATTATTGAGAAAAAGAAAAGAATATGGCAGTTATATTGACACTACAACATTTGTTAACTATACCACATTTTAATTAGAATGAATATGCCCAAGTTTTTCATATTTTTACACTTATGCTCCTAAGTTTTTTATATAATTTTTTTTATCATCAACCATCAACTAATCTCAAATCTTGTCTATAAAAACGATTTTTGTCCAAAATGTTTGTTATGAGGGCAATAAAAACTTATTTATCTATCGTATTTTTAAATAATCGAAATAAATAATTAATACAAAAGTAAAAAATAAATATTTTCCTCTCTTTTCAATGCACGTTAGTAAAATATTTGGATAGATATTGTTATTAAAAACAAAAATATATTAATTAATTGAAAGTTAAGAATAATAATGCTTCGAAAAAATATAGCAGACATAAAACAAAAAGTGAGCAAATATTGATAACCTTTCTTGTAATTAAAATTTGGTGTAGATATAAAAAAATGTTGTGTGTATATAACTATCCAAAAGAATATAATGATAAAATGAAAAATCAAAATATTCTCACTTTGAAAAAAAAAAAAAAAAAGCTCTACATGTTCTTTGAAATGTTCAAAGAATGTGATTATAAACGAAACAATATTGCCCAACAGATGGCTAAAAGATAATTGTTTGAAATAAAAATAGGAAAAAATCTATTAAACGCATAACGCACTATTTGAATTGTTCAATGAAGTTATCATGGGAAATAAAATTTAATGGGACAATATTCTAAAAGTAAATTAAAAGTAACGAAGCTAAATTAATATTAATTAAATAATCAATTTCGATCTAGTCAACATGTATAAATTAATCTTTTTGAAATAAGATTAAAATAAATGTAAAATAAGTTTCAATAAATGAACTAATAATATTATCAAGAAAAAGAAAATAATATAATGATAAAATGGAAAATCAAAACTTTGGGGAAAAAAAAAGGCTCTATATGTTCTTTAAAATGTTTCAATAAATAAAGCTTATAAATGCTTGACAATTCCAAGTGAGGGATACATGCTAAAATCATGTTTAAAACAATTTGTTTCAATAAGAACTATAAGGTTAAAAGACCAACTTGTTACTAGAGTTAAATAGATTGAAAATCAATACTTCAGATATAACTTTATATCATATCACAATTTACTGCAGATTTTCTCTACTACTGCAGCTTGTGCATAGATCAAGAACGCTAAAACACATTTTAATGTGTTTCGCAAAATTAAGCAAATGGGTAATTGGTGTCAACAATAAAGCAAGTTTTATCAAGCATTTATAAGCTCGACGTGAAGATGGTTTCCGTCTTTGAGGATCAACACTGTAGATAAATGAGATGATTTTTTCTATGTAACTAGCTATGTAGAAACTTTTTACATGTAACAAAGTATAATCCCAAAAAAGCCATCTGGAGCAAGATTTATGTTATCAAGTTCACCAGGAAGACGATCAATAAATAACTCAGTGTGTCCCATATTTTCCTCTTTTAGCCAATATTTGAAGCGCCTAAATCTGACCCACAAAGTCACAAATAGGAATAGATTAAAGACATGTACTGATGAAGCTAATCATTACAAAAATTGAGGTAAAAAAAAATTAACTCAAGGATGTCATTGACTCCATCAGATGCGAGATTACCTTTCAAGTTCAAAAGAATATAATTTTTGTTAATTGTGTAATATGTTATGACCATCAATAAGAGTTAATGTCAATCATTTTCACATGTGAGACTATTTTTAAAAAAAATTGATTTTCGGTCATGAACAGTTGTATGTAACAGTGTTTTGAGTTACGATTCGTGCTGATCTCAAGATATTGATATGTGATGACAATGGGAACCCACAATTGTGACGACAAATGTCGTGTGAGATTATCCAAAATTTTTAATACTCATAATAACAGAATGTTTATTATTATTTATAGTTTTTGTTGATTTTTTCTCATGATTATGATTTCAGTACATTATTTTTTATTAATAGAATGAGTCCGTGCATTGTAAGAATGTGAAACTAGTTTAGCCATTATTAGTTTCAGTACTTAATGATACAGTTATCACATAATGATATTTTACTTATCATATCACTTGTGATTTCTACATTTGCGAAATCTACTATCAATGTACTTAACTAGAAAATTAACAGCTCGATGGCAAGCCTACTTCTAAGTGGAGTTCCATTATGTAAAAAATGAGAGAAACTCCGACCCTCTACTTACACAAAAGCACCTAAGAGGCATATATTTGGGTAGCAGTAGTGTTCAATTTCTAGCTTGGCAAGGAAACTAAAAGCAAAAAAGAAATCACCAATATTTTATCCGGTGTTGACAATTTTCTATCGAAAACATACTTTAACCTCGATAACTAATTTTCCGTTGATACCTGAAAGAGAAACATAATTATCAGCGTGAGTCAAAAACTCGACATCCCTAGCTTTTTGTCTCACCATTCATCGAGAAGAAATACCTATGGTAGTTCGACAACTACGTTTTCTACAAAAAGGACAGCTCTCGAGTAAGTAGGACATGACTACTTTCACGTACAGCGTTGGATATGGGTTATGAAAATAAATTAACTAAGTGACCATGTTTGGTACTCTAATAACGAAGAAAAATAAGCTAAAATTTAGTCCACACTATTATCTAATCATCTTCAATATTGCTTAATAAACATGCACTAAAGTCTAAACGTTCAAGTCTTGTATGCCGGTTGACCTATAAAACTTAGGCTTTGAGACATAAGTAACAAGTTGACGAGACAAAAAGGGTACCTCAGAGGCCTGGAATAGAATACCGTCACCATTGACACTCTTTAGTAATTGCGTAAATTCCTTGATAAATATACAAATCTCCGTGTCTTTATTCTCTGCTGTGAACAGAAGTCCTAGGTTTACAAACATAAACCTAATCGATAGACAATTGTAATTCACATGAAAATAATAGCCTCCAAAATTCAATAATCTTATTCAGCAAACAAAAGCATCTTTAAATAGTCCCTAAACCCTTAATTTAAGTGAAAACGGATTATAATAAGAAATCTGACACCGGTACAAAAAATTATGACCGTTACTTCGGAATAGCTCTTTTATGCAATTTTCGGTCCAATTCTTCTTCAAACCCTAACGCCAATTGTCATACATCCATTGTTCATACTTTTTCTATTTGGCCTCAATTCAAAGGTATATAAAGATTGATTAGGAAATACCTCAATTGTCTTCTGTGATAGCGTTGACGGTGCCCTGTCTCTGGGGTGCTTACGGAACGTCAATACACGGTTGTCCACTGCGTAGTGTGGATTTGTTCCACGCGAGTCGATGGTGTCTCCAGCCCGGATGTGTTACGGACCGTCAACAGATAGGAAGATAGACTTTGCATTACGTAGTCGATGAAGCAAGCTTATAAAAGTTTTTGACATCTTTCGCCTTCTCTCACATGATTCACGGTCTCGGATAGGATAGATCAATAGAAGCCTTCTCTCAACACGAAAAGAACTCCTTGAAATTTAATTTAATAAGAATAGATATCCTTGAATCGAAAAATGTGGAGTCGGGGCGCAGTCACATTGATAAGACATTTTGTTAAAATTAAATTTAATATAGATGAATGTTCATCTAAAATCCACAAACATCATGCTGTAATTATCAAGATCGAAACTGAAGCGGAAGCGTACCTGAATCCATTATTGCGTTTGATCGAACGGGGTTATGGCCTTCCAACTGATTCTTGGTTTTCTCCTTATGTTTCTTCTCTGTTGACGAGGATGCAGAGAATTATGAAAAACCACGCTCAATTGGGGACCATGACCTGTATAAATAATTGTAGGGCAACTATCGTGTTTCAATGTTATTAAATTGGCCCCTCATCAATTTAAAACATTGAATCCGTCTCTACACTTTAATCTCACGACACTTAATACCCATTAGTCTCGAATAATCTTTAGTTGATCGCTTTATTGACTAAATCCTTAAGATAGAACTATACATTTTATTTTATACATGTTTGGCCCCACATTATTGAATTTTATCCAACAATCTCCCACTGGGCCATACATGTATCCTTACAAATGTGTACAACCTTATGAACTCAAAAATTTGCTATCATTATTAAGGGTATTTCCAAACAATCTCGTCCATCAATCATATCAATATAGGATCAAAGCGACTTTCGTTACATTAATCGCAACTAAATCCATCAATGATCACGTATACCAATACAACCAAATGACATAGATCAATCATGAGAATGTAGTATGAAAATTACATGTTATGTGATCCAAACATGCCTATTTTCAATTGGTCCGACTTTATTCCTTAGGTGAGATCAATACCAAACATAATGTAACAGAGTAGAATGAACTGAATACTTTATTTCTGTACAGAAAATTATCCAAATACACAAATGTGTCCAAAACCAAAACATAAAGCAACTAAAATACAAACTCCCACTAAATCATGATATCCTCAAGAAATATTACACCCATACGAGCAGTGTGCTCGTGAAAGACCTTGGGTGCTAATCCCTTAGTGAGCGGATCCACAATCATGGAGTTTGTCCCAATATGTCTGTACCCTTTCCTTCACAACCAGGAACTTAATGTCAATGTGCTTTGGCTTAGTTGAACTCCTGTTGTTATTGGAATATAGTACTGCAGAGTTATAGTCACAATATAACTTTAATGGTCTTTCAATTCCATTCAGAATGCGCAGCCCGGTGACAAAATTTCACAGCCATATCCCATGATTAGATGCCTCATAACAAGCTACAAATTCTGCTGCCATAGTGGAAGAAGCTACGAGTGTCTGCTTAGCACTCCTCCAGGAAATGGCTCCTCCAGCTAGAAGGTATATGTAGCCTGATGTGGATCTTCTACTATCTTGGCATCCCGCAAAACCAGAATCGGAGTATCCTACGATCTCTAACTTATCTGATCTGCTGTATGTAAGCATGCAATCTCTTGTTCTCTTCAAGTACCTCATAACCCACTTTGCTGCTTTCCAATGATCCATCACAGGGTTACTTAAATATCTGCCTAGCATTCCAACAATGAATGTTATGTCTGGACGTGTACAAACTTGAGTATACATCAGACTCCCAACAGCTGATGCATAGGGAATCTTTTGCATTTCCTTAACTTCAAGATTATTTTTCGGGCACTGATTGAGACTAAATTTGTCTCCCTTAGCAATAGGGGTGTCCCCTGGTTTACTATCCTGCATGACAAACCTTATAAGAACTTTATCGATATAGCTCTTTTGTGATAATCCAAGAATACCCCGAGAGAGGTCCCGGTGTATCTGAATTCCTAATACGAAAGAGGCATCCCCAAGATCTTTCATCTCAAAATTCTTTGACAAAAAACTGTTGGTTTCGTGCAACATGCCTATATCATTAGTGGTAAGCAGTATGTCATCGACATACAAAACCAAGAAAATATGCTTACTCCCACTGAACTTGTGATACACACAATCATCAACAACATTTATCTCAAAACCAAACGAGATGATCACTTGATGAAATTTGTGGTACCACTGACGGGAAGCTTGCTTGAGTCCATAGATGGATTTCTTTAATTTGCAAACCATATTCTTCGAGTCTCCTGACACAAAGTTTTCTGGTTGCACCATATAGATCGTCTCATCAATGTCTCCATTGAGAAACGCCGAATTTACATCCATCTGATGTAACTCAAGGTCAAAATGTGCAACAAGTGCCATGACTGTCCTGAAAGAGTCTTTTGTTGAAACCGGAGAGAAAGTCTCTTTGAAGTCAATACCTTCCTTTTGTGTAAAGCCTTTAGCTACAAGACGAGCCTTATATCTCTCCACATTACCTTTCGAATCCCTTTTGGTTTTAAAAATCTATTTACAACCAATGGGTTTCGCACCTTCTGGTAATGGGACAAGATCCCAAACTTTATTGTCTTGCATAGACTTATACTCCTCATTCATGGCATCAATCTACTTTTAAGAGTCAGAACCCTTCATGGCCTGATGAAAATTGATTGGATCATTTTTCAACATTCCATTATTTTCCTCATGTTCTTGGAGAAATACTATATAATCATACGAAATAGCATTTTTCCTTTCTCGAGTGGATCTCCTTAATGGTATTGCTTGTTGAGGTTGTTGAGTTTGTACTTCTGGATTTTGGATGGGAGTTTCTTCAACATTATCATGCTGAGTTTCTGGATATACTTCTTGATCAATGACAGGTATAGAAACCTGCACATTGTCAAAAGTAACAGTAGGAATCGAAATCGATCCTTCCTCAGCTTCTTCCTCAAAGATAATGTCTCTAACCTTATTTCTCCCCTCAAACTCAACATCCTCGAAAAATGTTGCAGTTCCCGTTTCAAAAATTGACTTAAGCGTGGGATTATAGAATTTGTAGCCCCTTGATCGCTCATAATAACCAATAAAGTAGCTGCTAACTGTTTTGGAGTCCAATTTATCCTCATGCGGCCTATAAGGTGTTTTAGCAGCAGCATTAGTTGGTACTCTATTCAGAATATAAGTTGCACTCTTTAATGCTTCTCCCCAGAGTGATTTTGGTAAAGTAGAATGACTAATCATACTCCTTACCATATCCTTAAGAGTCCTGTTTCGTCTTTCAGCTGCACCATTCATGCTAGGAGAACCTGGCATGGTGTACTGTGGGATGATTCAACATTCCTCTAGGAATCTAGCAAATGGTCCTGGACGTTGTTCACCTGAACCGTCATATCTGCCGTAGTACTCACCACCACGATCATATCTAACGCTTTTAATTTTCTTGTTGAGTTGATTCTCAACTTCAGCTTTGAAAGCTTTGAACATGTCCAGTGACTCAGAATTTTCATGAATAAGATATAGATGCCCATAACGTGAGTAATCGTCTATGAATGATATAAAGTATTGTTGACCATTCCAGGAAGCCGTAGGGAATGGTCCACAAATATCCGTGTGTATCAATTCTAAGACGTCTGAAGTTCTATTAGCACCTAACCTTTTCGTTTTGGTCTGTTTTCCCTTGATACAATCAATACAAACATCAAAGTCCGTAAAGTCGAGGGAATCCAAAATGCCATCTGACACAAGTCGTTCAACTCTAATTTTTGAGATGTGACCTAAGCGCTTGTGCCATAGTTTTGCCGAATTTTCTTTATTTAATTGTCGCTTAGTACCACGTGATTCCACATACAAGGTTTCATTATATGATGCAATAGTATCAAGCAAATATAGGTTATCGTACGAACATAATGAACCAGTACCAACAATATTTGAATTTAAAGAAAGACTAAACTGACAATTTCCAAAAGAACAATAATATCCTGATTTGTCCAATAAGGAAATAGAAACCAAATTCCGTCTAAATGACGGCACAACAAAAGTGTCTTTCAAATCCAAATAAAAACCAGTTCCCAATAATAACCTAAAAGTGCCTATTGCTTCAACTTCCACCGATTTTCCATCGCCCACAAAGATGAATCTTTCAGCATCACTTGGCTTTCGGCAGAACAGGAAACCCTTTCTTTGCACTCCAAGCGTTGTATTTGGTACAATCCTTCTTTAAATGTCCAGGTTTCAAGCAAAAGAAACAACTCTCTTTGTCCTTATGTGGTTTCTTTTGATCTGGACCCTTAGCAGCTTCATATTCGGTTTTTCTTTTCTTGCCCTTATCCTTAGAGGTACTTGTCAAGTTAGCAATTTCAGTTCTATCCTGCTTTAGCCTTTCTTTCTCTTGTACACAACATGAAATGAGCTCATTTAAAGTCCATTTCTCCCTTTGACAGTTGTAACTGACCTTAAACTGACTAAAATGTGCAAGAAGCGATATCAATACTAAATGCACGAGCAAGTCATCAGACAAGTCAAGCTTTAGTGCCTTAAGTTTTGAAGCAGTATGAGACATCTTCATGATGTACTCCCTTATGTTCCCCTTGCCTCTATACTTCATTGAAATCAAGCTTTGCAGAAGCGTGCTTGTTTCAGCCTTATCGTTTTTAGCAAAACGCTTTTCAAGTTCGGCAAGGAATTGCTTGGCATTAGTTACCTCTTCAGATATTGCGCCCCTAAAGGCTTCCGGAATGCCGCGCTTAATGATCATTAGACTTATGCGATTTGAGCGTTCCCACTTCTCAAAGTTCCTCCTGTTATCAGGTGAACTTGCATCCGTAAGAGAAGCCGGTTGCTCAACCCTGAGAGCAAGGTCAAGATCCATGCAGCCGAGAACAATTAGTGTGTTCTCTTTCCAATCCTTGAAGTTTGACCCATCAAACATGGGAATTGAGTTAAGATTTGTAGATATTGTGGTAGCAAATGAATTAACTGTATAGAGAAGAAGATGGAAATAGCTTACCTTAGTACTTTATTATGCAAATAATAATTTCAAATAATGGTAAGGCCCATCACAAGATATCTAGCACAACATCAATATTTAGTCTTTGGACACAAAATATTAACTTGTAAGTGGTACTCTCGATGTAGTAATCAAACACTGACAATAAGACATGTCAATCAATAAACCTTTCTTTGGACCGATTTATTGATCACACGTTAAACCAAATAATCGTCACACGTTTATCACCACAGGTGCATGTGAAATTCCAGCCAAACATTGACCTTCCTTTGGGCCGATCAATATCTGCATGAACAACACACACACAAAACCTTCTCATATTCTAAGTTAATTAATTTCCACAAGAGAGGTTGCTTTGGCAACATGTTACTTCAATTAATTCACTTCAAAATATTATTTTTCTCAAAAGAGTCCTTCATACCAAAATTTGAACTTGAATTGATTGTTTTGCATATATTTAAGGCTTTAGGATTTGAATTATGAAATTTAATACTTTAGGATTAAGTAATCATTAAGTTGGATGGTTAAATTGCAAATTAATTAAACTTGATTGACCAATTACGAATTATTTTTAAACTTGAAGGACTAAATTGCAATTTTTCCAAACTTTAGTGGCCAATCAATTAAAATCAGAAACTTTAGGGACTGAATCGTAAAATTCAGAACTTTTAAAACCCAACTTAAATGATTTCTTAACTTTATGGGCTGATTTTGTAAATTAAGAAGTTTGAAGGGCCAACTTAAAAGTTTTTATAAACTTAGGGTTTAAACTTTATTTTAAAACAATGAGGGAGGACCAAAGTTGCAATTTACACAAAATATCCAAAATTGCAAAGGAGCCCTTCAGAACTTCAAATTTTCAATTGAGCCCCCTGAATCAAAATTGAAAAGAACTAGGGTTTGGAACAAACCCTAGCCCCGCCGCGCACCAGGCCCAAGAGCGCGCACCAGACCTGCCGAGCATCGCCCGTCGCCTGCATCGCCATTACCGGCGCTGCAGCCAAGAGCCTGCGTCGCTGCGCGCGATGCAATAAGGCGCTGCAGCCAGAACACAGCGTCGCTACGCGCGACGCTGTAACCCTCTACCCACGACGCCGCTGAAATCCTCCTCGACACAGCGCTGCTGCAACCCCCATCTCCGACCTCCATTCTTAATCCATTAATACACATAACCCACATAAATCTGAATCCAACAATACATACCACAATTCATATATAACAACCCCATATTCGAAATCAACAAAACCCAGAACTGGAAAACAATATGTAAACCCAGATTTTTCGCACACATGAGTTCATACAGAGAGAAATCGACGGTTGTATATGCATATTTCTCAATTTTTCAATTTTCAGTGTTAGAGTATGTATATATTTCGAAACTTTGAAATCAATTTGCATATAAATTCATGGTTCTACACAGAGGAAAGGCTGAATATGTATGTATAATTTGAAGCCAGAGACTTATGCACAGAGGTAACACGATTTGGCTGAATCTATTACTTTTGAAATCAGAACTTGGTTTTTCATATACATACGCACATAATCAAGTTTCACATATATTCGATCGAAATTGATCTGATAATTCAACACGATGTTGACTCTGATACCACTTGTTAAAATTAAATTTAATATAGATGAATGTTCATCTAAAATCCACAAACATTATGCTGTAATTATCAAGATCGAAACTGAAGCGGAATCCATTATTGCGTTTGATCGAACGGGGTTATGGCCTTCCAACTGATTCGTGGTTTTCTCCTTATGTTTCTTCTCTGTTGACGAGGATGCAGAGAATTATGAAAAACCACGCTCAATTGGGGACCATGACCTGTATAAATAGTTGTACGGCAACCATCGTGTTTCAATGTTATTAAATTGGCCCCTCGTCAATTTAAAACATTGAATCCGTCTCTACACTTTAATCTCAAGACACTTAATACCCATTAGTTCCGAATAATCTTTAGTGGATCACTTTATTGACTAAATCCTTAAGATAGCACCACACATTTTATTTTATATATGTTTAGCCCCACATTATTGAATTTTATCCAACACATTTATCATACCATCCCCAGGGACCAGTGGCGGAGCCACCTATAGGCGAGGTAGCGCGGCCGCGCTACCTCACCGCCGGTGGTCCGCCAGTGGAGCTGCGCAGGTGGCGCAGCACCTGGACACCTGATTTAAATTTTTTTTTTTTTTGGCCCAAATCAGTACCAACTCCCAAGCCCAAGCCCAAACCAAAAATACAACATACAAATCTATCTCTATTTGGTCCAACAAGTAAAATTTTTAACAAAAATCAAAATCCTAACCTTTTGCTTTTCATCCTTCCCGATTCTCTCTCTGTTACGCAGTAACGCAGGTGCAGCGTTCGGCCAGCCAGTCCACGCACCGCGCACGGATCCGCCAGTGGTGCCGGTGCCGGCGCCGGTCTCAGATTCTCAGCAGCGTCAGCGTGCGCTGCGTGCCTTCCTTTCCTCTGTGTTGTGCTTCGTTCCGAGTCTTCCGACCCAACTGTAAGTGTTTTGATTCTTTTGAATCCTTTGACCTTTTTGTTAATTGTTAATAAATGGTAAAGTATATAATATATTATATAAGTATTAAAGTATATGTATATCTATTAATATCTGTTAGACTGTTACTCTGTCTCTGTATATATAATATGTATATTATATTATATTATTAATTATTATATGTTATGAACTTATGATTATTAAATTATTTTATTTGTTTTGATTGTGACTTGTGTACTAATTTTCAGATTTTATAATGTTATTATTACTTATTATGTTATTGTTAATGTATAAGTTTTAAAACATTTTAATAAATATTATTGATGTTTGATTTATTAATTTTTTTGGTTAGGTTAGACTGTCAATTGTTGTCATTCCTCAATTTTTTTATCAATTTGTGATTTCTCACTAAGGTTAAACATTAATTAGTTATAATTGATTTGAGAATTATACATAAATGTTACATTTAAATTTTTGCAAAGTGGTTTAGATTTGTAAATTGTGACTATTGTGATGAAAATATGATTTGATTTTTGAATTGTTATTATTGATTTATAGGTTGTGAATTGAGATTTTGTGAATATTTGATTGGATTTATGATCATTGATTTACAGATTATGGAACGTTTTTTCCCACTTAAATGAAAATCTGAACTTAGTGGTTCTAGTTCTAGTCCTGCAACTGCTTCTAGAATACCAACTGATGTCATTATTATGCATTTTGCATCTATTTTGGTTTGTATTGGACTATCTGTTCATATATTTAATTACAATTTTTTATTCTTATATCTATTTATTCATTTTTGAATATTATTTCATTAAATAATATTCACAATCTCGCTACTGCCATCGTTCACGTTCAACGGTCAACGCTCTACCTGCACTTCTCGGCTGGCTCCGCCACTGCCAGGGACCCCTCCAATCCCTCATCTCCAAATGCTCAAGTTTCAATCAATTCACCTCCAAAACATTGGATTCTTCAATCGGCAAAGTCCAACACCAAAGTTTCAAGATTCGGAAACCCAATAAAAATCTCCCCATTATAATGATCATCCTGAAATTGAAAGTTATTGAGCCTCAAGATCTTTAAATTAGGCAATGCAAGTGACTTTGGCAACTTTATACTCGAGAACCGGCTCTATTAGTCACTCTTAAAATTCAAACACGATGAATTAAGCAACAATCCTGGCAATACAGCGGGCTTACAGTACTAACCCGAACACTGAGATTCTGCACCTTGTGTTCAGCCGCATAGGAAATGCATTTCTCGACAAATGAGGAATTGACACTTCTAAGCACTGAAAGACGGAAACTAGTAACTGTACCATGTTCCCTGGGATTCAACACATGTGTGCATTAAAAAATTGTATTAAAAATTGGAGCAATTATACCATTTCCGAACAGAGGCTAAAAGTTCGTTATATACACGATTTGGCGCCTATACATACCCCTTGGGACTTTTGACGCTCAATGATTCTTCCTCCTCTTCTTCACGGGCGTCTCTTTTTCACGCCATCAATTCTTCTACATTTTTCGAAATTCTGCTTCACTTGCACGTCTACTTACGCCTTATGTAAATCCCATTTCTTGATATTCCCCTGTTCTTCTTATTCAGCTCGCTCAAACTCGCGTAATGGTCCCGATTTCTTGGACCATCTTCTTCAACAATGCATAAATGGTAGGAATGATTTTAATTACGAGAAACCAGTTAAGCAAATACACGCAAAACTATTAGTTACAGCTTCATTGATTTCTGCTTTCTTATCTGCTCGACTCATTACTGTTTATTCCAAGATATGTCTTTTGAATGAAGCCCGAAAAGTATTCAGTACCACACCAGAAAACTGCTTCTCTAATTCACTGTTTTGGAACTCGATTATGCGTGCTAATATTTCAGTTTTTGAATACATTGAGACTCTTGAATTGTACCGTCGGATGCGCGCACTTGGTTTTCAGCCAGATAGGTTTGGTTTTCCGTTGATTATAAGGGCCTGTGCGATGAAGGGTGATGTTATGTTATGTAAAGCTGTTCATTGTCACGTTTTGCAAATGAGTTTTGGAAATATCCTGCATGTTTGTAATGAACTGTTGGGAATGTATGGGAAGATTGGGCTGATGGATATTGGTTGTCAACTGTTTGATAGAATGCCTGTTAGGTCTCACGTTTCTTGGAACACCATGCTCTCGGGTTTTGCAGGTAATTATGATTGTGATAGGGCATTTTGGATGTTTTCAAGGATGGAGAATGAAGGATTGGAGCCTAACTCTGTGACATGGACTTCATTGCTCTCGAGTTTCGCTAGGTGCGGGTTTGAGGATAAGACGTGGAAATTTTACGTTTTGATGAGGCAGAAGGGGGTTAATGCTACTGCTGAATCGCTTGCTGTTGTTATATCGGTCTGTGCTGACAGTGACTTCAATGGGTTTCAGAAAGGTGAAATTGTGCACGGGTATGTGATGACCGGTGGTTTTGACAAATACTTGTTTGTGAGGAACTCACTCATACATATGTATGGGAAAAATGGTGATGTAGCAGAAGCAGAATATCTGCTAGCTGGATTAGAGTCGAAGAGTATAGTGAGCTGGAATGCATTGATATCGTCCTATGCAGACGCAGGATTGTGTGATGCGGCTTTTTCCGTGTTTTCTCGGTTAAAAAATGGAGATAGCTATTCAATGGTAAGGCCTAATGTGGTAAGTTGGAGTGCCGTTATCAACGGATTCTCTGCAAAGGGACGGCACGAGGAGTCCTTGGAGTTGTTTCGCCATATGCAGTTTGATACAGTATTGGCCAATGCTATCACAATTGCCAGCGTGTTGTCAGTTTGTGCTGAGTTATCAGCACTGCATCTTGGTAGGGAAATCCATGCCCATGCAATCCGATTTTTGATGAATAGTGATATTTTGGTGAGAAATGGTCTGATCAACATGTACATGAAATGTGGCAGCCTGAGGGTGGGATGTTTAGTATTTGAAGGAATGAATTGGCGGGACATATTCTCATGGAATACAATGATCACTGGATTTGGGATGCACGGACATGGTGATAGTGCTCTAAATTTTTTTTATCAGATGGTGAATGCAGGAGCTAAGCCGGACGAGGTTACTTTTGTTGCTGTTCTTTCTGCATGTAGTCACGCAGGGCTAGTGAAAGAAGGTCGTGATATTTTTTATCAGATGACTAGAGACTTTGAAATCGAGCCCCAAGTTGAACACTATGCTTGCATGGTTGATCTTTTTGGACGTGCTGGCCTTGTGCAGGAAGCCAGCAACATTTTGAAAAGCATGCCCGTGGAACCCAATGCTTGCGTTTGGGGAGCCCTCTTGAACTCTTGCAAAATGCATAAAAATACGGACGTGGCGGAAAATACCGCTTCTCAGATGTTTAGTCTCAAGTCCGAGGTGACTGGTAGCTATATGTTGCTCTCTAATTTATATGCTGAAAGTGGGAGGTGGGAGGATTCTGCAAGGGTGAGAGTCTCAGCAAAGACGAGGGGTTTGAAGAAAATTCCCGGAGAAAGTTGGATCGAGGTGAAGAACAAGATCCACACATTCTCAGCCGGAAAAGCCTTGAACTCGAGGGTTTATGGTACACTTCGAAATATGAAACTTCATATGGCAATGAAGGGGGGCTGTGAATCGAAAAATTGATTTTGTGGGAGTTGTCATAAACAAGCCGATTAGAGAACTATTTTTTCTTGCTGAAGTCGCTGCCTTGTACATGTTCACCGTTGGTTATCAAAATATTCTTCTGTCACAAGCATTTTGACAAGTTTGTGAATGCTCCATGAACTGTAAATATATATTATTATATACATCAAATGAAACTATTACAACCTCAACACTTGCCAAAAGGAAATTAGTACAGCACAAATTGCTCATTGCTTTGTTAGTGTGCAAACAACCTTAAATTCAAACATCCAAATTATCAATCTAAGAAATTTACAAGTCGGGCGCATTTTTACACCTTCCAAACCATCTGCCATGTGCAATGAGCCACACTGGTCGACATCTGACTGTGCCTTTAATATCTTCATCTGACAATGTGATTCCATCATTCCTCGGATGAGCGCTTGCTGAGCTCATCCTAGACAAATCGATTAAAGTTTCATCAACAACCGGGAAGAGACTGGGCCGAACCAAATGGTGAAAAGCTTGTGGCAGACTCGCTGTAATGTAGTGGATTAGGTTGATGACTAGATGACCCGATATAACTTGATGAAGCATTGCCAGGACTAGGTATATATTGCGACATGTATCTGGAATTTAGAGTGGATAACGAAGGGTACCCTAATGAGTGAGGTGAAACTAAATAAGCGGCTTGGGATCTTTGGGAAGACATGTTCCTGAGGTCAAATGAGCTTCGACTCATGCTAAGATGAGAAGATTGACGATATGACTGAAGAGACTGCTGGATATAAGGAGTGCTAGAGATGGAATGGGGATGAGAAACTGAAGAGGATTGAAATGATGCTGGGGCTATTTGTATGGCCGGGGATGATGCTAATGATGATCTGAAAGATGATAATACTGAAGGAGGAGGAAAAGAAGCTGGGGTAGATGAAAGCAACGGGGTAGATTCTGATGCTGGTGGATCACCAGTACTAGTTCTTGCATCACGCTTGCACACAGGACAGAATGTTCTCCACGATGTTAGCCAAGCATCTATGCAAATTGCATGAAATTCTGTACAAATTCCAAGATGAAATTACTCAACTAAAAAATATCTACGGAAAATTTACCCAAGCGCAATTTTAAAAAATAAACGAAGAAAGAAGTGCAACACAAATAACAGCAGGTACACTTTCAGAGACTTTATTCTAGTTCATGTATATTTGAATCTGCACTAGGATGTAATGCTCTTTTTTGTTATGAAAAGAATAATCCCCGGAAATGGTACAATTCAGCCCATATGCATAGAAAGTCCAACATCACTTTACACAGCCTAATTTTGAAATCACCCCCACCCCCACCCCCCAACAAACAATTGCCAATAACCATCATACAACTATTCTTAGAGTACCACTGTGCAAATGAAGTCACAACTATTTATCAGGAAACATTGCATCTCATTTGATGTCCTCCTGAGCACTGGGTCGAGGGGAACCCAATGAAACCCAAGCCAGTACTCCTCTCAAAATTAATAACCGCATAGACCTCAACTAAGTTGACAGTACCAAAAGAAATAGTACAAGAAGTTTATGATTCAGATTCTGAGTAAGTTGTTTGTGCTTAAAATTAAATTTTTAGAAAGCAAGTTCTTTTAGTATAGTAAAAAAAAGTAATTTAAATTCATGTTTGGCAAACTTAAAAGTAACAGGGGACTTACTGTGGCGGCATGGCAGAATTCTGAGCTTTTCTCCAACATTATAGTCTTCAAGACATATAGCACATGTCTGAGAAGTACAATTATCCTCCAGAACAGCTGTGAAAATTAGGCTCGGCATGGCTTTCACCAGACGACTACTCATCCCATGGAATTCACGTACACGTGAAGCTCGCGGCCGTTCTCTTCTAATGCGATGCCTCTGGACAAAGAAACAGGTAGCTAACACCGCTGACATGGCAAGTAACGAAATGAAAGATATAGCCATGATTGACCATGCCGAGTTCTCAAGGGTCGGCATTAACCAGAGTTCCATGTAAGCAGCACCAGCATATTTTGTCAGGGTTTCACCTGAAGCTTTGGAAACAAACACAGCATGTATTTTTATACCAGCAGCATTTCCTGCCACTGAATTTTCACAGAGCGAAAACTTCATTAGCCATCAAAATAAGAGAACCTACTACTACCTTCAATGATTTTTTTGTGCCTTCCTATTTTACATTTTGGAACGACGAATAAATGATAATGACCATGGAAACAAAAACACCTAAGAGGCTTACTCATGACTTCATTATATTTTTCAATTTAATTAACTTTTGTACTTTTATACAATCTGATGTGTCAGTGGAAAAATGTTATCTTATGGGAAAAAATCCATGAAGAGCAGGAGGAGCTACGACTCAATCATTACCAGATATACATTTCGAGCACTAAATAAAATCTTGACCTGGCCAGGGCTCAAGTACCGATATTCCAGGAAACTTTTCTGTAATCCTACACTGCCTCTCCCATCCTTAATAACTAAAAAGTCAGAATATTGCATTCGGTCTTAGTTGTATCTCTTATTCCAAAATCCCATTTACTCCAATAAACAAAGTAGAGAATTCTGAAGGCAATAATGCTGCCAATTAGAAGTATGCAGACTGTGTAACCATCATTTTAACTTGCAAACCATAAGGAACATTTCTTTTTTAGCTAAAAAGAGAAAATTGTTTGTATGCTACAAAGTAAACAATCCTAGAATTGCATCATTCAAAGATAACAGGAAGCGGTTAGAAATATATGGCAATCCAAAATACAAGATGGCGCTTATGAGCTTATATTTCAGGAACCTATAACACAATACTTATACTACAAACTGCATTTTCAATTATGAGCTACTATTCAACAGGCATCAATAATCTGCTAATATTATGAAGAAAAACCACAAGATGAGGTAAAGAATATATAAAACTAATTCATTTAATTATACATTAGGAAAATCATGTTCATCTCGTGTTCCGAACTTGTGGATCACATGTTATACTATTGCAGAAAAATGCGATGCCTAAAAGTTTTATTGACAAAACACCAAATCCATAAAATAATATATGCAGATGCAGGGAGGAAAAGTCATTACTTCCAATCAAATCACCATTTTCGCTGTCATAGACAATGGCCACTTTGAATCGTGCAGCTTGTGCACTCCTGACTTTATCATCAAAGCTACATCCGCCTCTGATTATCAACACAAATGGAGACTTGGTATCATTCTTTTTTGAATCGATTTTATTACTCAATGGCGAGCATGCATCCAAAGGTTCCGCCACATGCAATGAGCCAGATATCCCGGATCCTTTCACTGATGGAGCTGAAATTCAAGTGTAATATCAGTAAGCGCAGAGCAAGTAAAAGAAGAAACGCCGGAAAAGAATCAACACACACTGCTACAAGAATCAAATTCAAATTCTTATCAAACTAGTGCATGGTCTACCAAGTGGATATATTCCTACGAATTCTATCTAGTAGAATATCCTGATCATACCCTGCTAACTGCAAAACTTGCCATTACAGATATATTCCATTGATGTAGAATATTACATTAGCACGAAACTTAAGGAATCAAAATTTACTTTGCTGATCCCAAATAGTGTTCTTTTAATCGATCTTTCTTTAAAAAACATGCAATAAACCAATTACTTCACCATATTTCATTTCAAAAAAGACATTATCTAAAGCAGTAATTAACCCGTAAAACTCAATCAACTCTATTACAGATTCCACAACCCACCAACAGAAAAGTAAAAAATTGGAGAAAAATCGTAATTTGATTTCGAGATTAAAATATCCACGTTTTCACCAATCATAGCCAAGAAAGAAAGATAACACAAACTATGCAGCTCGAATTACTCAAACAATTTAAATAAACCCATAACCCAGTTCAATATTCTGCAAATCAAATCAAACAATCAGTTTCCCCAAAATAAATAAATAAATAAAAAGATTCAACTCACCGAAATTAGCTTCAATGTCTTCAAAAGACAAGGTAACATTGTTCTCGATCAAAACCACGTTGCCAAACGCCGTGAAAGCACCCATTAAACAGCAACAAAACCACAAAAATTCCCCGAAAGTCACCATCTTTACCCGATCTTATTTCAACTTCCCAAGATCTTCACAACCCCACAAACCCCAAAAATAAAAATAAAAAAACACTTTCAACTATTATTACGGCGGTTTTAACACTGAGAAATAGATACATCAGCTTCCATTGTTCACTATAATTAGGACTTTACAATTTCTCCAGCGATTTTATTTTTTAATTAGTATTATTCTATTTGGAGTATTTACTATTTACAATGGAGGGTTTGTTTTTTTGGTTGGTGTGCTGATGGACGTTTAGGTTGCATGAATATCCTTTTAGTCCAGCCACAAACGGCAACAAAAATTAAAAAATAAATAAAGAAATAATTGCAATTTGTAGTAAAAATAAAAAATAAAAAATAAAAAACAAAAAACTTTTGACTCTTGTCGCTAATATTTAAGTTCCATTTTACTTAATAAATTAAGTTTACTTTTAAATTACTTATTATTATTGAAACTACACTGTCACTAAAAAATTATTGATGTTAACTTGTGAGTAAAATTTAAAAATAAATTTTAATTTATATCGAAAAAGGAAAATGTGTTGTTGAATGACATTTCTCTAATGCATTGACATATAGCTCATTTATTCGTTATCGACTTCATGCTATTAAGACTTCTATAAGTGAGACTTCATGCTATTAAGACTTCTATAAGTGAGGTTAGAAGTTCAACTCTTGTTCAAAAAATATTGAATTGAGTGGTAATTTGTTGAGCAAGATGGCTTGTGTATTATTATTATTATTATTATTATTATTATTATTATTATTATTTAACTTCCTTTTAGAAAAATAAAATTAGCATGGAATTATTTGTAAGCTATAATATTGATATGGAACATATAGATTTAAACATGATTTAGATTTAAGATCTTGACCATAAAATTAATTATTGTAAATCATAAGACATGCAAGAATCCATAACAATAATGTAGAAAGTTATGAGATCTTGTCACAGCTTTAATTAAAATATTGATCTGAAATTCGTCTTTTCTCTTTTAATCTAAGTCTTTAATTGTGTTTCATAAGTTAAATACTAATGATGGAATTTGAGTTCAGTAAATATAGGTAAAGAGATGCCGAATTTCCTATAGCCTTTTAATCTTCACCGTCCATCAAAGTTGTAGTATTAATAGGAAGTTTTCTATTAAACCAGCTTTATATTAACTCAACAGTTTACCTAATTAAACCAGGACCACATAATATGGACCACATAATGAGAAGATATTTATGAAATTCGAGATATACTTAATCCCATAATAATAGGGATTGACATATCACAAAATTTCTAACATTATTGACCTCCAATCACTCTTAAGAGGATACTAGCTAGGTAAATTGACCTAGTGCGATGGTTTGGGAAGATACTAATAAAGGCTAATTTTTTGTCCAGTTTGGTCTCATTTTTTTAAAACAAAATTTATATAATACTCAATTTCAACAATTCATCTTAATTAATACTATTTTTTGCTTTTCAAATATTTTTTGATCACGTATTCTCTCAAAAATATTATTCACAATCACAAAATTTTCTAAAAAATTCGGGCCAAACACACGCTTTATAATTAATTAAGTTTATATTTGATAAAAGATTAAAATTAGTAGATTTTAATAATAGTTGATGAGAGACGTGGTTGAAATTTGTGGGTCTCAAGAACTATATTATTGTGAGTGATTGTTGATTTTGACTTATTAAAATTTAAAATTTTAATTTGTATCAAATAAGAACTAAAGTTTACGTGGTGTTGCATTTGTTAAGTATGATAGAGACTAGTGCAATTTCAAGATAAGATATGTGATTAAAAGTGAAGAGAGAAAATTTGGATGGTTAAAAAGTGATTTAAAGAATTACGTTATTTATAAATTGATTTGTAAATTGTAATAGTTCTGTTACGGAACAAAGTGTTAGTTCGCAAAATCAATCCTAACCAGCGAAATCTTCTTCAAATTTGTAAGTAGTCCTTGTGAGAATATAGGTAAGTAACGTCCAAAATGAGTAACAACGACATGCTAACCTTCGATGATTTAAAATAATTTGATGAACTACCTTATCTTAATCTTTTATATATATATATATATATATATATATATATATATATATAAGTAGAATAGCCGTCTCTAAAGTACACACATAATTTTTCGCCAAAACAAAAATTTCTAAATTATAAAAGTAGAATAGCCATCACCAAAATATACACATAGTTTTCGGGGGAAAAAAAAACTTTCTAAATTTAGAAACTTTTTGCTAAAAAATAGTATATTAAATATTTTAGTAATTATCATTTTACATGTATCATTAATTGCATTGGCATCTGTGCTATGCTATTAATAACATCAAAATGTTATTTTTTCTATTTTATTATTATTATTTTAATAATTATTGTATTATTTTGAAATCGAAAAATATGTAATATATTTGTCAAATTAAAGATCACATTGAGAATTTTTTTTTTTTTTTTTTTTTGGAACACACATTGAGAAGTTTAATGCAAGCTAATAAGTGTTAGCAAATTGTAAATATATTGTCCGTAAAATCATATCAAATATTAATTGTAAAGTTTTATTTTTCCTCAATATCTAATTCATTTTAAATTATATCATTTAAGTCCTGTAATATTATCTATAATTAGTTAACTGAATTCATTTGAGTCATGGATGATTAATTTTTGTTCTGATTTTTCTCATCGAATTAAAATAAATAATAACTATACGAATTTTTAAGGCAAATCTAATTAAGTTTGCTTAATTTTACAAAATTAAGATTTCTTTAATTCATTCATCATTTTCACATTATTTTTATCTATTTACTTATTCTATTCATTTTTATATTTTTCATTATAAATTTAAATTAAATAACTAAAATATGCAAAAATATATTACAAATGTTAACAATTAGTTCATATAATTTCTATTAAATAATTGATCAATTAGTAAATTTTATTAAAATAATAATGTAACAATATGAATAAAGAAATTGTCAATATGAAGAAAGAATAATCAATTAATGTAACAATATTTATTAAAATTAATGATTATTTTTTTAGAAAAATACTTGAAATTAATAATTAATGCTTAAAAAATTAAATTATACCAAAAAAAGTCTATCATACATCTCTTTTTTGAGAAGAATATGATTTAGAACAATATATAAAAAGAAAATCGCAGATCTTAAGAAGAATATGTAAGTTGAGTTTTGCATATGTATTGTATGAGCCTGATTTTGTAATTTAAAAGTCCTTTTTAAAAAAGGAAAATTTCATTTATTGAACGTTAATTTCATAAATGAAGTTGATATGTTCACGGTACAATATCTAAAATACTTAATTCATGGCATGTTTTTCCGTAAAAATGATAAAACAATTCAAGGGTTTACAATTTTATTGAAATATTTAAAAAGATAATTATGTGCCGTAAAAAATGGTGAAACTTTATTTCTTAATTTTATTAACATATATAGACAAAAAAGATTCACTATATATATATTTTATTTATATTTTCATTAATAAATTTTTTATTAACATATAATTAAATATGCATTTAATTGTGTTCAATTGAATGTATCGCATTTAAAAATTAAAATTTATTAGTGATGCGAAGGATCTCTTGAGTTTAATTCCACTTTCGTGCACCACAAATCTTGATGTTGATTTTCACTTTCGTGCATTATCAATATTGCTTAATTTGTTACATCTATTTATATATAAGGCCGCATATATTTAATTTGTTACAATTACTTTATTTTATGTAAATTATAATATTTTGAGGGTTATTATTATTTCTATTCACGTTAGTAAAAAATATTTGAACAATTTTTTTTTATTTATTCTATAAAACATATATTTAGAAAATTGCATTATTTAATTTAAATTTGAGCAATTGTTTAAATATATTTTGTCTATAGTAAATTTTGTGTATCACACGAGACAACTACAAATTGTACAAATAATGTATTATTTAAAGATGTTTTCCAAAATTAATGGGAATTGTAATTTATTTCTATTTTGAGTATTCTTTGACAGTCTGTATCATTAATCATATATATTCAATTTTTTCCACTATTTTGTAATGATATTTACAGTAAAATCATTTTATTTTATTCTTTCGTGCAACGTACGTGTGTGATACTAGTTTCTTTAATTTGAAAATAGTTAGTTGCTCAGTTTCATAGTTGGGGGGAATTTGTTAGTGTTACAATGAATAAGGGATTAATAATGCAATTTCCTGAGATCTACAAAATTTCTCACGCCTTTCCCATTCTCCTACGGTCCTCCTCTAGAATTTGAGATTGTCGTTTTTTTTTCCATCACAAATTTGCCAGTTAATTGTCCGAATGATGACTGAACTTATTTTCATGTCTTCGATCGATCACTGAATTTTAAAGTGTCGAGTTTTGATCACTGAACTTATGTAAACATTTTTGATTAGTTATTAAACTTTAAAATGTTGAGTTTTGATTACATGGTTTAATTATTTCAATAACTATTAAATTTATGTAAATGTCGAGTCTTGACCATTAAATTTATTAAAATGGTGGATGTAGTCATTGATTTAATTTTTGTAATAGAATTGATTACGTGGACGACAAAATGCTCGTCACCTTCAACCGACCATTTACGACATATCAAATTGCTAATTAAGAAATTTTTAAGAATGTCTTCGATTGGTCACTAAATTCTTAAAACATTTGTTACTTTTGATTTGTTGTATACAATTGATAATTTGAAAGAACGTTTATAAATTTTCTGATCAATCGTGTTATCTTTACAAGTTCAGTAACAAAAACTTGATCAACTTAAAGTTTAGTGAAGAATAAAAAACGTTTGAAAAGTTTGCCCTATTCTCTTTGCTGTTTTCAGCCCGTTTTGAGTTTTCGATTTTCAAAAATATCGAAAATGCGTTCACTTTGCCAATTTTCAAAAATTCGTTTTCCAAAAAAAATACAAAAGAAACTCCAAACGAGTTTATTGCGTTTTGGATATTTTTGTATTAAAAAGTCTAAAACGAGTATTTTGGACTTCTTTTTTTTCGTAAATGTGATGTAATTCCTTCACTTGAAGTTCTTATTTTATTTTGACATTATATATAGATCCATGTTAAGATTTTTTTTTTTAATTTTTTTTTATGTGTAAATGTGAGACATTTCCTTCACTTGAAGTTCTTATGTTATTTTGTCTTTATATATAGTTATATGTTAAGATTTTTTTTGTTGGTAAATGTGAGACACTTCCTACACTTGAAGCTCTTATGTTATTTTGTCATTATATATAGATCCATGTTAAGATTTTATTGGTATGAGGTTGAATTTTTGTTTAGCTGAAATAATATTAATGATTAATTTATTGACATAGAGAACTAACTGATTTATTGACATTAAAATTAATGTAATTCAACAAATCAATAATTTTTTACATATAAAATATTACAAAAAAAATATATCAGAAAATTACCAAGTAAACGCATTTTTTAGTTTTTTATTTCTGAAAACAGTTTTCCAAAATTACAAAGAGAACATGTTTTCTGCAATCCCAAAACTAACAACCAAAATCCAAAATAAAATCCAAAACTCAAAATTCAAAATTGAAGCAAAAAGAGAACGGCTCCGTGACTAATCAATGATCTTTTTAAAGTTATCTTATGTTATAATTTGATGGGTCGTGATTGACCGGTTGAAAGTGATGTGATACCTCGTGTACATTCCGTCCACCACGATGTCAATTTTTTTACGAAAGACTAAAATTAAGTCAATAACTAATGTCCATTATTTTGACAAGTTTAATGATCAAAATTCGACATTTTAAAATTCAGCGATCAATCGAAAATATATGTATTGTTCACTTATTATTGGGATAATTAAATAATAAGTTCAATTATCAAAACTTCACACATTAAAGCTAGTGTTCGATCGAACACGGGAACATAACTTCAATGATCAACGTGACAATTAACTCCAAATTTGCACTGCAGAAATTTGATAGAACCCGAAACAGTAGGCGATTCCCGTCAAACATTACTTCATCTCTTCAGAATTTTCTAGAGGAAAATACCATAATCTAGCATTTCTTCATCATCATCGTCGATTCATCGCATAACAAAAAATTACAATAGAAAATTTGGGGAAAAAAACCCTAGCAAAAGTCTCATAAACATTGTCTAAAAAGTACGAAATTCCGAGTGTTAATGATGGATGAACAGCAGTCTGGCTCTCGGGAGCTGCAGTGCGTGGGCAGGCTAGAAATCGCAAGGCCTAAGCCCGTGGGGTTTCTTTGTGGATCCATACCCGTACCCACCGACAAGGCGTTTCATGATTTCAATTCTGTTGCCGCCCTTGTTCCGTCTTCTCATTCGTACGTATATGCATTTATGTGTATATATTTGTGTTTGATCAGTGTTGAAATACTGCATAGAAAAATGTTAGTATTCAGTCTAGCAATGTGCACGCGATCTAAAATTTAATTGCTGGTGACTTGCTCAGATGAAAGTTCGAAAATTATAGTCCTAGGAATGTGCTTTTGTTTAGTTTGGAAAGTTAGCTGTACGTATTGGATTTGTTCAAATTATAAAGAGAGAGGGATAAGGGATTAAGGGTTAGACTGGTTAGTGATTTTGATAACCTAGTAGTATGTGAACAAATGCTCTTGCAATTGAAGAATATTGCTTACAGTTTCCGCTCACTTCAGCAAGCAGGGCAGCAAGGCAAAAAGCCTTGCTGTTTGTTTCTCATTAAGAATTCAAACATTTGAATATCTTCAATGAAAAGTTGCGAAATGTCATGGTGATTCACATCATTTCTGTTTACAAGTTTTCTTTATATAGAGATGTTTTATGTAGGATTAGAGTAATACTCAATACATATTAAACATATTCAACACATTCACATATGCATATATCCTCCTTGAAACCCGATTTTCAGAATTTATATCGTGTTCTATCTTTTTTGTTCTAGACTAGGAGTAAGCACGTGTTTTGCACGTCTTATGTACATGATTAATGTTAAAATAACGTTGTTTAAGTACTAATATTGTTTTTGAAAGTAGTTGACAATATGACGAGGGTTAAAATGACGTTTTATAAGTACTAATACTTTGTTTAAAGTACTTGACATAATTGTTGGAGGAAAATTGTAAACGGTAAATTGATTTCAATTCTTAATATATTAATATTTTATTGAGAAATCTCGTCTAGTTTTCGAAATATATATTAGATAATTATTTAAAATGTCATATTAATAAATAAATCGTGTGATATATTAAGAAGTAATCTGATGTCGTAAAATATTAGGCAAATCAATAATTACTTCATAAATTACTTATGATAAGCTGCAAAAAAATGTAAAAAACTGTGCATAGATAAATTAAATTAATTTATGAGCACATTTTTTAATGAAAAAGATTTAATATTGTGCTCCTGTTTGAGAGAAATTAAAATAAGATTTTAATTTAAGTCAAAGTCAACAATTAATTTTAACCACATTTCATCAGACCTACAACTTTTTAACCAAATTTTTAATTTTTTATCAAAATCTATTAAAAATATGATTCAAATTATCACCAAACAGTGACTATATAAATTTAAACTAAAATTTTAGTTTTGATTTTTTTTCTTTTCCAAAGAGTTTTGAAATTATTTATTTTATATTCTTGATCCGAAAATAATTATAAAAAAAATTATATAAATTAATTGATGGTTTTGATGAAAAATAAAAAATTTCACTCTCACCCTACTTTGGAAAAATATATATATAAAAAAAGTATTTTTATCGGTAACTAAGCCTTCGTTTGGTAATCGTACTATTTTTTATTATTATAAATCAGTTTATAAAATACACAATTTTTCACACATTTTCTCTCTTCAATTTTTAACCACTACTTTTTACATAAAAAAACATAAATAATTAAGTTTATAAACCAAACAGTGTTACCAAATAGAGGCTAAAACAAAAAATATTTAATTGCCTTAGTGATCTCTATTTTACTTATTATTTATATATGATTTTTTTTTCTTTCAATTTTATCAAGATGAGATCATAACTATACCATATAAGTTAACCTTGAAATGAAATTGTCTTCTTATGCTCTTAAAGAATATGGACAACGATCTTTGCAATGAAGCAAAAGTGATTTATCATGATTTAAAGAGACATGTTATCCATGCCAAAATAATTGTTGGACAATATGATAAAAAAGAAGTTTTCCTTCCGCGTATTCCATTAACCTCAGGAAGGAAATGATGAATTATATTAATTCAAATGATAGATGAACAATTTTCATCAAGTTTGTGGTTTGCAATTACAATTAACAAAGTCCAAAGATAAATATTACCTACTATTGAAATATAACTACTTGAATATGTATTATCACATAGAAAACTATATATAACACTTTCTCACGGATTTTTAATACAAACAATAAGAATATATTATTGATAGAAGCATAAAATAAAAATAAGAGAAGCTGTGAAATTTTGACAAAAATATTGTATGAAAAAAGTGTTATAGTAATAAAGACTTTACATTTTAGTTTATTTAACATTTTCATATTATATACATAATTTCATAAAAATTAAAATTCAGTCATATGTATTCTTTTTAGCAATTTTAATTCTTCATTTAACAATATCAATTGCATCAACTACTTTAAAAAATAGTAATAATATTTCAAAAACATTATGTATATCATTTACCCTATACATAAGACGTGCAACGCACGTGTTTACTACTAGTGTTTAAAAAATATAAAAACTTTTACATTTGATATTTGAGAATAATATTGTCAATAGAAGACTAAAAGATAATTGCTTGAATTTAAAATAGAAGAAAATCTATTAAACGCATAAACACACAATTTGAATTGTTCAATGAAGTTGTCACGAAAAATGAAATTTGATGGGACAATATTTAAAAGTGAATTAAAAAGTAACGACACTAAATTAATATTAATTGAATAATCAATTTCGATTAGCCAACAAGGATAAATTAATGTTTTTGAAATAAGAATTAAAAAAAATTAAATTGAGTTTCAATAAATGAACTAAGGGTATTATTGAGAAAAAATAAAGAATGTGAGGATAAAATGGGAAATCAAAAGATTTCAATTCATCCATACTTTTAAGAGATGTAGATTAAGTCCCCATATCCTCTCTTTCCTACCTGAATGTGGATTTTGTATATATTAGTTTCCAGAGATAGTATCTTTAGTCTAGATGTTTATTTGCATGCGGGTACAATTGTTTAAATTCTTGTTAGCTTTGTTTATGAATTTTATGCCTTTTATATTGTGTATATATTAGTTTATACATGCACATTGCACGCATGCATAATTTGTGTGTTGTTGTTTAGGGATTGGTTTGGCTAAAAGCTTGTTTGTGAGCAAGTGCAGACGATTGTAAACTTTCTTAGAATGTGATGCAGCGAGAGAGTGAAATCATGAATACCAAGAATATAACAAAATCTTAAAGCAATCCGAAAGCTATAATTCTTATTATTTATTAATTCTGAAATAACCAAGAAATAACGAGCCCCTGCGTATGAATTTATAGCATGTTAAATTATAAAAAAATCCTAACTTGGGCATAAAAATATTGAAATAAAACTTATTAAATGGAAATGAATCTAGGGATGACTCATCTCTTCGCATTCTGTCATTCTCTGTAAGTTGAAGAAGATTCAGACTAAATAGTGTATCTTCATACGGGATCTATTTTTCGGTGATTTTCTTGGCAAGATGACATCGACCATCATTAAGGCATAGTCCTCATTAAAATTAAGCTCATCCTCGTGACTTCCTGATGTACACCTATTATACTGTAGCTAATACTTTTGTACTTGTTCTATACGAGTTAAAATGCACATTATGAACACAATGAAAACTTACTATGAAACATAAGCACACTTCTTTGAGATAATTCGATACTTTTTGGATGTGTTTAGACTTCTCCTTTGGGAAAGCATGATTTTTTATTGGCATTTTGTGAGTTTTCTCGATGATAATTTATTTTCTTCCAAATTCAAGGAATTTACTACTTTGTAATAATTTCCATGTCTTCTAATCTCACCATCAACCTTCTCAGTTTGTGCCTTTGTATCTGAAACTTGCTCCGTCAATTTAACTTTCTAATCCTCTACTCATACCATGACAAAAGAAAACCACTCTTTCAAAGATTTTGTTTTCCTGATTGTCTTTATGTCACTCCTTTGATGATCTCGGCTTCAGGCTCCTCATATAAGATTAGAGTGTCATTATAACAGTTATTATCCAAATCAATTTTTTTGTAGTTTTTTTAATAAAAAAAATCGGTGGTCCATGTAGTATTCTCTATTGAACACCAAATACATTCCACTATTGGGGATTGAAAAGAGTGAAATGAATTAAACCATTGTTGGAGTCAACACCGAACCACTGCTCCTCGCCAACTACTCCACAATCAGAAACATCATGATCCTCATGACAACAATTCCACCATCATCAACATTGGTGGCTGCATAGTTGGTGCTAACCATGTCATGTTTTTTTGCTGGACCATTTAATTATACTTCCCTAGCCAGATGTTAATGCGTAGAAGCTATGATCCAAAATGTAGCCTCACAGTGATACCAACTATGCAACAGAAGAAACGTGAACGAAGGAACAAGCCTAAACATTTGTTGATTCTACGAATTTCTGAATGTTTAGATTCAATAATTCGTTGATTTGTAAAAATGAATAGCTAACAATCGACAACAACTTTCCATATTTTTTTTTTTTTATTAATTAATGAAGTACTGATACCGATGGTTGCAGGGGTTGAGCGTGAAAATGGATGAACTTGTAAGCAATCTTGTTGATTTGAATAAAATGGGGAGAATAAACTAAAATCTTGGAAAAATTTCAACTGTAACTTTTATTAATTCATAAACGAACAAGAAAGTGTGAGTCTTGCTATGAATTTATAGAACGAAACCCTTATTGACCCCTCCACATTATGCATCCAAAAGACCCTAACTTAGCCTCCATTTGGTAAACTGTTTATAAATATGTTTATAAACAACAAATTTCCCCAAATCAGTTTTTAACTACATACATTTTTCAAAATTACTTTTCAACCACATATTTTACCTCAAAAATATTACATTCTTTGTTTATAAACAATTTTTTATTTTTTACAAAACAGGTGCTTAGACATAAAAATATTGAATTATAATTATAAGATAATAACTCTAGCCTATGGCTGGCTTGTCCTCATATTCCATCATTTGGATTTTCTGGTCTACATTTCAGTAATTTTTCTTGTTTTGACATAATTTAGTATGTTTTCTATGCAATAGAATTAATTTACGGAGGCACTTTGGTTTCTTTGAGCATGCGTGACTTGTAAGTTATTTCTGTTTTTTTTTTAAAAATTGGAAACAATATAGGGTGCAAGCTCCAAGGTATCAGATGATTCCAACAGAAACAGATCTGAACACGCTACCCGTACTCTCAAGTATCCCAGAAAAGTTACTCCCAATTGCGAAAGCACAGAATGAAGGTACTCATTGTTTGTCATTTGATGCTTACTATTATTTTATGATTTTTTTGCCTTTTGTCTTTCCTCCCAAAAATAAAATGTGTTCAAGCATATCAAATGCTAAAAGGTACTATGCTGGTGAAAAATAATTGGCTCAAGGTCTTTCCAGGTTTTAAGAGGGTGGATGATGACATATGCTTACTGGTCTGAGTTCTTAGTTGTAGTCAACTTCTGAAGAAGTGGCTGATCCTTTTCTGATTTGGACGGAAATGATGGTCGCATTCCATCATTCCTATTTTAACATGGATCACTTTCCAAGTGCAAAACCATGTATTCCAATGTTACAGGCATTGTGAGAGTGAGAAATATGTGAAAGGAATATTTATAAATTTAGTCTGAGATGGTGCATAAGGACATGAATGAAGGAAACGGCTTTAATACTATTATATAATTGATGATAAGCAATTATAGATTTTGGAATAACGCCACTTTATTGTTTTCACTCTATATAAAATTGGAGTATTACAGTGGAAAAGGAAAAGGAATTTCCTTAGATATTGTACAACATTGGTACTCTTGAGTTTCATTCTCTTTACTTATAAGCCCTCGTTTGATTTTTTTCAAAATCACTTCTCCTCGCACTTATTTTCAACCGCACATACTTCTAATAAAATAATTTGTACGTGGACTCATAAATTTTCCCTATTTATATTAACCACACATTTTCAAAAAAATAAATAAATAAATAACTTTTCACAGATCACTTCTCAAGGAATCAAAATCAAACAAGGGCCAAATGTCATTGACTTTACTAAATGGGAGTTTCTCCTATCTGACAAGTAAAGCAAAATTTCTTTTATTAATTTGCATATTTATTGAATAGTAGTAATAAGCACGTGCTTTGCTCGTATTATATGTATATATGATGAATGATAAAGTAACGCTTTTAAGTATGAATTAATACTGTTTTTGAAAGTAGTTGACTTAATTTGAGGAAAATTGTAAATGGTAAATTGACTTCAATTCTTAATATATTAATATTTTATTAAAAATTTTCGTCAAGTTCTTTGAGATATATATCAGACAATTATTTAAAATGTCACTTTAATAAATAAATCACGTGTGATATATTATGATATAATCCGATATCATAAAATATTAGGCAAATCAATAATTGATTTATAAAATATTTATGATAAGTCATGAGAAAATGTGTAAAAATTGTGCATAGATAAATTAAATTAATTTGTGAACATATTTTTGTAATGAAAAGTGTTTAATATTATGCTCCTGCTTGAGAGAAATTACAATAAGATTTTCTTTGAATTGTTCAAAGACTGTGCTTATAAACGAAATAGTAATTCCCAGCAGAGGGCTAAAAGATAATTGTTTGAATTAAAAATAGAAAAAATCTATTAAACACATAAACGCAGTATTTGAATTGTTTAATAGAGTTATCACGAGAAATGAAATTTGATGAGACAATATTCTAAAAGTAAATTAAAAAGTAACGACGCTAAATTAATATTAATTGAATCATCAATTTCGATTTAGTCAACGTGGATAAATTAATATTTTTGAAATAAGAATTAAAATAAGTATAAATAAATTTCAATAAATGAATTAAGAGTATTATTGAGAAAAAGAAAAGAATGTGAGAATAAAATGGGAAATCAAAAGATTCTCACTCATCCACACGGACACGGACACGGACACGTGTATTGGACACGATATGTGTCGGACACGTCGACATGCAATTTTTCAAAAAAGTAAGACACGACACGTTAATTAAAATATTTAAAATTCTTCATTTATATTGTATAAATTTAGTTTTATACTTGTTATTAATTTTTTTTGTTGAAATTTTATAACTTTGAGTACATATTTATTATTTTATAATATAATAATTTTGAGTTAAAAATATATGATTTCTCTTATAAAGAAAGCGGAGTGACCATAATAGAGTG
The DNA here is from genome assembly GCA_963555705.1 of Ligustrum vulgare. NCBI lineage: Eukaryota > Viridiplantae > Streptophyta > Magnoliopsida > Lamiales > Oleaceae > Ligustrum > Ligustrum vulgare. The sequence goes on from OY743169.1 coordinate 1,040,920, forward strand.
TCGGATCCGACACGTGTCGGACACGGACACGCTACTCTAGTTGAAGTGTCCGTGCTACAGAGAAAATAGGTCTATTTTTATCAATGTTTTGAAACCCATCCCAAGCATCCACCCGAAAAAGGAAGAGGGTCAAGGGTCAGTGGGTCTGAAAAGTCAAGATAACAGGAATTGAGAGAAATAAATTTTTTAATTTTTGAACTTTTAAATATTATTTTTAAGACATTAAATAATTCTTTATATGAAACTAGAATTTTTTTACATAAAAAATTAAATATATAGAAGATATAAAATATTATAACAATAATATTTTTTAATCTTAGAATTACTAATTCAAAGAAAATTTAGATGAATAGAATATTAAACATATTGTAATTGTAACCCATAAAAAATGATTATGAAATTATTATATTAATAATGAATTATAAACAGTTGGAGAATTGAATAAATAATTGAGAATGAAAAGATTTTTTTTAAATGGATGGGTTGTTTCAAAATAAAAGAAAAGCATGGACCATTTATGTACAAAATAGTACTAAAAATTAAAAAACTGTATGCAGAAATGTGTCCACTGTTCACGTCCAAAGCCTTATCTCACATCGGAAATTTAAGATAGGAATGAGATTCAATGCCCTTGTATAAAGGCCTGTGTGGAGGCTTAATTTGTTTGCTGTGGTTGCTAGTTGCCGCCTGCCAAGTTGGAAGTTTAATGTTTAAAAGTTAAAAAAAATTAATTAATTAAAATAAACTGGTTTCTGGCTTCTTACATTGAAAAATAAAAATAAAAAAATGACCAGGAAAACCCTTAAAACCTGGGATCGGGCCACCTGATCGAGTGAAGCTTGGCCGGTTCATCGGGTTTTGGTCATTTTGCGACCCAATTTTTGGACCGGGTCGCGGGTACCCGGGTTGACCCGACCGGGCCGGATCTAATAACATTGATTTTTATCGATAACTGAAACATAAATGCTTGAATTAAAAATAGAAAATTTTCATTAAAAGCATTAACACGTTACACGTTCTTTGAATTATTTAAAGAGAGTGTTTATAAACGAAATAGTATTGCCTAACAGAGGGCTAAAAGATAAAAAAAATATATTAAACACATGAACGCAGTATTTGAATTGTTTAATGGTGTTATCACGGGAATGAAATTTGATGGGACAATATTCTAAAAGTAAATTAAAAAGTAATGATGCTAAATTAATATTAATTGAATAATTAATTTCGATTTAGACAATATGGATAAATTAATGTTTTTGAAATAATAATTAAAATAAATATAAAATAAGTTTCAATAAATGCATTAATGTTATTATTGAGAAAAAGAAAAGAATGTGGGGATAAAATAGGAAATCAAAAGAATCTCACTCATCCGCACTTTTAAGGGATTGTAGATGTAGATATTTCACTGTGCTCTTACCAGGATGGTCCAATAAGAATTTTTATGTTTTGTGGGCTCACACATAAGCAAAGTGAATAACTTTTGAGAATTAATGAGCACACCTAACAAGCCTTGAGGTGTATGCCTCACACAGCTGAGGCATACGCTACCAAAAAGTGTCTCGCAGTAGGCGTCTTGAGGCTTTTTTGCTCGCCTTAGGGGGATTATAAGTGAGACATGCCAAACCTTTTGGTGTGAATTTTCAATCAATCCAGAAAGCTGCATTCTAATACTTTGGTTGATACTGGCAGATTCACCGTGGGGGGGTGGCCCCATTGCATCAAATCTTACACGGAAAGGTGAGGCACTAGCTGTATCCGGTGTGGCAGAATATGGAGATGAGATGGATGTAATCGCCCCAGCTGACATTTTGAAGCAAATATTTAAGATACCGTACTCCAAAGCTCGAGTGTCAATTGCGGTACATCGGGTTGGACAGACACTTATCCTGAACTCTGGGTATGATGTGGTTCACGTTATTGCAGTTTTATACATGTTGAATGCTTTTGATGTTTGCCAAATATCGTGACATGTAATGCAGGCCTGATGTTGAAGAGGGAGAAAAGCTTATCCGAAGACATAACACTCAATCAAAATGTGTAGATCAATCATTATTTTTGAATTTTGCTATGCATTCGGTAAGAATGGAGGCTTGTGATTGTCCACCAACCCATACAGCTTCATCAAAGGACCAGCCAAAGTCCTCTGTTCTTCCTGATGAATACAAGTCCAAGAAAGAGTCATTTGAATCTTTGAACCATCCAATTCAAGGGCATGGTTTTTTTAGGCAGAGTGATGATGTACCTTCAGGGGAAGGATTTATCCATCGTCAAGAGTACCTGCAGGCTGAAAAGGATAAGTTGTTTTGGGAGAAGAAGAATAAGAGAAATAAAGCTCGTGAAGCCGTCAAGGTCTCACAGATTAAAGAAAAGCCAAGGTGCACGGTGCAGGAATCTGAAAAGTACAGAAGAGTTAGTAATGATGAGTTCTTAAGAATGTTATTTTGGCAGTTCCACAATTTCCGCATGCTGCTAGGCAGTGACTTACTTATCTTCAGTAATGAAAAATATATTGCCGTGAGCTTGCATTTATGGGATGTTTCTCGGCAGGTGGGTTTTCACAAAATGAAACATGACCTTGTTGTCTCTCATCATTCACACCCATTTCTTTATTTATTTGAGAAGGGACTACTGTTCATATTATGTGTTTTTGTCTGGCCATATGTACAGGTCTCTCCATTGTCTTGGCTTGAAGCTTGGCTTGACAACTTTATGGCTAGTGTTCCCGAACTGGCTATCTGTTATCATCAGGATGGTGTTGTTCAAGGTTATGAGCTTCTAAAAACAGATGATATCTTTCTACTAAAGGGTATATCAGAGGATGGAACTCCTGCTTTCCATCCCCATGTTGTCCAACAAAATGGCCTCTCCGTTTTGAGGTTCCTTCAGGAGAATTGCGAGCAAGACCCTGGTGCTTATTGGGTACATATTGTAGTAGAACTTTTTCTTTTTAACCTTTTACATTGGTCTCTGACACTATCTCATTCCATGCTTTTTTCTTTCAGCTATATAAAAGTGCTGGAGAAGATGTCATCCAACTTTTTGATCTCTCTGTCATTCCAAAAAACCATCCTCCTGATAGTTGTGATGATAACTCTGATTCCCAGCCATCTCTGATGCGCAGAAGGAGAAGTGATTCCATACTCTCCCTGGGCACTCTGTTGTACAGAATTGCACATAGACTTTCACTCTCAATGGTGTGTACAAGTGTAATGTCTATTTTTGTTTCTGCTAGTTAGCGATTGCTAATAATTGTTTTGCTGCAGTCTTGTAGTAGCAGAGAAAGATGTGTTGGGTTTTTCAAAAAATGTCTCAACTTGCTGGAAGAGCCGGACCATCTAGTATGTTGTCTTCTGAATTTTTAAGAAGTGAAGAGTTTCTGTGCATTGTTTTTTACTAGTTTATGAGAACAACCTTTTGACTGATTAAGTGTGGTGAATAGGTGGTACGTGCACTTGCTCACGAACAATTTGCTAGGCTCCTCTTGACTTACAATGAAGAACTGGAGTTGGCACCTGAAGCACTTCCAGTAGAATCTGAAGTCACCATTGCTGATGCTGAAGAAGAATCCTTTGAGTTTATGAATGGGTTATATGCATCGAATGTCCATGATATAGTTTATCCCCCAGTTCCTGCAGTAGATCCTAACAATGAAAGGAGTCAGGAAAAACTTGATCTTGAAAATTCCACAGAGATGACATCTGGTGATAGCGCATCTTCTTTTGGGCTTGTATCATCAGGTATTGCAAATGTAGCAGGCAAGGATAACGTGCCAAGTTCTAGTGATGAGGATTTTATGGTCTGCAATGTGTCAAAAACTTCTGATCATGAAATCCAGACCGTTGCTGATCCAATATCCTCGAAGCTCGCTGCAATTCATCATGTCTCTCAAGCCATCAAGTCTCTCAGATGGACGCGCCGAAGGCAAAGCACCAAACCAGAGCTGAACCTTAAAAATGAAATTGAGGATGAACTACCTTCAATGGATTTCTCTGTTTGTGCCTGTGGCGACACTGACTGTATTGAAGTTTGTGATATCCGTGAATGGCTCCCAACTTCCAAATTAGATGATAAATTGTGGAAACTTGTTTTATTGCTTGGGGAGTCTTATTTGGCTCTTGGCGAAGCTTATAAGGATGATAGCCAACTTTATCAAGCCTTGAAGGTCGTAGAACTGGCATGTTTGGTTTATGGATCAATGCCTCATGACACCAGATTTATTTCTTCAATGGTTTGTAGCTCGTTATCCCAGGTGGAAGTTGACATCAGAAGTGAAAACACAAGGTCCTTTGTTAGTGATGATCGTCTTGCTTTCGGTCAGCTGTCTTCAAATTACTTGTTTTGGGCCAAGGCTTGGACGCTAGTTGGGGACGTGTTTGTTGACTTTTACCTGGTAAAGGGTGAAGATGCCTCAAAGCTAGCAGAAAGGAAAGGAAACACCAAAGACTTGAGAATGTCATCTGAAGTCTTGAAGGAAGTTGAGAGGCTCAAGAAGAAGCTGGGGCAATTCAACCAGAATTGCAGCTTATGTTCATTAGTAAATTGTAGCTGCCAGAGTGACAGGGCGAGTAGTGGAAGCAGTGCAAGTAGCAGTACTCGAGAAACTCGCTCATCAGGTTATGGCAGAAAGCAGTTTAAAAAATCGTATATCACAAACAGCCATTATTCACGTCCTGGAGATTTTGAAAATGTCACAGTTGCTCATAAAGGGGACATCAGAAACACTAATGAAAGTAAACATCTTAAGCATAACAAGACCGATAAAATCAACAAAAGTTCTGATAGGATAGCAGATGCTATGCAGGATGTGAACTTGGCAGCTGAGGTAGATGGTACGGGGTCTAGGGTAGATACTCCATCTGAATCTTCTTCCAAAGGTAAAACTGCTATGAAAAGTGGTGGTATCTTTAAGTACTTGAGGGGTTCTATAACTGGAGATGCTGATTATACTCTCTCTGTTGCCTTGAATTGTTATGAAGAAGCTCGAAAATCCATGAATGAACTTCCTGCTAGTTCAGCAGAATTAAAATCTATAGTCAAGAAGAAAGGATGGGTGTGCAATGAACTAGGACGACATAGGGTGGAAAGGAAAGATTTGGGCAAAGCTGAAATTGCATTTGCTGAGGCTATTAGTTCTTTTATAGTAGTCGAGGATCATACTAATATCATTTTGATCAACTGTAATTTGGGACATGGACGAAGAGCGTTAGCAGAAGAGATGGTATTGAAGATTGAAAGTCTCAAAGAACATGCTGTCTTCCACAGTGCATATATGCAGGCACTTGAAACTGCCAAAATGCAATACAGTGAATCACTCAGGTATTATGGGGCAGCAAAGACAGAACTAAATGCTTTAGCTGAAAATGAAGGTTCTGTCTCAAGCAGTTTGAAGAATGAAGTAAATACACAGTTTGCTCATACATATCTAAGACTGGGCATGCTATTGGCAAGAGAAGATACTGTTGCTGATATTTATGAGAATGGAGTCCTCGAAGATTGCTCTATTTCTAGTCTCACTCTAACTCAGAGAGAACATAGAAAGCACGAGATATCGGCAAATGATGCCATCCGGGCGGCTATGTCTATATATGAGTCACTTGGTGAGTTGCGTAGACAGGAGACTGCATATGCTTATTTTCAATTGGCATGCTACCAACGTGATTGTTGCTTGAAGTTTCTAGAGCCGAATAGAAAGAAAAACAATCTAGCAAAAGGTGAAAACAGTTTGGTTCATCGGGTAAAGCAGTATTCCTCCTTAGCAGAAAGGAACTGGCAAAAGTCCATGGATTTCTACACTGCAAGTACGCATCCCCTGATGTACCTGACTATTCTGATTGAGAGATCAGCCTTGTTATTTAGCCTCTCAAGTTACCTTCACTCAAATGTGGTATGTCTTGGTTTTTCCTCTTTATTTATTGGTTTGATTTTTAGTATCTGTTCATCTTGTTTTCATGACAATTCTAGATACAACGTGAATGATAATTTTGTGTCAGAATATTACCATTTCACATTATGGTTAGAAACAAACTATTTTATGCTGAGTTACGTGCTGTGATTATGGTGCAACGTAGAATACTAAAATACTTGTTTTCGGTGCATCCTTATGATGAATTCTTGACTTGTGAGGGATCTTAAAGATATTTACTTATGAAGTTTATTCGACGAAAGTCTTCTCCTCTAGATGTTACCTTTTCTCTCAGAGTTTATTAAAAGCTTATTTGGATAAGCAAAAAAAAGAAAAAAGTTACTTTTAGGTATCTTTAATTTCTAAACACGTTAATCATGTTTCTTTTTTCTCAACTTGAAAAAGTTAATTATTTTGAAGTAACTTATTATATGTTTGGGAAGTGTTTATAAATGATTTATTTAATGGATAGAAATAAGTGGTGGATAAGTTGATAGTACTTGTGAATCCCTGGAAACGTGTAGATGGAAAGTTGCTTGAGTGTTTATAAATAGTTTATAAACATGAGCCAAACATAGGCTTATTGTCAAACTAACTTATTTCTTTTCAAACAAACTTATTTACTTATCAGTAAACCTCTGACATGTTGCTTGTCTACCAGTTCCTTGAATCAGCTCTATCTCGCCTGCTCGAGGGATGCAATATATCTGAAAGCAAGTCACTGAGCTATGATAATCCCGAGATTTGTGCTAAATTTTGGAGTCAGCTGCAGATGCTCCTGAAGAGTATGTTGGCCATGACACAGTCAACAAAAGCAAACAAATCTTCTGCCAGTCCTCAGCAAACTCCATCGAATAAGTCAGTCGATGCTAACAAACTGAGGGAGCTTTACAAGATTTCTTTGAAGTGCACTGATTTTAGTCAGTTACACGAAATGCACAGGTTGTGGGCATCATAACTATAACTCTTCTAAGTTCCAGGTAATGGTAATATGACCCTCTGGCATTGAGTATGATAATCAAATTAAAATCCATGTTGATTTTTCACCCCCTCTTGGTCATGTTGCTTTCTTGCTTACTATAATAAAAGCGATATTCACTATCTTTAGAACTACTTTTGGAAGGAATGATCATAGGTTTGTTGAAAATTCATTGTAAGACGTTGATATGTGACTGTGTTGTTAAGTTATTACATATTTATAAGGTATAGTGTGTTGTAGTTATTTAATTATATTCATGTTTGAATACTTTTGCTAAATTGGTAGGTGTATAATAGTCAGTTGCATTACAGCAACATGGGGTAAAATGTTAATTTTTTTTTTAAATGAATGTAAAAACTGACAACTAGATTTGTTTAAAATTGATTTTTCTTATTACACAGGAAAAACTCTTATAAATAACAAAGAAAAGAAAAGAAGAATTGCCAAATGATCACTTTCCTGGGGTAAGGGCACAAATGTGTAAGGTGCCGCCGGTACACTCTCACTCGAATCTAGTAGGATCTCTTGGAAGTAGGTTGGTTTCTTGTGAGTTGAATCACTAGATGTAGCATACTTTCCATCATTTAATCCAGAATAGGTGAAAGTCAATCGTAGTTTCTCTCTCTGAACCCATCTGAGCGTTTCATGTGCCACGTTCCAAGAAAACTTCGTCTCCTCGATACAAACATTTTGATATATTACAGTTTATGTTCCATTTCTCCTAAAAGTGCTTAAAAGTCATCTCTACGTACAGCAGGGAAAAAGTTGGATGATTGACCTCGGAAAACCTCATTATATACATGGGGAAGTTCTGAGTATTGATACTGGCATACATTTGGCTGGATATGATACCCAACTCGCTATATCTAAACTCATTTTTCAATCACATTTAACCAATATACTTATTTGCACTTAAATCCAAAATTTATTCCTATTTTTTAATTATTCAAAAAAAAATCATTGTTACGTAACTCATTTTTTGTCATAATGGGGCTCAAACAAGGGCGGTTCCTCCTAGTTTGAGGTCTATTCAGTACTTCTCACTTTAGTGGAGAAGAGATGGACTGCAAAGCGAGAAAAAAGAGGGCAAGCTTGACAGAGTTACTGAAGCGATAACATAGAGCAAGTTGTATAATTAGTTTTTAATTTTTTAAAATGTCTAAATTTCCGTTAACTTGTAACATTTACCTTCAGTATTTTGTGCCCTACTGTGAAGAAAATCTAAGGATCCGTTTGATGACGAAGATGAAATTATTAGGGTAGAAAAGAAATGAATTTTTCTAGGAATTAGAAGTTTAATATTTTTCAAGTTTTGTTGTTTAATTAACATTATTTTTCACAAAAAATAAAGTAAAACATAGCTATTTTAATCATTTTTTTTAATTTTTCATATATTTCTACTTGATAATAATAATGTTAATTTTAGAAAAAAAATAAGTAAATCAATTAACAACTAAAATGATCAAACGTGACGCAAAAATATTTGTCAACTAACATGAAAATCATTTATCTACTAAATCAAAGACAAATGAATTTCATGAAATCATGGTTGTCATATGATGCTAGGTAAGAATTTGAATTGTAGGCCAAAAAATATCAATTAAATAATGTTAAAACTTGGAAAAAGGTAAATGAATTCCGTCGTACAAGGCAAATCACTCCAATCAAGCACTAACTAAGTGTCATAAAATTGCACGGCAGCTCTAGTGCCCTTTAAGGACATCCACTATGTCTTTCAAAACACGAGCTAGGGGCGGGTGCCCTTCAAGAGCATCTTTCAAAACACGAGCTAGGGGCGGGTGCCCTTCAAGAGCATCGGAGCATTTTTATAATAATTTACTATTAGCAAGTTTCTTTGGAACTTTTAAAGGCAAGAAAGACGATATGTAATTACAATCAATTTTTAAGCTTCTACTTGGTAATCAATTTAAAGTTTATAAACAACACATTTTCTCAAACTACTTTTTAACTATATACATTTTTTAAATTACTTTTTAATAATATATTTTACTTTGAAAATATAACATATTTTGTTTATAAAAAAAAAAAAAAAAAAAGGTTTTACCAAAGAAAGTAACGTTTCGAAATTTTGTACTAATTAAAGCAAAATTTTCAGAGAAAAAAAATATAGAATTACGTGACGATTTAACAAAAATTATTTTTTAATCGTTAAAAATGAATGAATTATGTATATGCAACTATATTAAAATAATATATCGGATCGGGGTGTTTCAGTAATTTCATGGCATCTAAAATCCAGAAAACAAAACCCACTTCCGCTCCCTCTCCCTCTCCCTCTCTCACCGCTACCATACATCCTCCAATTCTCTCCGGCGAACTCCCTTTTTCCAATCCCATACGGTGCGAAAACCCCATAATTCCCATCGAATCTCTAACTCACATCTCACATATATACATACACTGTGTGTATACCTCATAATGCTCGAATGGCTCAGTACAGGCAATCCGGAGGTTTCTTCAATGGCGGCATGCGAAACGGCGGAGACCACCTCTCGATCGGAGTGCGAGGTGGAGGAACTACTTCCTCGGTCCCGTACCACCACCGCCGACGATTGAAAGAGCCACACAGTTACAAGATCTCGATCGGATGCTGCATCGTGATACTCGCCTTCATTCTCTCCGTTTCGGCTTTTTTCTATTTTGCTTTGCAAAGTAAAGGTACACATCGTGATCTATTGGATATTACGAGTGTGATTTTGGTTATTTATGGAAACTGAGTTTTCACTGTGTGTGAATTTAGTTTAAGTTTATAATTATTGATTGATTTGTTATATGCAAGTTATTGGAAAGGAAAGGAAACTAAACTAAAGAAATTCTAAGTGATTATCAGATTGATAGTTAGCACAGATCAAACCGTTAGTGCCTACTGTTATTACTAGTTTGTTGTTTTTGAAGTGAGGGAATTTACATTTTCAGCAGCAGAAAGTAATGGTATAAATTATGAATTTCTCCCGTTCATTTGTGAAATTTCAGCTGAGAAAGAGGACGTTCTTGTAATAGTATTTAACTCCAATAATTATTGTGATAACAAGTGACATAGGTCAAATTTTGAATATTATAATGCATTTGGAGATGCATAAGATTTCATATGATGGAATTGAAAAGAAGTTTGGAAATTCAGTAAAATACGTGGTTTATAAAGTCAACTAAGAGCTTCCATTCGACGTATTCATCTATTAGTGCTTACTATTCCAATACAGTATATCAATTTTTGGAACGTTGGGTTTCCTTGTTTGTTCACCTGGTGTTCGTTAATATGGAACTAGGCCTCAAGATTGGAGTTTGCCAAAAATGAATTCAATAAATGGAAACATTTAAAATTCCATTGCCAATGCCCTGATCTCTGCAGTCAATCATATCAGTAGAATTTTATTAGTCCATATTAGTCGGTAGTCTATAATATGACATTTACTTAATCTGTCCATGTTAGCAGCAGAAACAAACTGGCATAGAGCTCAAGACAATGACGTGGAAAATGATACCGATTTTCTCATGAATGTGACCCGGACACAGAAATCCGAAGAGCTCAAGTTTGGACATGGATCTGTTTTGCATGGCCGGGACTCACGGTATTGGGACAAGGATGACAGAAGAAGAGATGAAGATTACAGCGAAGAGGAATTGGAGCGAGGGCGGGATGAATCCCCAACTAAGGTTCATGCTGCAATGAGAATTAGGGATAATAACTCTTATACTTCTGATTCTGATAAAGTTTTAAATAACAGAAGAAATGGTTTATACAATGAGGCTGGGCGTAATGAACTAAAAATGTTTGAAGCTGAATACGAGGCTTCTTTAAAGAGTACTGAGCAGTCAAAACGTGTACAGAGCAATAAAAATCAGCAATCAGGCGATGCTTCTTTAAGAAAGCATGCATCTGCTGATGCTGATGATGAATATGATGATGGTATTGATTTACAGGATGACCAAATTGAAGAATATGATGATGTTGGACATGACGATGAGGAGCATTCTGGAGTCCATGAATCCCACAATGGAGAATTTTCCCATGTGCACAATGCTAGAAATAAAAACCGAAAAAATATTGGGGAGGCTGATAAAGCTTCCACTGATTTGTCCAACGAGGAATCACTTTTAAACTCTCAGCATTCCAAAGTCATTGTCAATTCCAGACATGTCAGTTTTCTTGATGGTCAATCTGTTCGAAGAACAACTCCTGAAAGGCGCTCAGGTTCCAAAAAGAAGACAAAACGTCGAAGAACCTCTGGTAATCATTTGTTCCGATAATTGCACCAGTAAGAAATTTCCTATTTTTTTGTTAATGTACAGGTTACTTGTTTTCCTTGGTCAGTTTTTGGTTCTGTGTGAACTAAAATAATGAACTCTGATTAAATTGTATTTGACATAGCACTATTCTTATTCGATTCTATGAAGATTTTTATCCATGCCATAACTCTGAAGTAGATTTTGTGATATTAAAAATCAACACGCATAATAACAAACTAAGCCTTATACCTAATAAATAACAGCTAAATAATTCCTTTTCAGCTGCTCCATTTGATTGATCGTTAAATGCCTATATCTACTAGGAGATCCAATGTATCTAGATACTTCGTGACCATAACAGGCTATGTCTCTGTCTGTCTCTCCCTCTTCTAATTTGTTCTATGTAAATCTCATCACTCTTATGAACGTGATTCTCTGCAGGTCTAGTATAAGTTGCTTCGAGAACAGAAAATGAAATACTTGTAGATATTTTTTCATTACTAAGTACTTGACTACTTGGTGTAATGAATGAAAGAAAGAAAGAAAGAATGAATGAATGGTTAACATTGGTTCAATTGTATTATATTGCTATAATGACAAGTGGCCTGACATTGTGTAGACTCAATCAAGTGATGTACAGAATGACCTATTCTATAGCTGCTGTGCAGCATGGAAAATATTAATTGAAACAAAGGCTAGTGTAATGGTTAACACGAGTATATTGATATGTAAGCAAAACGGAAATTGAAGTTTATGATGCTTAGCATGTTAAATATTTGAAATAACTAGATGAGTTATTTCCCGCGCTTTTACTAAATTTGTTATTTGTTTGGATTTCAACTCCAAAATTTCAGGTTCCTGTGAGATGAAAATGTTGAATGCATCTTCACTGCTTGTAGAGCCTTTAGAAAGTAGAAAATTTGCAAGATTTTCCCTACAATTTACAGAAACAGAAGATAAGCCCATTGAAGATGAAAGATGGGAACCCAAATTCGCTGGACATCAGAGTCTCAAAGAAAGGGAAGAATCTTTTATTGCCCATGATCAGAAAATAAACTGTGGCTTTGTAAAAGGTCCAATAGGATCTCCAAGTACAGGATTCGACTTGGCTGAAGATGATGCAAAATACATTAGTAGTTGTCACATTGCTGTGATGTCTTGTATATTTGGGAATTCAGATCGCTTGAGATCACCAATGGGCAAAACGGTACTTTACCCCTTCCCACTTTGTTCTTTATTAAGTTAATTAAGAAGATTAAAATAAAATGAAAAATAGAAAATGATGAATACTAACACAGAGTAGGATGTCGGTTTAGGGTTTTGATATAATCAATCTGAACAATTAAAAAGTGTTCTATTAATCCGTTTCTTCTGTTCTTTCTTTTTTATCCTTGTTTTATATTTGAAATGGAAAACAAAAATAGGAAAACATGCTTCAATATGCAGATCCACTTGGCTTTTTATGATTTGTTTAACACGTAGGATTTCATTGGTACATTTGTTACTTGTTAGAATGAATACAGCTTGTTTAATGAAATCTGATTGTTGTCTTTTTTATTTATTTTTATTAATAATGCTAACCTGCTTTACCTGTTTATATGGCTGGCATCCCCATTAGCATCTCATCAACTAAATAATGTGGCTTATTTTCCTCTTCCAAATCATTATATAGCAATATATGCCCATCTCTGCCAGCGTTTCATAGTTACCAGTTTGTGGAGTTGAACTTGTAGCATCCAATGAGCTGGCCAATGCTTCTGATCTAACCTTTTTTTTGTGCTTTATAATTTCAGGTCTCTCGTCTGTCAAGGAAAAATGTATGTTTTGTAATGTTTGTGGACGAAGTTACTTTACGTATGCTTTCTTCAGAAGGTCATATGCCAGATAGAATGGGCTTTATTGGGTTGTGGAAGATTGTGGTTGTGAAGAATCTTCCTTACACTGACATGCGGAGAGTTGGGAAGATACCAAAATTTTTGCCACACCGTCTTTTTCCTTCAGCCAGGTACATTAAGCTCCTGTTTGATACTCTTTTTTTTTTTTTGGAAAATAGATTATGGAGTAGTGAATTTTGGGAGAGAGTGGTTAAAAAGTAGGAAATTTTTTGGGTTTATGTGAAATTATTATATTGGAGAATGTGTGGTTGAAAATGACTTTCGAAGAAATGAGTTTTTAATGGTGATCAAACAAGAACACTGATTAATTATCCATTTCGTTGTGATAGTCAAACAAAATATCTCAATAATGGAGGGAGTATTGAGTTCTGCAACATATTAGTAAAGATGATTGAGAGGATATAAGATCAATCACGAATTCTTGACTCGAATTTCAGCTACACGATAATAAAAATTTATTTTTCCTTCTACTCAAGGAAATAATTTCTGAATTTAATCTTTTCTTTTCTTTTGCTCGAGAATTTTTCACTTATAAATTGCTAAATAACTGTTCCTTTTGAGTTTTACTTTTTCCATTTACTTCTGGAAATTATTTCAGGTACTCAATTTGGTTGGATAGTAAACTTCGTCTCCAACTCGATCCAATTCTTATCTTGGAATATTTTTTGTGGAGGAAAGGTTATGAATATGCTATATCCAATCACTATGACCGCCATTGTTTATGGGAAGAGGTTGCCCAAAATAAGAAGCTTAACAAGTACAACCATACTGTTATAGACGAACAATTTGCATTCTATCAAGGTGATGGGATGAAAAAATTTAATGCATCAGATCCAAACAAGCTTCTTCCGAGCAGTATGATTTTTGTCATTTTCCTTTTTTTTAATTCTTTTCTCTCAGCATAATCTTTGTACGTGTATAATATTTTTGTTTCTTTAACAGATGTACCTGAAGGGTCTTTTATTGTTAGGGCCCACACACCAATGTCAAACTTGTTCTCTTGCCTTTGGTTTAATGAAGTCGAACGGTTCACTCCTCGTGACCAGCTAAGTTTTGCCTATACATATCACAAGTTGAGAAGGATGAACCCCGAGAAGCCCTTTTATCTCAATATGTTCAAGGTGAGCCCTCCCTTGCATCTTCACTCTAATTGAGCATAACCTACAAAGCAAAGTTGACCAAACATTTTCAGTTTTCTTTTGCACTTTAGTGCTTGTTTGGCATGCAAACCTACATTTTCTGTTTTCTTTTGCACTTTAGTGCTTGTTTGGCATGCAATACTATGTACAATGAACAAGATTCTAGCTTATATTTCTTTCGTGATATTGTCTAAAGACCTTTTATATGTAATACAGGACTGCGAGAGGCGAAAGATTGCAAAGTTGTTCCGTCACAGGTCTGAGGAGAGAAGGAATATTACCCAACATGAGACGGCATAGTTTTCAACACGATGTTGAGCTTAAATGAGAACCCAGTTCATTTTTCTGTTCAAAATGTATTGCCACGAGTGAACCGTTTCTTTCCAAGTGATTTTGCAAAGTAGCAGAGTGGAGTTGTGATTCTGATATCACACAGTGAATGTAAATTGCCAAATTACCATGAAGAATGACCGATACGTACTGCTTTGATTGAAAACAAGTTCAGTTTTGGTGGCTCCTCATTCTGCTTTAAGGAAAAGGGATAGTAAATTCATATAGCTTATGTTCATTTTAATCTCCAATACCGTACGGAAAATGAAGCACCCAATATTTTTATACCAGAGATATTCAATAATGATAATTCAATTTCACTTTGTATATTTTTAGAAATTTGGGTGCCATTTTGTTCACAGATTGATATATTTTGGTGGGTCATTCAATTCTGTACAAGACAGTGATGCTTGGGTATTTTCTTATAGGATTCTGTCTGTAATGTAGCCTGCAAAAACCTGTTTTCTTTGCCCATGTCGATGGATTTATGTGATTGAAGGCTATTGCTGTTGAAAGAAGTATTTTCAAGGAAATTCAATTTTCTGAGCAAGAACTTCAGTGTCTACATAAACCATATGCCGATTCAAACTAAATTGTGCTCGAAAACTATGATGAAAATGAATTATGTTTATGTCAACAGCCCCGGTTCTCGATAGAACTACGAGAATTATGTACAACAAAAACCCTTTTCATCAAGATCTTGATAAGCAATGAAATGCTTAGTTTTTTTCAAAAAGCAAGTGTCCAATAGATTTCGACAACTTCAAGGTTTTAACACAGCTTATTTGTACATCTCTATCAGGGGAAAACATTTCAGAATCAGCCACAAGTTTTCTTGAGAATTCTTCATTCAAATCCTCCCACAACATTTCCATTTTTCCTCGTTTTCAATGTCGTCTTCTTCTGCTCTTCGCTCTATCTTCTTACCGTGCAAAAAGTTCTTTCTTTGATTCTTGTTGCAAGTTTCTTGCTTTTTTCTTTATTACCTAATCTTTCTGGTTTTTCATGTGGTGCACCAGAAGGGCGGTGAGTCAATGAAGTGTGGTGGAGAATCGGCGGTCGTGGTAGGGAAGCTGAATTCTTCTTCTTGTTAATTGGCCATGGATTTGTGTGGCTGGATTGTGTAAAAAGGGGTGTGAAGAGCTAATGGGGTGGTTGGTAGTGTGAAGCTTTGGCTGATGATCATGTATGGAAATTTTTAGGTAAACATCTACGACTTGTTAACTAATAACTTGTTAATATGGATGGGTCGGTCCCATTCAAATTTGTGTTATTGAGTTGAGTGAATTATCATAATGATCCGAGAATAATGTTGGTGAAGTATATTGCCACCATAGATTCTATTCATTGCACCACTTTATATTACCACGACTAATAAAGTATAATAAATACACTACATTACATATACAAATATACCCTTCATCTAATTAGTAAAAAAAAATTGATAAAAAGTTTGTACGCCACAATCCCAAATTATTCCCCTTCTTCCTCATCCCACCCTTTCCACCATCATCAATCCACCCCTCAGTTGGGTTTTCCAGCATCAAGAATTATTTCTAAACAGCACCAAAAAAATCATATTCATTCTCATTAAGAATTATCTCCACTAATTCAATATTTCTTTAAAAGTATCCGGTCTCATGAAATTTGTTCCTCAATGGACTTCAGACAGTAAGCATTTAAATCACTGAATCTAATTCTAGAAACCGTTATAGGAAGGGTTTGCAAATTCCTCCGCACATGGTGTTGCTTTTCCAATTGAAGCAGTTATAATCTTTTCAAAATAAATCAAAACAAGTGGAAAACCTAAAAATTAGTAGAATTTGTTTCAAAATTCAAATACCACTTAGTTCGATTGCAGAAATGGAGAATTCAGTGATGGTTGTGGGGCTTGATGACAGTGAACATAATCAATATGGGATCATGCTACACTTACCTTGGAGCTTACCTCCGAGGTGACCGCCCCCTCCCACGGGCTCCACCCCCTCCGTGTGAGAAGGGGGTCACCTCGAGGGTAAATCCAAGTCCCGAGGTGCTTTTTGTTGGAATTATATATACCCATAGAGTATAATTCACGACATTCGAAATAAAATGTTTATTGATTGTATTAATATAAAGTTGCATTTGTCCATGAGTCGATTTAATATTACAGATTGATTGTTTAAGTTGTTAAACACAGAAAGACTCAATTTGTAATTCGATCTAAAATTAACGTTCACGATCAGTAAATAAATATGGACAATTTATTTTGATAAGATCGTCTCAGTTTTATTAAAGTCTATCTTTGACTTTGGTAATAAAATTGAGAGTACGTTTGGAACGTATTGGACGGGACCACGTGAAATTAATTTGTGACATTAACCATACAAGTTTGATTTCACTTGACTATTGTACGTGGGACCTTAATCCTAATCGGATAATGGACTTCGATTACTAACTTGAAGTTCTTTGAGGTATCAATGGATGAGATTAATTGCTGATCAATATCTCGGTACTTTGGGAATTAAAGTGAACTAACGAGGAACATATATTCGTATTATGGAATCCGTCACCTTTTAGGTATGATCATAATCTCACTGGTTCTTCTAGTGGATAGTTGAGTCTGAGTTCAGTAATTCGACAGTGACTGTTGAATTCTATGATGTGATGTGATCACATCGAATTGTTAGATAGAAGATGAGAGTTGAGAATTTATGAATATTCAGAGAAGGGCATTTTGGTCATTTTAACTTGCTTCGAATATTCAAGTTGATCGACGGGGGTAACATGTAAGAACAATAAGTCAGAGGATATAATTATTGATTAATTGTTTCAGTAATTTCAATTTTACTAAGAGTGCAATCTCGTTCTTTTAGTGGAATAGAATGTGATTAATAAATTAATTTTGACTGATCAAGAGTTGATCGGGTCATAATTAATTTATTGGAGCTTAGTTTAATTGGGTCCGATCAGGTTCCCTCGGTGGCTTCACTATAATGGGTTTGTACATGCTTATTACTTGTATTGGGTTTTGCAGAAATGGGCCCGAGTTATGGTACTAGGTCTGGTAGGGTTTTGGAATGTAAAAATGTTACAAATAGTCTCCTAAGACTATTTTTCTTAACCTAATTAGAAAAGTGGCGAGACACACACTAAAGTGTGTAGTGTTTGTTTTCTCTTTACAAAAGAAACCATAATCTTAGTTTAACCTAGGTCTTGAGAAAGGTGACCACACAACTGCACAACTGCCATTGGAGAACACCGGGGAAAGTTTGAAGGTTTGAAACTTTGGTGGAATCAAGAAACAGTTGATGAAGATTATTGTAAAGCACGCTACAAGAGTAATCTCCTCAAAACAATTTTTGTGTGCAAAATTTTATTTATTCCAAGTTGAATACATAGAACAGAAAATCCTGTAACGGGATGATCTAGTCACAAGAAATCAATTTTTGTGAGTAGAGCAACCTGAGTTCCCAACAATTGGTATCAGAGACAGGTTTTTTATATTGTTTCATGTATTTAGGATTAAATAATTTTGTTATGCATGTATTAGTTGAGCGGTGTTAGGTTTTATGTGATTTGATTGTTATTGGATGAATGATGTTTGATTGAACAAGTTCATAGCCTTAGAATTTTTATTGTAAATTCTTGTATTTGTATTATCGAGTTTTGTAACAAAAGGGGTGGATTACGACTCCATGTTTTCCCTTTTGATTTTTTTTTTGCAATAGAATTAGGGTTTATATAATTTCTATTGTAATTGTAAAATTGGAAGGACTAGATCTGCGTTTTTCAGTTTGAAGGGGACAAATTCTACATTTTCTAATTAGGGGACTGCTTTGGAAATTTCGGAGGACCTGGCCTGCAAATTTCAGTGGCTGGGCTAAACTTCACCATCTTCAGAACTTGGAGGAACTTCACTGCAAAATCACCAAAAACCAAAACAAACCAGGTTGGTCACATGCAACGAATGATGACAGCGCCTGTGAGGACTGCCGCTGCTTTCGGTGACTGTAGTGGCACATTTGGTACCTTGATCTACCCTTGATAGCAGCAGATCGGGAACGTAGTCAATGTTACGTTTTCGGTCGAGGTTCAGCCGCCTGTGCGTGGCGCGTTGTGCTTGTCGCGGCTACGCTGCCCGACGATGGAGGAGGCTGTTGGCGACTTCCTCGCGGTTTTCTCTTAGTCATTTCCGGAGAGTGACGAAGAAGGCGGGGCAGAGGGCCACATCGCTGCTGCATTTTTGGCATCGCGCCCGTGCGTGGTACAGCGGTGGTCACGCAGCAGCCATCATGGCGACAAAGATGGTATTTGAAGACTTTATTGAATCCCACCATGAGGTCCGATTTTACTTCGTTGGCAGACTTGGTTGAAGGCGACTGAAATTCCATCCAGTTTCTGTGTCGCCATGTAGAAAGGAGAAAAAAAATGGATTGATGCAATTGGGCCTTCTATTCACTTGGACCGGTTTGTATCAGTTGGGCCAATTTTGAGTGAAATTAAATATGGCCCTGAAATTATAAAATTGGTCCATTTTGATGAATTGCAATGTGGGCTAAATTGTTTAGCCGGGCCAATGCAATGTGGACTGAATTTTACAATGGACTGGAATATTTAATTGGATCACTGCATTTGGAATTTGACAATTGAGTTGAAGGCTGAAGGTTTGCAGTTTTGGATTGGACACTTACAAATGGGAATTGAAGAATTGGGCCGGCTTGTGGCTCAATAGACTCTTTATTAATTTGTAATTGTGTGTCTAGGTTTGGGCCATAAATTATGTTCTTATTTATTTTATTATCGCATTTATTTATTGCTTTAATTAAATTGTGAATGAATGTCATTAAATAACATGTCATGTAGATCGCATATACACCGCTCTAGGTACTATACTGTCATGCATTGTTTTATATTTTATTTTCTTTTCTAAATGTTAGATTAGAAAATAAATATATTTATTAATAATTAAATTGATTTTAAGAGTTAAAATTGATTGGTAATTATTAAATTAAAACCCAACAGTTCAAAATATTAAGTTAGTGAGGGTGCAAAATATTTTGAACCCACGGCCTCCCCTATTAGCCTATTAGTAAAAATTTGTGTATGCCTCGTGCTAATCTAATTAGTCTCCCTATAGGAGGGCTGCACTGTTTTGATTACTAGATTGAGCCCAATTAAGTGATGATTTTTAAGTGTGAATTAATCATGATTACCATATAGGTGACATAATTAATTTTGTACTTGAAATATTATTAATATAGGGGTTAGACACTTAAATCAATGACATCGTGGGGACTTCCTATAGAATATCCAAACGATGTCAATGATAGCCAAATTTTAACGACTATAAATTAAATATTGCATGAGATGCTAGATATATTTAATTTAGTGGGAGGGTCCCAACTTAGCCATAAATCACATTTATTTCTCCTATAGAGAAATGTGTTTAAGATTTTGGGGTTTTAGGTTGTCGTCATATTATAGTAGTTTTGGGTCTACTTGTGCATAATTTTTTATTCATGCATCATATATGAAAGTATTCACCATTTATGCAACTCGTGTATTTTATTTGAATGTCGTATTTCCACAATTAGTTATATGTTTAGACATCACCAACTAATTGGCGAAAACTGCAACATGTCTCGTTATAATTCTTTCTACTTATAACATTTATTTGTGCTAGGAAATCCTTGTTCAATAATAATTATAAATCTTCCAATGAAAATGGTTTTATTTTGATGAGATGGTTTATTGCATAGTTTTGATTCTCATATCAAGTATTTTGCAATAAAAACATCAGAATAGGACAACCAATTTTATTTTCACGATGGAAGGGTATTTATGATAATTTGAACATTTTAATTATGGAGTTATACAAAATATGCTATCAAGTTATAATATATCTCTACTTATGAACCGATCGCGTTTTTGCAAGAGACCATTTGGTAAAACATGATTTGTCACTTTAACGTGGTGGAGGTTCCACTTGCAAACATTGATTCATGTGACATAATGCTTGAGAAATCTTTTAAGATGATCTCTTGCGGTTCAGTGTGGACTATATTCACCAGGATGAACGTATCCCTGAAAGGTTCAATGTAAGCTATTCATAGAGAAGATATTATTTTAAAGCAACGAATAGTATGGTAGGCCTCTAACCTTTTTTTCTTTTGAGAAAAGATAGGATTAATGAGGAGGTAGCTTCCTTGGAAACTCTATAATGGAGTAAGACTCTATTCATTGTGTTATGGTTAGTAATTGAGTCTATCTTGATTATAGATTCTAGAATAACTAATCACTATTGCAAGTTGTTGCAATATGGTCCTAGGTGACCAAATGACACAATGAGATAGAGTATACTATAAGGATAAGCACGGGTACGGTAATATGGAAAGAGCCGTTGGGCTTTTATGTTTGCGAAACAATTTGATTGTTATTTTGTCTCTTTATTATTTGAGCGAAATTATTTAGCACTTAATCTCCAGTTATTAGTTGGAATTAAGTTAAATAATGCTCTTATTATTTCGAGACAAATGATTAACAATCTCAAAGCCTTGTAAATGGTTCTAAGTGTAATATTACTACAAATGATAAGGGATAGATGATTCCTTGTATTAATGAACTCTTTGATAAGATCTTAAGATAATCATATTTATCTAAATAAGATTGAAAGACTAGTAAATATAGCCTCTAAGTATTTTGGAGGTGGAATCTATGTGGGCTTTTGAATTTTATTTAGAGGGTAAAATGATTAAGATCTTAGGCTTGGTTACACTTATCCAAAACTCGATTTTAATACTAGTAAGGGATGGACCTCAAAAGGATCTGAGGTGGAATCTATACTGTTTTTCTGAATCTTGTTTAGAGGATTATATAACCAAGAGTCCTTATACATTATATGGACTTAAGAGTTTGAAGATTAATACACTTCGATATGAATGGATTCTTTTGTGCTCAAGATACGAGAGAGTACAAGTAATTCATCACTGTTATTGATGATCACTCCAGATCTCGATCATATACTTAATATCTCATTAATCCGAAATGTTGAAGAAATTCTAGAATTTTGGATAGAAGTTGAGAAGTAATTAAGAGAATCGAAATACTTCGATTTGATCGAGGTTTGTGTATCTCTCATATGAGTTTAGGAACCATTTATCGGAAAAGTAAAACAAGGTATTACCAAATCAATGATGAGTTATCCTCGTTACTAGTTTCATTTGGGAATGTATACCGGAGTTTCCTGAAATACCCCTAGAGTTGTGGCATGGGTGCAAGCCCAGTCTATACCACATTCAGATTTGGGGACGTTTGACACACAAGCTGAAAGGAAGGATTGACGAGATGGTGGCAACAATGAAGGTTTGATTATATATAAGGTATACAATGAAACTAGAAATTATTTTTTCTATAGTCCTCTGGTCCAGAAAGTATTTGTTGAGTACAAATGTGACTTTCTTAGAGGATAAGGCGTATAGAAGAATACAAATCAACAAGTAAAATTCTATTGGATGAGATGTTAGAACGTGGTTCAAACAACTTAATTCCAGGTTTCCGCATAGAATTAATCTTGATGATTTGGAACTTCCTACGGAACCGATGGTTGCTGATCCTAGTGGGAGAATGGGCAAGTGGTTCAACCACTATTCTTGCCTGGTGATCCTAATGGACAGGGGAAAACCAAAGGTTGTAGTCGAAATTGTTCTCACTGTTCTGTCCCTTCTTTATGTTCATAAAGAGGCAGTGAAGAGGTTGATCCCAATTAGGGATATACCAAGTAGTGGGAGGATAGGAAGGGACTCCGTTTGGACATAATGGAAATACACTTCCAGCGACTAATTGGAGTGAGAGGGTTGTAAGACCACTTTCTTGACGCTTATTCTACAGAGAGTCTTTTTAGACAGTCTCTACTGAAATAAGAGAAGAACTCCTCATTTAGGGAAGTGGTAGAAGTTATAGACTTGAAATCATGTATGTAAGGTGAATGTGAACTCGGAATTAGATTCCTAGTAATCCAACAAGTTTGGATATTTGTAGACGCACCCAATGTGGTCAAACCTATAGGGTGTGATGATTTTTAAGATGATAAAAGAATGGTAGATGGAAAGGTTGATACCTTTAGTACAAGGCTTATGGTTGTGGGTTTGTGAAACCCTTCTCGCCAATAGCCATGCAAAAGTTTACCTGGATCTTTTATCCATTGTCGTTCATTGTGAAAATGAGGTACGACAAATGGATGTCAAGATGTTGTTTCTTGAATGCATCTTGAGGAAATCATTTACAAAGTGTAATCTAATGAGTTCATATTAAAGACCATGAAAGTAAAATTCATGACTTGCAAGTTTCCAACTTTGGATTTGGGTAATTGTTCAAGATATGGAATATAGAATTTGATAGAAACATTGTGATACATGTTCTTGATCAAAATCTTGATATATCTTAAGTATACTCGTGTATACAGAAAGATGAGACAGTTTTCACAACTATTTATTTGAATGACACTCTACTTATGTGTGAGAGTATTTTCATTAAATAGTAGTTGGTACCAGCAATTAGACTTGAAGGACTGATAGATGACTGTCTATTTTTCTAGACATCCGTACTTTTCGGAGTGGGAGAAAAATGGAATAGAATAGTCTCAAGTTTCATGTAATAATAAGATACTATCTACATTTGCAATATTGAAGTCTTGAAAGAAATAATGTTCTTTGTGGACTTTATTTATCTTATGAGTATTCTCCTAAGACTCATGGTAAGATAGAGAAGGTTCCTTATGCTCCGGCTATAAGAAGCCTTACTTTGCACTAGATAGGTCATATCTTATGCTGGGGATATTGTTGGTGATTATTAGTTTGATCCAGGAGCAGATCATTGAATAGAGGTAAAGCATATACTGAAGTGTTTTCAGAAAACGAGTAAATGTTTGCTTATCTATTCAGTTTGTGATCTGATGGATTAAAACTAATTAAGATCTGATTTGACTAGGACTCTCGAGAGTCGTCAAAATTGGAATATAGTTGGGAGATAATGTGGTTAATTGGTTGGGTATAACACAATCTTGGATTGTTTGTTATACAACCGTGACTTACATTGAAAGGAGTTACTATCTTGGTTGAGGACATAATTATTAGTGTAATGATGGTGTTGACAAGATGGATTATTCGATGTTTCATGTATACTCTAAGGGCAAGTGGGAGATTGTTGGAATTATATATGCCCATAGAGTATAATTCACGACATTCGAAATAAAATGTTTATTTATTGCATTAATATAAAGTTGCGTTTGTCCATGGGTCGATTTAATATTACAGATTGAGTGGTTAAGTTGTTAAACACAGAAAGATTCAATTTGTAATTCGATCTAAAATTAACGTTCACGATCAGTAAATAAATATGGACAATTTATTTTGATAAGATCGTCTCGATTTTATTAAACCCTATCTTTGACTTTGGTAATAAAATTGAGAGTACGTTTGGAACGTATTGGACGGGACCACGTGAAATTAATTTGTGACATTGTGATGCGAACCCCTTCGGTGTGTTGACCGAAAATTCCCACAAAAATTTTAATACCAACCCAAGAAAGCTAAAGTGGTAAAATAAAAGATAAACACCTTAACCCAAGTTTAAATCTAATCCAAAATTCAAGGATTAACAAACCCTAGCCCAATGGAAAGAAATAAACAAATTCCAATGTGGCGGAAATAAACAACAACACAAGAATAATAATACTCAAGATAAAGTTGATTAATTTTCAAGAAAAATACAAGAACAAAGGAAGGGTTTTACCTCACCCAAAGGAGGAGCTTCTCTCAAGAGCTTTACATGAACAACCAAGTTATCTTACA
Organism: Ligustrum vulgare; assembly: GCA_963555705.1. Classification (NCBI taxonomy): domain Eukaryota; kingdom Viridiplantae; phylum Streptophyta; class Magnoliopsida; order Lamiales; family Oleaceae; genus Ligustrum; species Ligustrum vulgare. The sequence continues at coordinate 1,065,246 of OY743169.1, forward strand.
AATGACAAGAAAATGTGTATAAAAGGTACAAAATTGGGCAAAATGTGTAAATTTCGGAAATTGCAACAAAAACCCCGTTTTTGTGGAAATTGCAAGAAAAACCCCGTTTTTTGTGAAATGGGGTGTTTCGGTCGACCGAACTGGTCGACCGAACTTATTTCGATCGATCACTGGGTCGATCGAAACTGGACTTTCGGTCGACCGCCACTCATCCGAAATTGACTGAGGCTGGAACAAAATTCATCTGCAGAGTTTCGGTCGACCGGAATGATTTTGGATCGACCGAAATTGGCTGATTCCAATTTCTTCTTCTTTTTGGCTCCAACTTGATTCTCGACTTGCTTTTCTTGATTTATTCACATTGTTTAGCCTCGAATCTTGAACCTCTTCAACTTCGGATCTCGTCATGGGTCCCACGGGCACGTGCATCGAGGTTTGGCTTTCTCGATTCTCATCATCCCTCCCTCTTGAAAAGGATTCGACCTCGAATCTTGATTGAATGCACCGTCGTGAAACTCCTTGAACTTTGATCTTGCAACATTGTGTACCACAGGTTCATGCAATGAAGTTGGACTTTCGCGATTCTCATCATCTCCTCCATCTCGAAAGAGATTCGACCACGAATCGGCACCTACAATAAAAATAGAAAATTCAGACACAATAAATGTAACTGAAATTTCATACTCACCGTGCAAAATCAATTTGTAGGCGTTGCCAAAAGCTTGAGATGTGCCAACACTGCCAAGTAGCAATTTGGATTTTATTTGATCGGGGGGTCGCTCCTTCCACGAATGGGAATACATCCGGCCGCCCGGGTCAAATGGAATATGCTTCCTACCATGGTTGGCATTGGAAATACATTGTATACCAATTCCCTCAAATGGAAGCTCGAGCCTCCTGCAAAGGGGCTTAACCAAAGGTGCATTCTCGTGGCCACCTAAACCAACTCTTTTTTCAATAAACATATGCATAAAGTTCAACAGAGTTAATAGGTTAAAGTCACAAGCAATTTTAAGTGGAGAAAACTTGCTAATATGATGAGCAATTAAATTGCAAGCAAATTTAACAACCACAAAATTAGCACCAACTTCGTGCAAATGCACGACCTCCTGAAAGAAAAGATTAGCTAGGTTGATGACCTTGTTGGTTTCATGGTATGCAATCAAACGTGACATTTTAATTCTCCTACCAACAATCACAAAAATAGCTTCATCTTCTTTCTTTGTTGCAAGTAAATCCACTATAAAATTCATAGAAGTAGTAGTCCTAGGTTTACTCATGATGGGCAAATATGCATGGAATTCTTGGGGGAAAAACTTAAGTTTAGCCATTTTACAAGTTCGGCATTTACTGCAAGTGCAAATATGTTCAACACCAATCTTCAAAATAGGCCAATAAAATTGATCACATAATACCCCTAAAACCCCTTCGGTTTTAAATCGCCCCATCACACAACTATCATGGGCTCCTCCCACTAGCAATTCACGCATGACACATTTACAAGGAAATAATCCAATTTTCCAAAACAAATAATCAGCATGCCCATAAAATCCATCAAAATATTGCTCACAACATGATTCATAAATGTTTAACAAATTCGGATATTTAACATGCATGCTCTTACTATGTTCAAGACGGAATGAGGAAGCATTTAGAAATGTTAGAAGCGAAGTCCTTTTATCATCAAAACATCCCAATAAATCTTTCCCATGGACTCCCCTAACTAGCAATTCCTTTAGAGAGCCAATATGCAAGTCAAGCATATTTTCACAAAATAAGGATTCAACATGCCCATGAAATGTACTATATGCAACATTTTCACAAAAGGATTTGGTACTTATGCAATTTGACACATGCAAAAAGTTGCATTTACAAATTAAGCACTCATCATGACAATGATCCTTACCACATGTTACATTTTCACAAGTCAACAACACACTTATCAAATCTATATCAAGATCATACAACCCTTTAATGTATTCAAAACACAATAACCTTGCATTTAAGGAATTGTTAGGAGCACACCTCCTAGATGTTGCATTGGTTATCCCATTTTCTTTACCTCGGTTGTACTTGTTGTTGTAGGAAAATGTTTCCATGAATTTCTTCCATAAGGCATGTTTTTGGAGTTCTTTGTTGCCTTGATAAGTTGGCCTCACAATTTTCTGCAACAAAAACATGACAAAACTAGGGAGAGAAGTGTTAGAGTATTCAAGAGTAAAGAACATTTCGGGGTGATCTTTTCTCTCAATTTTCTTTGTGGCACTCATCACTTCCTCACCTTTTTCTGAGGTAGAATCCTCAACCCTCGGTTCTTCTCTCACTTCTCCTTTTTCTGGAGTCGTGGCTCCAAACCTCATTGTCTCTCCTTTTTCTAGGGACGTGGCCCCAACTCTCTCTTTTTCATTTGGCCTCACTTTTGTATTGACATCAAGTTCATCAAGTTCCTCAAGTGATTTTTCTTTTGATTTCCTATTTTTCCTTTCTTTTTCTTCTTTTTCCTTTTCCTTTTCTTCCTCGAATTCCTTCTTGAGCTTCATTTGGTCTTTGCATACCTCTTCCGCCCTCAAAGATAGGATCACAACCTTTTTTTCATTCATTTTGAAGCTACACCGGTTCCTTCTCCTATCAAGATTCACATTTCGCTCACATTGCCAAGGTCTCCCCAAGATTATGTGAGTAGTGTGTAAGGGAACCACATCACATAATATTTGATCACTGTAAGTACCAATGTGAAAAGTAAGAAGAACTTGTTCACTCACTCTCACTCCCCTATCGTCACCCAACCTTTGCAATACATAGGGATTAAGATGCTTCATAACCGGTAGCCCCAATTTCTCCACCCTACTAGCACTCACCAAATTCATGTCACTCTCCCCATCTATAATGAGACTACATGCCCTATCCCCCACAAGGCATCTAGTGTAGAAAATATTTTCTTCATCCTTCTCCTTCTCATTATCATGGGCAAAAGATGTTGGTGGCCTAGCATTCATCTCCAATACTCTCTTCTCATTATCACCCCTCCTATGGAATGATGGACTCTTCATTTTTGCCCTATCAATAATATCATCAATTTCATCTCCACTCCTATCTACCCATTCTCCTCTTTTCCTATACATGCTCCCATTTTGTTCACCATCCCCTTCATCATCCCAAACATTCATTCTAATTTTCCTATTCAACTTCCCATTTGGTTTTCTACTTCCATCCTTATACACAATGTTCCCAAATTTATCCCTCACCCTTATTCTACTACACATCATTTCTTCACCTCCCCTATTTGATGTACTCTCCCATCTTGTTCCTAAATTTTCCAACTCACCCCCACTTTTCTCCATTTGTCTAGCTATGGTGGTTGAAAAATTTTCCAACAAGTACTTCAAATCTTGAGTTTGAGAATTGAAAATGGACATGGTGTGCAAGTGTGAAAGTGTTCTCACAAGAAAATATTTATCTCGTGTTTCACTCAAATTTGGCTTTTACCCTCTATTGAACTCACCACTCTTTCCACTCAAAATCTCATTTCTCAAGTTCTCCAAGGAAGGTAATCAACTAAACCACAAAGTATAATTCTTGTGGAGTTAAAGAAATCACCAACAAGGAAGAAGGAATTTAGAACAGTAGACACAAATAGCAAGTAGAATTTATGTGCTTGCTAAACTCAAAAGGAACAATATTTATGTGGGATGGGATGTTAGGATCACAATTTCAACAATGGGATTGAATAACCACAAGTATTAGACAAGGCATATATATAGAGCAAAATAAGCACAAGAGTGTAATTTTCAAGGTAGCAATTTAGCAAACACTTTGTACTCAATCTTGAAGTGGCCTTGAATGTGTATAATGTGGGTATATGAATAAATCTCCAACAACCCAAATGTGGCAATGAATAAATGATCAACAATTATCCAATGGATGAAGCAAGTGATATATGGAATAAAATGTTGATAACACAATCTCAATGATGAGAATTGGATAGCCCCAAGTAATTAGCAATGTATGGGCATTGAACAACAAAGCACTAATGGAGTATTTTTCTTTGGAACAATTTATCAAACACTTGGTGGCACACTTTTGAACACATAGAAATGCAACTGTATGACTAATGGAATTCCCCAATAAGTTCAACAATCAAAATGCCCAATATGTGGAGTTCAACAAATGATCAAGAACAACAAATTTCCACAATTTTTTTCTCAATTTTCGGATTTTTTTTTTTTTTTTAACAACAACAATAATGTAAATGATAGGTTTACCAAATTAAAGTCAAGCTCTGATACCAAATGATGCGAACCCCTTCGGTGTGTTGACCCAAAATTCCCACAACAATTTTAATATCAACCCAAGAAAGCTAAAGTGGTAAAATAAAGGATAAACACCTTAACCCAAGTTTAAATCTAACCCAAAATTCAAGGATTAACAAACCCTAACCCAATGGAAAGAAATAAACAAATTCCAAGGTGGCGGAAATAAACAACAACACAAGAATAATAATACTCAAGATAAAGTTGATTAATTTTCAAGAAAAATACAAGAACAAAGGAAGGGTTTTACCTCACCCAAAGGAGGAGCTTCTTTCAAGAGCTTTACATGAACAACCAAGTTATCTTACAAATGACAAGAAAATGTGTATAAAAGGTACAAAATTGGGCAAAATGTGTAAATTTCGGAAATTGCAACAAAAACCCCGTTTTGTGGAAATTGCAAGAAAAACTCCGTTTTTTTGTGAAATGGGGTGTTTCGGTCGACCGAACTGGTCGACCGAACTTATTTCGGTCGATCACTGGGTCGACCGAAACTGGACTTTCGGTCGACCGCCACTCATCCGAAAGTGACTGAGGCTGGAACAAAATTCCTCTGCAGAGTTTCGGTCGACCGAAATTGGCTGATTCCAATTTCTTCTCCTTTTTGGGTCCAACTTGATTCTCGACTTTCTTTTCTTGATTTATTCACATTGTTTAACCTCGAATCTTGAACCTCTTCAACTTCGGATCTCGTCATGGATCCCACAGGCACGTGCATCGAGGTTTGACTTTCTCGATTCTCATCACATTGACCATACAAGTTTAATTTCACTAGACTATTGTACGTGGGACCTTAATTCTAAACGGATAATGGACTTCGATTACTAACTTGAAGTTCTTTGAGGTATCAATGAGTGAGATCAATTGCTGATCAATATCTCGGTACTTTGGGAATTAAAGTGAACTAACGAGGAACATATATTCGTATTATGGAATCCGTCACCTTTTAGGTATGATCATAATCTCACTGGTTCTTCTAGTGGACAGTTGAATTTGAGCTCAGTAATTCGACAGTGACTGTTGAATTCTATGATGTGATGTGATCACATCAAACTGTTAGATAGAAGATGAGAGTTGAGAATTTATGAATATTCAGAGAAGGGCATTTTGGTCATTTTAACTTGCTCCGAATATACAAGTTGATTGACGGGGGTAACATGTAAGAACAATAAGTCAGAAGATATAATTATTGATTAATTGTTTCAGTAATTTCAATTTTACTATGAGTGCAATCTCGTTCTTTTAGTGGAATAGAATGTGATTAATAAATTAATTTTGACTGATCAAGAGTTGATCGGATCATAATTAATTTATTGGAGCTTAGTTTAATTGGGTCCGATCAGGTTCCCTCGGTGGCTTCACTATAATGGGTTTGTACAGGCTTATTACCTGTATTGGGTTGTGCAGAAATGGGCCTGAATTATGGTACTAGGCCTGGTAGGGTTTTAGAATGTAAAGATGTTACAAATAATCTCCTAAGATTATTTTTCTTAATCTAATTGGAAAAGTGGCGAGACACACACTAAAGTGTGTAGTGTGTGTTTTTTCTTTACAAAAGAAACACTAATCTTAGTTTAACCTAGGTCTTGAGAAAGCTTATTGTAAAGATTATTATAAAGCACGCTACAAGGGTAATCTTCTCAAAACAATTTTTTTGTGCAAAATTTTATTTATTCGAAGTTGAATACATAGAACAGAAAATCCTGTAACGAGATGATTTAGTCACAAGAAATTAATTTGTGTGAGTAGAGCAACCTGAGTTCTCAACACTTTTAGCATTATTCATCAATATGCTTTGGAGTGGAATTTGGAACACTTCTTTTTTGAAACGCCAGAAAATTTACCGTCAAGCCAGTGATCGTGCACGCTAAACCTTATGTGGTGTCTGTCGTTGACCTTGTAGGCCTCATATTCTTAATTAATCCATTCATTCATAGAAATAATGTTGAAGATTAGATTTCACCGATTTCCTTTCTCTGCATCTACCTGTGGGTGGCTCATGAAGATTATGTTACTTTATTCCATGGCAAATGATAGCCTCGGGACCAACATATCTCAGTGACCGTCGGTGGTGGAAGAACCCAAATATGGTGGAAGTAGTAAAAGTACTTTGTGTGGTTGGTTATAATTAAGGTTAATTATGTCATTTTATAATAGTTATAAAAAAAAATACTAAAAAAAATGTGATATGCTAAATAATATTTGTGATGACAATATAGTCATCCATAATGTTGTTAAGAAAATATTGTGACCACATTTTATAGCATGCTAGCTTTGATTAGACAGTTATATAAAGTGTAATGTTATTCTATCGATAGTCGCTCTACATGGTATCCTACTTGTAATAGCACACCCTTAATTTGAGTGCAAAATTAATTGTTACTAAAAATTGCTCACGCATTAAACATTTAATAAATTAACACCTATGGCTATATCTAAGGAGGCGAGTTAACGTGACAACTCTATATCGACTTAAGCATTTATGAAGATTTTTCACGTCACAAATATTTGATAAAAATTAAAAACAAACAAACTAAGTTGGAAGGCGAGAGAACACGTTTGGCAAAACTTAAAAGTTTGCATACATGTAATTTATAATCAAGAATTAATTATTCGTAAAAATTGGAAACAAATAACTAACAAATTTTGGAAGATAAGAGTCGCATTCGAAGTAAAAGTTGCAAGTTTCGAGATTATTACAAGTAGCTTTATTTAAGCTTAACTAAACGTTCCATTACAATCCAACTTATCAAACAAGTCATTTTAATTGCAGTACTGATTCATTTGACAAGAGCAAGCAGAAACATCACATGATGGTATCAGTATGGAGAAGTATATTATAATAACTTCGACCAGATGAGTTTCTATCAACTCAACGAACAAAAAAAAAAAAAAAAAATTGTTCAGAAGAGAAACTCAAATTGTAGTGTCACAACTTGTACAAGCCAAGCAAAATAAAATCTACTGAACAAATGTAGCCCAAACTTTATAATGAATCGATGAAACAATACAATAGAACTTGATCAAGAAGTCTAAGAATGAAGAATCAAGTATGTAACAGTTTGAACTCGACAAAACAGATTCCAGCCTTTTTCAAAGGAGATTAACTTCTGAATTCTTAGACAATCTTGACACGCTAACAAAAACTCGAACCTCTCGAGGCGATATGAAACTAAAGAGTAAGATCTTTAGGGTCCTCAATTATCTTAGCCAAGGTTTGCAAGAAAGCGGCCAGATCAGCGCCATATATCACACGGTGATCTGCAGTCACATTTACCTGGAAGAATTGCATTCAAGGGTCACTAAAAGCAAGTAACGAGATTAGGTAAAAGAAAAGAATAGGAGTCATAGGTATGAGCATGTATGACAAAGCTTAAAATATACTTTTTATCTACACAATTCGTAGGATCCACAATTTAATACCCACTTATTATCCACATATTCCGTTGAACCAACAGTTTATAAGCACTAAAATGATCAAGCATCTACCTGCATTTGATTTTTCAGGCCAATCCGACCATCCTTTGTACCGACCAAAGTGGGTTGAGATGCACCAACGGCCATTATTGCACCCTGTGAAAATGCCACCAAATAAGCTTAGGTAAACATGCTCTAAGGCATTTAAAGGGATAATTTACAATACCTACTCGACCAATCTAGTGGGAAGGATGCTTTGGAACAGAAGTTTGAACACTTACAGTTCCTGGAGGTAAGATGGCATCAAAGCGGTCAACACCGAACATTCCAAGATTAGATAGGGTAAACGTGCCTGTAAAATGAGCAAACATCAGCAAGATTAATACGTGATTAAAGCAATATAATAGCATGCCTTCTGCACATAATAAAAATTTAGAACTGTCACTATGAAATCAACAAGAATGCGTACTAAAGCTGCATAACAATCTTCTTTCCCATGGGAATCATCATTACACTTGCGTAGTTTCGTTTTCCAACTAGTTAAGATCAAGATCAAATCATATCAATGCCATGCTTCCTTCTAGAGAGTTCAAGGTAAAAATATGAGGTTGGTGACTTGGGTTCAAAACTTGAATAGTTGAGTTACGAGAGCACTTCAAGTACTGAAGAGAGATGAATGCACAAACCATTCTACTATTGGGAATATAGAAGTTTTTTATTTGAATCTTTAGGGGTGTATTCAATGTAGAATTTTAAAGACTCGAAGTCTTAAAAAGTCCAGATGTCTTGAGATATTCAATATAGACTTTTTAAAGTTTTTTAGAAGTCTTAAGAAGTCGTTGGGTATTCAAAATGTCAATACTAACTTTTAAACATAAAGTACAAATACAAAATCTCATAAAAAAGTCTCTCATTCGCCCCCAAAACTTTAAGAGAATTTCACAAAAAAAAAACATATATTTCTTCATATGAATATTTCATTCTTTCTCTAGTTTTTCTCTTTCCTTTTTCATTCTACAAACCTTACAGCCATGATACAAAAAATCAATATTTTTCTCTATCTTCAACATATTATTATCATTCTCTTTTTAATAATCTCATTTCTTTCTCACTATCTTCTTTTTATCACTTCCATATTTTCCTATTAAAAAAGATCTGTAAAGAAAAATTCTTGTAAGATTTTCAGTCTCTTATTTTCCATTGTTTTCTATAATTTTTAGATAAATTTTAAGATTATAATTTTATAAAAGCCAAAATTGATTTAAAATTTAATTTTTATGTATTGGCTGCTTGTTAATTTAATAACTTTTTATAGGTTTGTACATACATGTTTGAACATATTGATTATATTGAACATTAGAGATTCTATTTTTTTTATTCTCATAACATGGTACTGAATGGTTATTTTTTATTTTTCTGTATTCGGATTGTTTACTTTTCTAGATGACTTAAATTTTTATATCTTTTAAAATTATTTTAATTGACCTGAGAAATATAACTTTGAAACTGTGTGTTGCAGGATCTTTTTTTCCCTTAAACGAAAGTATGTAAAAGTAAAATGAATTCTATAAAAGTGTATAAAAGTCCATGAAGACTTTCATTGATTCTGTAAAAAGTCAATAAAAGTTCATTGAACTCTACAAAAGTCATCATTTACTTAAAAATGTCTGTAAAAACCTTTAAAAATCCAAATTGAAAACGCCCCTTTAGGTTCTGTCTCATTTGGAATGTACAATTGGTTATGAAAGAAATAACTTACTTTGATGACCAAATAATGGATATTCCGGAGTTAACGAAACATTTCAATACGAAAGTAAAACCAAATTACTAGGAGAATTTTAACCTCGTGCATAACAATGAACGTGTTCTAATTTTCTATCACACTAAGACAATTAATGAAGAAATTATAACCTGCCCAGAGTTGTAAAACGAAAATAAACAAGAACTTGGTTAAAATATAAAACCTATTGGTTTACAAGCTTGTTAGGATCAAGCCAAGCTCATTCAAGTTTTCTAGCCTTCAGACAGATTCAACCATGACAAGTACTAAATAAGCTATGATCAACAGATCAAGGCACTAATTATCATACCGAAAGTTTATTCACAAAACAAGTTCTATAAATTCATTGCACACTCCTATTACAAGACAAAATGAGAGTAATAGCTAAGTAGAGTCTTTTATACTTTCGAATTTTCTCCTCAATTGTGGATCGACATGCTTCAGGGTTTTAGGGGCAGAACCCGAAGCCAAATTATTTTTAATAATTATTATAGATATATTGAGCATTCATTTTTCTTCATTTTTATTTATATCAGATCACCTTAGTTTCCCACGCTAAAGGATTCTAAGAAAGCCCTTTATTCTTGAGATATACATACAAAGGTGTGCCGTATGACACCAAAAAAGTAAACATGTCATATTTTCTATAACCACAAATGCTTAGTGACATCATCTTAGTCACTTATATAAAGGCAAATATTGCATTATATAAGAAGACCATAAGTAGAGGACAAGTTCATTTATATAAAATTTTACATTTATATTTGAAAGAAAGAATTCCTAAAAGAAATCTTCTGTGAGATTAGGTGTATTCCATACTTATTGAATCAATTCTTGGTCATTGAGATTCATGTCAACTCGGATTAAGAAATGGAAAGCAACCTCAGAAATGGAAGAAAAGGTGGAAAGTGAAGAAAGAGTTTGTAGATATAAGCGCATTCGTAGTCTAGTTCTGTCAAACATACATGTGACTCAGAACATGGAAGAAACTGTTCAAGACGTCAACCAATCAGATTTGCCGAATTCTTGCATGTCCAAGGACAAAGAATTGATTGTAGTTGACGATGGAAATCTGTCCACTTATTGGAGTGATTATATTTTTATTTTATACTTTTCAATATAGAACATGAACAGGGTATGTAGGAAACTACCTCGAAGATATATATATATTGTGCAACTCCCAAGAAGAAATAATAGTACATACTATTCCAAATAACTTAAAATCCATTCATGCATACAATTGGCACAAGTATACAAAAATTATATACATGCATGAATGAAAATAAGTTAGCAAATTTCAACCAGGAACAGCAAATATGTATGCAGATATATGCTCTAACAATTCAAAATTGAGAAATACAACTTTGTTTTATTGAAAGGTACAATTTTGGTTTAATATTGCATTAATTGCTTGGTATCTTACTATGAAACTGCATTTCCCGATCCTCAAGTACTATTTGTGCGTGCTTGTGTATATGCACAACCATGTTTCAACCACAAGCTCTCACTTGAAAAATAAAATAAAAAAATCAGTTTGAAATAATCAAATAAGAAATTTACCAATATTGTACTCGTGAGGTTGGAGCTGTTTTGCTCGTGCCTTATCAACCAACTCCTTCCACTTTCTTGATAATGAATAGATATCAATCTGTGAACAAAATTTAAAGTGAAACAATCTTTGATATATTGTATCATTAGAGAAAGGCAAGTACATAAAAATGTAATAGTCTGATCATAAAATTGACAACATTGGGCTGATACTCACTTTGTCAGCATCTTGAAGCACCGGTGTAATCAAACCGCCATCAATGGCAACAGCAACTGCAATGTTGATACTGCTGTTGCATGTAAAGCTCTTACCATCTCTACAACTAGAATTCACAACTGGGTGTTTAACCAGTGCAAGTGCCGTTGCCTTCGCTAGCATTGCAGTCATGGTCACTCCCTTCGACTTGATCTAAAAATGTTAGGAATAAGTTACTCATTACTCAATTTGAACAAGAGAACCGAGAGAGAGAGAAGCACTTGCACAGATGCTAATCCACACAAACAATTTCTTTGATCAATGCGATTGCATTTCCACACATTCCATTTCTTGAACCCGGTTATTTGTAATTTACATCTACTTTTTCCCACCTTCTAGCTACAACATCTGAATTGACTCCGCTTAATTGCTAAAGAAATCTTTATGCTAATGCTAATCTATCAGTAATTGACGGAACAATTATATTCACCAAAATTCGGAAATTTCAAAACTTTTCCTCACAGTTATCTTTAGGGCAACAATTTCCTTTACCGATACCGACTACATCAATTATAGATCATTTAACTACTGCATTTAGCAGAATTCAAAAAACCCGTCATTTTTTTTTTTCCAAGAATCAATTTGTGTAGCAAATCAGTAAATAAAATCACCGGATTACCTTCTTGTACAAAGCATCCAGTGCATCAGTGGTAATTGTATACCCCACTCTAAACGTTGGCACAGCCAAACTCTCCACCATATTCCTACTAACCGCACTCTGCATTGTCGTAAATGGAACCACCGACCCCAATTCCACTGCAGCAGCACTGCCACTGGCACTCACTTTCGCAGCAGCAGCAGCCGCCTCCACATCCTTGGCAACTATCCTCCCATTAGGGCCACTCCCCACTAGTCTAATCAAATCCACCCCAAGTTCCTTCGCCAATTTCTTCGCATATGGCGATGCCACGACCCTCTTTCCCCCCTCGGATGCCGGATGCACTGAGGACCCCATTGCACCATTAGCAACAGAGCTTCTGCTACTAGCATTTGCACTTGTAATGACACTGGGAGTTTCATTACTGGTGGTACTATCCGGGGCGGGTTCGGTGGTGGTGGCGGCGGCGGCGGCTGGGGAGGATGATTTCTGGGCTAGGGCGGTGGCAATTTCATCTTCCGATTCAGCAAGAAGAGCAATGGGCATCCCAACGGGAGCGGAATGTCCCTCTTCCACCATAATGGCGGCGAGGTAACCATCGTAAAACGACTCAACATCCATATCCGCCTTGTCGGATTCCACCACCACCACCGAATCGCCCTTGGACAGCTTCTCCCCCTCCGACTTGATCCAGCTGATAATTTTCCCCTCCGTCATGGTGGAGCTCAATGCCGGCATGAAAATTTCTCGGATCTTGGAGTGGACTTGGAGGTTCCGAGTGGGGTTGTGGGTGGTTGGCGTTAGTGGGCGGCGGAGAGAAGGGGAAGAGGTGGGGACGAAAGTGGAAGTGGTGTGGAGGAGGTGTGACATTGTTAGCGTGTGTGTGTGAGAAAGAAAGAAAAATGGAGTGTGATTTGGAGGAAAATAGAGAATGAAATCATTGGAATCATCGAAAGAGGGCGGAGGTTTCACCTACCTTACTACCGGTTGTGTTTAGACTCTAGTTTGGTTTTCTTGTTTCCACTTCCACCTTTTTTTCCCTTTCACTTTCATGTAAAAAAGTGAAATTTTTAACATCAGGAAAAATCCCCGATTCTACAATGAAACAAAAAATTGATCTTAAACTGAACAATTCACGACTATTATTTCCAAGAAGAAGAACAAGAATTATTCAAGATTTCCTCTCTTGAATTGATGCTTCCAAAATTAAATCTTTGTATACCAACAAGTTACACACACATTTAACAAATTGCAGGTAGAAGAAGAGAGTGCTAATCCAGTGCCTGGGTAACTTTGCAACATTCACTATTTTTATCCCCAATTTCTTGTGAATTCTCAGCCTCCCATGGTAATGGGACAGCTCTATCTATCTATCTATGTTACTTTCAAAAAAAAAACCCACAAAGCACAAATTGAACTCGATTTTGGCTTTTAATTTTTCGTATGGAATTTTCCTATACAGCCTGCGTGTGATTTTCTTATACATTAACTTTTATGTTTGCCTTTTGGAGATCTTAAGATGTGGAGTGATTCATAAACTGTATATATGAACTAGGAAAGAGATCAATTTCAGTTATTTGTCGTGCATAATAAAAAATAAACATGAGTTTACATTTTTCCAAATCATTTTTTAACAAGAACAAACACTTTTCAATCACGTATAAATTAAACAAAATTCCGCTAATTTGACTCATTGTTTGTACGCAATGGTCGGTTATACTTATTTGATGGATGGTGAAAATTGTCAACTTTTTCACTCATTTCACTAAGTAAAGTAATGACCTTATGGAATCTTGCCAATGTGTATTGTTGCGTTTAAAGCACAAAAATTTGGTTTTCAATGGGAGAGTTGGGTTGGTAGCAAGACATTGTCTATTACTCAAAAAGTAAATAAAGAAATAAATTCAATGCTATCCTAGTTTTACATTGTGTCGAAGTTTTGGTTGTCGTTGTCGATGTCGATGTCGATGTCGATGTCGCAGCGCAAACATGCAAAAAGGAAATGGAAAAATCATCTTCCTTGAAGTTGACTGACCTCGGATCGGAAGGTAATTGCAATTCTTGTTTGGGAAAATTACAGACAAACTTGTATTTCAATGTTACAATTCAAACTTCTTGGTCCGCTGGAAGCTTTTTTAATTTTCAGGTGTTAATTAATGGATTAATTAAAAATTACAAACAAGGGGATAATAACCGCATCTCACTCTCATTTCTCTGTATATATCTCGATTCAGCCTACAATTCAGGCGACAACAATCCTTTCGGACTTCACCACCGATTTGACTGTAGCCAGCAAAATCATCCTCTCTCTCTATATCCTCTCTCTCCAATCTCTAACAGCGACGATATAGTCGAAGGCTGCTGCTAGCAGAGGCAAGGTGCGAGATCGCCGTTGTAGCTACGATCTCGACACTGCTAGCGGCGGTCTCATGTGACGAGTTCTGGGTCTGTTGCGGCTATCTAGACATTGAAGCTGATGGCATTTGTGGCAAGAACTGGACCCGTTGTGGAAATCTAGACACTGAAGCTGGTGGCACTGCTAGCGACGATCTACGGGGAGTCGAAGTATCCGATGGAGGAGTCCAGGAAATGGTGGTCCAAACCTGTATTTTTAGTCATTAACTGTCAATCCCCAATATTCTTCCTCTCTCTAAAATATCTCTGCAAAATCTTCTTGCCCAAGCAGTCCTCCCTCTCAAATCTGCATCTTCATCATTTTTTTGCGAATAATACTCACCGGATGCACATTTCCATAAACATATACATAAGCAGATACGTTTATATCATGTACATGGGAGAATGGATGGAGATAGCAAAGTGTCTAATTGGAGAGTTTTTTGGGGAGAAATCATTCCCTCTAGGCTCAGATTATTGGAAGAAACATTTTGAGCTCTCTTTCAATCTGCAATGGCCCTCTCATCGTGTTCTCCAAGCTTACCAGTTCTTTGGTCAGTGTTTTTTCATTTGTGGTGGACGTGAGGCAGTGTGCGGTAGTGGTACAATGTTGATGGTGACTTAAAGGTATTGCGGTGGACGTGAGGAATTAGTCTTGATTTATGTTGTTGGATGAATTTTTTTATTTGAATTTGGATATGGTATGGAGTTGGTGGTGGTGGTGGTGGTTGAGGCTGCGGTGATGTTAATGGTGTGGAGTTCTTTTGTTTGGTAGTGCCGTAGTGGTGGTTCCATGGTGGTAAGGTGTGGGTTTGTTGAGGGTATGGCTACGACGGTTAGGTAGGTGGTGGTGGTTTGGCGATGGCAAGGTGGTAGTGGGGAGTATCTGCAGGTGGGGTGGGTGGTGGTGGTGGATGAAAGGGTTTAGGTTAGGAAGGGGCGGGTGACTTTAATAGTACACATGACCAATTATGGGTGATTGTGACCAATTGTAATGTAATCGTGACTAATTATCTTGTAAATGTGATCAAAATTTGTGACTTTGTGAGACTTGTGACGAATATGAAATTTGACCAATTATTAGTTAATTATGACAAAAATAATAAATAAATAATATGTGATCAATTATGGTTAATTGTGACCAATTATTAGGTAAATGTGATAAGAATATTGACTAACTTTGACCAATAAATGCGTAAGTCGTGATCAATAAATAAATAATTTGTGAGCAATTATGGTTGATTGTGACCAATTGTGATTTTGTGTGACCATTTGATGAGAATGTGATGTGACTTATAATTGTGTCAAATACGACTATTTGTGGTCGAGTTGTGACTTTGTGTGATCGAGTTGTGACCTCATGTGATCGAACGTGACTTTATGGGACTGGTTTGTAACCTTATGTGACCGAACTATGACCCTGTGTAACCAAACTGCGACATTGTGTGATCAAAATGTGACTTTTGTGCAATCAAAATGTGACTTTATGGGGGGTTTGTGGGGGTGGGGTGATATATTGTGATCGATTATAGGTGATTGTGACTATTTTTTAGGTAAATGTCATCAAAATATTGACTAATTGTGATTTTGTGCAACTTGTGACGAGTAAGGGATGTGACCAATTATTAGGTAAATGTGACCAAAATATTGATTAATTGCGATCAATTGTGACTTTGTGTGACCATTAGATGATGATGTGATGTGACCTACAGTTGTGTTAAATATGACTTTGTGTGATCGAACTGTGACTTTTTGTGAGCGAATTGTAACCTCCCGCGATCGAAATTTGACTTTATATGACCTAACTGTGACCTTGTGTGATCGAATTGTAATCTCGTATGATCGAACTGTGACCTTATGCAATCGAACTGTGACTTTATGTGACCCAACTGTGACCTCGTGTGATCGAACTGTGACCTTATGTGATCGAACTATGACTTTATGTAAGCGAATTATGACATCGTGTGACTAGAATGCGACCTTGTGTGACCAAACTGTGACTTCGTGTGACCAATTGTGACCTAACTGTGACTTTGTGTGATGGAACCGTGACCTTGTGTGATCAACTGTGACTTTTTGTGACCAACTGTGACTTGGTGTGACCATTGGACGATGACGTGATGTGACCTACAATTGTGTCAAATATGACTATGTGTGACCGAAGTGTGACTTTGTAAGAACGAAGTGTGACTTTATGTGATTGATGCGTGTCGCAATGCACCAAAATAATAAATAAATCCTTACTCGTCAAATAATAATTAATAATGTAGTAGTGAGAGTAAGGGTCGATCCCACGAGGAACGGAAACTAATTTTAGTTGTTCGATCAATTAGAATAGAATGGGGGGTTTTGTTGTGTGAAATTGCTTGAATGAAAACTATGCATAAAATAAATAATAAAATATAACTAGATAATTAATATGAGAAGAAATCTTGTTCTCGGGTTCGGTTGTACCCTTAATTAATGTTATACTTTTCCTTGTAACGTGTTTATATCCCTATTCAATTATCAATCATAAATAATCAACAAGCTCTAATTATCTAAATTCTTCCTTATGTATATTGATTCAAAACAAGTTCTTCGAACCAATTCTAGCCACGGACAATCCTAAACAAGCTCTTAAGATTTAATGCAATACTAGTATGAAAATCTAGAAGAATAGATTGAATTGGATCGTTAATTTCACAAGCTCGAATTAATCAATCCAAGTTGAATTATTACTAAACCCGCACGAGATTTATTTGCTACTAAAGTAAAGATTCAATGACAATTACGGATCAAGAATCTAAACATAGCATATTCATGAATCCAAAGATCAATAATCTAATTGGCCAAATTAAACTATTAATCAAATAAACTCAATTGAACATTCAAAACATAATAATCCAACAATTGAAATAAAGGAATAAATTCACGCTACTAATTTGTAGGAAAAGAAAATAACATAATTAAATTGACACAACTTCCCCTTTGAACAAGATATGAAATTTAGCCTAGCATTGTTGTGGTAGATTCTTCAAGTTGCTTCATGAATTCCGTTGTTGTTGATATTCTTGCGCTTGAAAATCTCCCAAGAATGCTCTATATTTTTCTCTCAATTTTCCTTAATGTCCAACCTCTTTCACAATATTTTTTTCACACTTTTTCTGTCATAGAATTCCCTTTTTATAGCCTTAATTTCGTGCCCTAACTTTGGGAGCAAGAAATCCCAAAATTATGGAAAGAATTTAAAATATGGAAATTTTGACTGGAGACTTACGGCCGTAAGTCTTCCTTTACGGTCGTAAAGAGGTTTCTGCTGATTTCTCAAAAATTGAAGTTACGGCCGTAACTTCTGATTTACGGCCGTAAAGATGTTTCTGCGCATTTTTCACCTTTTGAGGGTTACGGCCGTAAAGATATATCTTACATCCGTAACATCTTTTCTGCTTATTTTTTTCTGATTCAACATGCTCTTACGGCCGTAATGATTTGTCTTGCGGCCGTAACTCTATTTGCACCTAAGTCCCCAAACTTCAGTTTTTAGTGCAATTTGGTCTTCTTTTCTCCTCTTTTAGGATCCTATACAATATGAAACATAAAATGCATTAATAATACTTAGATAGAATCTCATTATGACTTATTCAAGGATATAAGTGCATAAAATAAACGTAAATATCACACTTATCAGTGATCGACCTGTGACCTCGTGTGATCTAACTGTGACCTCATTTGACCTAATTGTGACTTAACTGTGACCACGTTTGACCAAACTGCGACTTTGTGTGATCGAACTTTGAACTTGTGTGACCAACTGTGCCTTTGGAGGGGTGAGATTTTACAACTAAATTTGTAATTGTGACTCTGTGTGACTTAATTGCGATCTCGTGTCAACTTACGTGACTGACTGTGATTTTGGGGGTGGGGTAGAGGTCGGGTAGGGCTAGAAAAAGTAGAAGAAATCATTTTTTTTGTGGTGAGGTAGGGTCGAAGTGGGTGGGTTGGTGGGATCGAGGTTGAAAAAGTAGAAGAAAAAAATCTTTTTTTTTTGTGGGTGGGGGTAGGGTAGGGTGGGGTGGGTCAGGGTGGGGAAAAGTAGAAGAAAAAAATCATTTTTTTGGAGTGGGGTGGGTGGGTAGGGTGGGGGTCTAGGTTGGGTTGGGGTTGGAAAAAGTAGAAGAAAAAAAATATTTTTTTGGTGGGTGGGGTGGGTTGAGATGAGGTGGTTGGGGTGAATTGTGAAAAAATAGAAGAAAAATAATTTTTTGATGGGGTATGGTGGGTGGCGGGGTGCGGTGCGGTGTGATGGGGTGGGGTGTGGCCGTTGGGGGAAGTGTAAAAAAATAGAAGAAAAATCATTTTTGGATGGAGTGGAGGTGGTTGGGTGGGGTGTAAAAAATAGAAGAAAAATCATTTTTAGATGGGGGTATGGTGGGATAGGATGGGGCGGTTGAGGTGAAGTGTGAAAAAATAGAAGAAAAATCATTTTTGGGTGGGGTGGGTTGTGGTGGGGTTGCTAGGGTGGGGTGTGAAAATATAGAAGAAAAATCATATTTTGGTGGGGTAGGATGGGGTGGGTGGCGAGATAGGGTCGGGGCGAGGTGGGTAGGGGAGTGAAAAATTAGGAGAAAAAATTAATTTGGGGTGGGGTGGGGTTGGGGATGAGTGACAGGGTAGGATTTGGGTGAGTCGTGAAAAAAATCATTTTGGATGAGGTGGGTTGGAGTAGGTTCTGGGGCAAGGTTGATGGGGGAGTCGAAAATTAGTGCAAAAAAATTAATTTTTGGGTGGGATGGGTGGGGTTGGGGTAGGTGGCGGGGTAGGATATGGTAGGGTCTAGGCGAGTTGTGGAAAAGTAGTAGAAAAAAATCATTTTGGATGAGGTGGGGGTGGGATAGGGTGGGGTGGGACTAGGGGTGGGTGGGTTGGGTTTGGGGAGCAGTGGGGTGGGGTGGGACGGGTGGGTGGGTGTCTGAGATGAGAAAAAAATAGAAGTAAAATCATTTTTGTGGTGTGGTTTGGTGGGGGTGGATGGGTGGGTGGGTGAGTGGGGGTGGGGTGGGTTGGGTTGGATAAGTTGGTGTCGGGGGTGAGGGTGAGTGTGAAAAAGTAGAAGGAAAAAATTCATTTATTGATTTGAGGTGGGGTGGGTGGGGTCTTGGATGGGGTGGGGTGTGTGAGTAGGGGTGGGGTGGGGTGGGGTGGGGTGTTGTTGGGGAGGGGTGCGATGGGGTGGATAAGTTGGTGTCGGGGTGGAGGTGAGTGTGAAAAAGTAGAAGGAAAAAATTCATTTATTGAGTTGAGGTGGGGTGGGGTGGGTGGGATAGGGGTTCGGTGGGGTGGGTTGCTGGGGTGGGGTGAGGTGAGTGCGGGGTTGGGTTGGATTGGGACTAGTGGTTGTGTGGGGGGAGAAAAAAAATAGAAGTATCATTCTTGTGGTGTGGTGTGGTGGGGTGGGGTTGGTGGGTGAGTGTGTGGTGGTGGGGTGGTTGGGTGCGTGGGTGGGTGGGGTTGGGGAGGAGTGTTGGGTGGGGTGGGTAAGGTGGTGTGGGGGTGGGGGTGGAAAAGTATAAGGAAAAAAGTTATTTTATGAGGTGGGGTGGGTGCCGATGGGATGGGTGGGTGGGTGGGGTGGGGTGGGTGGAGGGTTGGATTGGGATGGAGTAGTTGTGGATTATGTATTGTTTTTATTTTATTATTTAATATTATACTTTTCTTTGGCAACTCATTATAATTATTATAATATTGTATTAATTAATTAACATATTAAGACCTGATTTTTACAAAAAAAAATTAAGTTTGTTATGTTTAAAAAGTGAAAGTTTTAGTTGTATAGTTATGTACTTTTCCCTTCTTTTTTTCAATGGCTAATTCACTCATATGTACCTTGTTTATTTTTGTTAGTGGAAATTACAGCCTACCTTGTTTTTAAGTAACCAAATTCAAATATAAGATGAAACATGAATAATTTCATATATCAGGTGGTAATATAAACATAATATTATTTATTAAATTAAATTAAATTTCCTAAACCTAATTCTAATTCCCTCAAAACTCTCCTTCCCTCATTCACGTCCCAAATCAGCCCAATAGAATTCTCTCTCTCCTCTATGGCGATATCAGCGATTCCTGCTTCCATAGAGCCGCCACCCTCTTTGCCGCCTGAACCATCGCCTTTACCATCGAAAAATCCATTCCCCCACCATCGGTAATCATCCCTCTAACTATCTACCCATCCAAACTTTCAAAAATCCCAACCATACACCACAGATTTTGCCCCAATTTCAAGACAATCTGTACCCTATTTCCTCTTTTTCGGGCTCCGACAATGCCCATTCCGGTCACGCACATCACCAAACAACTCCCCACTACCTGGCTCATCTTTTGGTTCCTCACGTCACATTCAATTCCTCACGTCACAGTGCTAGTGCAAATGGTGGTGGTGGTGAGTGTGAGGCGGTGATAGCGGTTGTGCAGAGGAGGCGGCGGAAGTAGTGGTGTAGAGGTGGAGGTTTGGGGCTATGCCAGGTCACACATTTTCAAATTTCAGATCTAACATTGATGCCTCTGGTGTGCGAGAGAAAGGGAAAGATTTGCGGGTTGGGGCTGTGTGTATTAGGGGATGGGACATGGGTGAACTGGGGCTGGTTTTAAGGTGAGAAAGAGAGGAGGTGCAGTGGTGGTTGAAGGGAGAAAGAAGGAGGTGCGGGCTGCTGTGTGAGAGGCGGTGGTGGTTTCTGGTGGCCGCAAGCATGGGCGGTGGAAGGAGACCCAGGGCGAAGGTGATGGTCGGGTGTAGATGTGCCTCGCAGCGCCGCCTCTACTACGTAGTCATCGCGTGCAGTAGAGCCTGGGCACAGCTCTGGCGTGTGTGGCCACGCAGAATTGTGTCACCGCTGCAATGTGGTTGTGCAAATGGTACGTTGTATCTTCCTATTTAAGTTTGTCGTGCGGTGGCTTTGGGTTGTAGTGCAGTGTTGAGTTTTTGGTACGATGATATGTGGCCGGTTGTGGATTTGTGTGCGTACCAGGGTGTGGTGGTGATGACAAATCTTTGTGTGGAGGTGAATGGTGTGGCGGCGGTGAGAAGATGGTGGTTGCCTGTTGGTCTGGTCAATGGAGTGGTGTGTTGGTCGATCTTGGTGTGATTATTGTGACCTCATTGAGCTATAGCCGTGATTGGGGTGGTGGCGGCGGCGGAGTTGAGGCGGTGGTGGCGGCGGTTTGGTGGTGCCGCAGTGCCGGCGGAAAGTGGCGGTGACAGTGGTGAGGAAGGGAGTGAAATTTTGGTTATTGGAATTTGAAGATGGGGTGCTGGCGGCGATCGTGGTGGAGGCGGCTGACGAAAATACCTGTGGTGGTGGCGCGGTGTTGAATGTAGTGGTGAGATGCCCGTGCTGGCGATGGTTTGGAGTTGTGAAGTGAGGGCGGTGTGGGTTGGGGTTGTGACTTTGAAATATAAATGTGACCTACAATTTTTTTCTTGTGACCTCAAAAATATATAACTGTGACCTTAAAAATGAGGTGGTAGGTTGTGATCGGAAAAAATGATGGTTGTGACCTACAATTTTTTTCTTGTGACCTCGAAAATGAATAATTGTGACCTTAAAAATGGTGGTTGGTAGGTTGTGATCGAAAAAATGATGGTTGTGACCTACAATTTTTTCTTGTGACCTTGAAAATGAATAATTGTGACCTTAAAAATGGTGGTTTGTAAATTGTAACCTAAAATAAATTCAATTTGTGACCTAATATTTCGATAATTTGTGACCATAAAATCATGTGTGACCTAAAAAATTTGTGTTTTGTGACTTCAAATATATAGTATTGTGACCTCCTCGAAAATATATAACCGTGACCTTAAAAATGGGGTGGTAGGTTGTAATCGAAAAAAATGATGGTTGTGACCTACAATTTTTTCTTGTGACCTCGAAAATGAATAATTGTGACCTTAAAAATGGTGGTTGGTAGGTTGTGATCGAAAAAATGATGGTTGTGACCTACAATTTTTTCTCGTGACCTTGAAAATGAATAATTGTGACCTTAAAAATGGTGGTTTGTAAATTGTGACCTAAAAATAAATTCAATTTGTGACCTAATATTTCGATAATTTGTGACCATAAAATCATTTGTGACCTAAAAAATTTGTGTTTTGTGACTTCAAATATATAGTATTGTGACCTTAATACATATAATTAATAAAATATTTTGATTATTTAATTTAATTAATTGATTATAAATATAACCTGATTTTTGAAATTTTATAGGTTTCACCTTAATTTTGAAATTGACATTTAAAAACACCTTATTTATGTACTATTCCCTTTTTGTTATCTACCCTGCCCAGGCCCAGCTGCCCTCGAACAAATAGATAGTCCACCATGGGCATTGCTTGATTCAGCTTAGAGATGTCAAGATGGAAGGACGGATCGACCAGACCCATGAAAATCGGTCCGAATTGATCTGGGACCATGGGCCGACTCGTGACCCGTGTGGACGGTTCACAGGTTAAGAAGTTGTGAACCGCGGGTTTTGTTGGTCAAACCTTCACAGGCCGCGGTTAACCCGCTGGCCCGTAAAAAAAAAAAATGTTTTGATTAAATATGATAACATTGAAATTATCTCTTTTTCTACAAACTCCAATACAACTTTTAAAGCAAAATCTTATTTTTTTCTTCCTAATAGCTAAAAAACGTAATATTATTTAATAATAGTAATTAGAAATACATTTAGAATTTAATTGTTATTTATTTATGTTTTATTTAAATTTACAAATTTAGAAGTAATTCATATAACATAAAATATAATTTTAAATTCTATGTAAATATTTTATGGTATAAATATGAATTTATCATTTTAATCATTTTCTATTTAGAAACTTGACAAAAAAATTGTTATAAATATGAAAAAATCTATGTTTTTATTCATACGAGTCAAATCATAACATAAATTTACAAATTTACAAATTTAGAAGTAATTCATATAACATAAAATATAATTTTAAATTCTATGTAAATATTTTATGGTATAAATATGAATTTATCATTTTAATCATTTTGTATTTAGAAACTTGACAAAAAAATTGCTATAAATATGAAAAAATCTATGTTTTTATTTATACGGGGCAAATCATAACAAATCACGACCAGCATTGGCTCGACCCGGATGGGCAAGCGGACGGGCCTGGGTTGAGTTCAAAATTTGTGGTCTGACCCGGAACTGGCCCGTAACCCGCAGCGGGCAGGCTTTTTTTCAAGTGGGCCTGTTGACGTCGATTTTTGTCAACAAATAAAAGTGGTATGATCTCTCAAATTGATAGTTGGATTGTATGTTTTTGATTAATTTGTCTAAGTATGCAGTTCTTTAATTAAAGAATCGTCGTTGTAATAAAGTTTGGGATATTATAAGATATCGGAAAGGTAACAAATCGAAAGCGAGCTGAGATCAAAGTTACACAAATTCACGTCCAGTTCGATACCGATCTGATAGCCAGGTCGAATTAACGAAATTAAATAGCAAGAGTTTGGAGAGGTTTTTTCATATATCATGCCCTTTAATGAGCATTTACTCTTCCTATTTATAGTAGTTGAGGGATTTAAACATAATCATTATAACATATCACTTCTGCAGGGAGTGACTGAAAATGATGATTGACCCTTCTGACAGACATACATCAAATGATTATTCTGACATATTACAAATAATGATGATTACTAACACATAATACGGCTGATTTGACAATACTACCTGCTCCCACATCGTCTTCGTCTTCCGCATCATGGAGGTCGGTTCGCATAATTCACCTCGGTCGAACAAACCACATCGGTCTCACGAATTCACCTCGCTGTCATGAATCACCTCGGTCCAAAATTCACCTCGGATTACACAAATCACCTCGGTCACGACATTTCATCCCGTATTCAAAAATCACCTCGGAAATGAAAAACACCTCGGTCATGGTATACCACATCGGTCGTGATAAAGGGCATTGAGATTGTGATTCAAACATCATTGACCGTTTCATCAATTTGTGGTAACTGTTTGGCCATTGACTATTTTGACTGCTTGATTTATTTTCCACCTCATATCAGTATATAACAAATGTCCCTTCTAGATCAGTTTGAAATTATGAGATCGGATCTAGAAATTCAATCCGTTGTCGAAAATTTTAACATCGGCGTTCGTTCCGTTAATTGTGTAACCCTAGCCACGCGTCATTATCTGATTGGAATGTCAGGTCTCAGATCATGTGTAGCCGCCATCATTATGACAACGCGTCTTGTCATAATTACTGCCGTCCAATTTCTCTCTCTTCCTTCCCTATATAAGGGTTCATTTGCCACTATTTTCACGATTTTTCTTTGACTCTCTCAAAATTCCTGCGAGATCGTTTTCTGTTCCGTCCTCCGTTTCTGTTCGTTTTAAAATCCGAGGTGAGGATCATTTATTTATCATTTAACATTTCTTTGCTTTTTATATACCTATATATATATAATAAAAAAAATGAGTGGGGACTTGAGCTCTAGCGAAAGTGGCGTGAGGTCGGCGGGTGTAGGTAGTACTGGAGGACCTACCGTGTCTTGGAACGAAAGCGTAGAAACTCAGTGTTTATTTCGGGATGATGTGGAGGAAGGGGAAACTGCTCAGCCTCTCCCGTTAACAATAGTCCCCGCTTCTCGAACTATTTCACCTAGTTCGTTCCGACACCCTTCTTGCGCCTCCTTCACCCGACCTGAACCTGGTACCAGCTACAGTTCGGACTTCGCTTGTAAACACTTCCGTTCTAGTGTCACCGAAAACGAACTGGCCATGTGGAAGAACAAATATAGAATCCCGGGCTATGTGCATTTCTTCCTCCCTGAGAGTTTCGAACGAGCCGACCAACCACCTCGCGGCTGCGTGGCCGCAAACTATCAGATCCTAGAGGCCGGTCTACGCTTTCCTCTTCCCTTCATAATTACCGACTTCCTCCGCATTTGGGGGGTCGCGCCAACTCAGATCCACCCCAACGGGTGGAGACATATCTTAGGTTTTATATCCCTTTACAATCAAATGGGATATGGCGACCCCTCCATTGACGAATTCCATTTTGCCTACCAATTCCGGGCTGATGGTAAACGGACGGGGTGGTTCTATGCGATGCAGAGGTCGGTCTTTGAAGGTAAAAAACTTCTAGTAGACCTGCCTGATTCAGTCCGCTGGTGGAAGGAGAAGTGGTTCTTCGTTGGAGGGAATTGGATGAGTCCCTACCGAAGCGAGGGCATGAGCCACATCGTACCCGTTCATTATAGGGAAAAAAATCAGTAAGTTATATTTCGTGATAACTTCGAACTTAAAAGGTCTAATATTAATCACTCTGTTTTTTGCAGAGGTGAAGGAACCGGAGCTGGACGAAGGCATAATTGGAAGGATAGTGAGTTTAAAAGACATACCGGAGCCAGATAGGTCGGTAAAAGAGTTATTGACCGAGGAGCATTTGTTTGAAGCAGGTCTGACTCACATTGATCCATCAGATTATTATCCTCCACTTCGGAAATGTAAGCATTCATCAGGAAAGTTTATATTCCACGTAATTTACGAACTGGATACTTATAAAATATTTTTACTTTTGGTTTTTCAGCTCGAAAAGGCAGAAAAGGGATGGAATCCATGAAGGCAAAGAAAGAGGCCCGTGCCAAAGCTGAAGCACGCACGCAAACGGGCTGCCCAAAAGAGAGCGTCCAGGGGTTCACCGCCTCGTAAGGAGGGGCAGATTCCTCCTCCATCTCCTCAGAAGAAGCATAAACGGGCTGAAATTCCAAAGGGCAGACCTGACACAGTCATTCCTCCTCCTCCTTCAGCTTTCAACGAGGCGGAATCTTCACGAGGGATTCATACTGCTGAAGGTTCCTACCTTGGCACCGACAGAGTTCGAGCCGATTTGGTGAGTTCGCTGAAGGGGAGTCGCCCAAAGATTTACCGGGAATTCGTCTCTGCTGCCAACTTGACCTCAATTGGGTTGATGAGGCTCCCAGATCGGACCAAGGTGGCAATGGACATTCCGGCCAAAACTTGGACACCTCGGCATGAAAAATATTGCGAGGATATGCCAGTTGACGACCTGGTGGCTACCAGCATGGCGCACCTCGGCCAAGCTAAGTTTATCTCACCCGAACACAATCTAGGCTGTCTGAGGTTTCTGGTGACACCAACAAGTTCAAGAAACTAGCCACCGAAGCCAGAGGGATGTTAGAAAACGAGGTGAAGGCTAGGAACGAGGCCGAGGATAAACTGAAGGAGGCTTTGGCAGAGGTGGAAAGGTTGAAGGAAGCCAACAAGGAACTTCAACTGTTTAAGGAAGAGGTGATTCCACTGAAGGAGGACTTAAAAGACTTGAAGGATGAGGTGGTCGAACTGAAAAGGTCGAAGGAGGGGCTGCTGAAGGAGTTAGAGGTCGCCAACTGCATCGAAGCTGACCTTAAAAAAGAGAAATCAGAATTGGAGGCAGCAGCTCAGCTCACTTACAAAGAGGCCGTGAAAAAGTTCAAAGACTCCACCGAGTACGAGCACGACGTCGATGAGACCTACTATCTCACCTTCAAGGAGATAGTGGAAGACCTGGAAAAGAAACGACCTGAGGTTGACATCACATTCCTCAAGGAAAAGCTCGATCTGATTTACAAGAAATATCTTGAGCTAATGCCAACCGAGGTGGACGACGAAGAAGTGGATCTTTTTTCTCCTGCGCCAGAGTTCCAACCTCCGGAAGTTGACGAGGCCATCAATGTGGTGGATTAGAATGAATTCTATGTTTGCAGCTTTTCCTTCTTTCCTTTTATTTTATTTTATTTCGGCCTTTGTAGTTTTCTGATTTTTAATGAAGAAAATTATTATTGTCAATTCACTCCAAATAATATGCAGAGGTTAGTTATAAACGAAGTGAACACTTGAGCAATTTTCAAACATAAATTCACTCCGAATAAAATGTAGAGGTGAATTATAAACGAAGTGAACACTTGAGCAATTTTCAAAGGTAAATTCACTCCGAATAAAATGTAGAGGTGAATTATAAACGAAGTGAACACTTGAACAATTTTCAAAGGTAAATTCACTCCGAATAAAATGTAGAGGTGAATTATAAACGAAGTGAACACTTGTGCAATTTTCAAACATAAATTCACTCCGAATAAAATGTAGAGGTGAATTATAAACGAAGTGAACACTTGAGCAATTTTCAAACATAAATTCACTCCGAATAAAATGGAGAGGTGAATGATAAACGAAGTGAACACTTGTGCAATTTTCAAACATAAATTCACTCCGAATAAAATGTAGAGGTGAATTATAAACGAAGTGAACACTTGAGCAATTTTCAAACGTTAATTCACTCCAAATAAAGTGCAGAGGTGAATCATAAACGAAGTGAACACTTATGCAATTTTCAAACATAAATTCACTCCGAATAAAATGTAGAGTTGAATTATAAACGAAGTGAACATTTAACTCGGCATATTTTCACCAAACACCTTGTTTGTTGAATGGAGGTCGGTCATTTATCACCTCGGTATTTTTCACCAAAACACCTCGTTTGTTGAATTGCGGTCGGTCATTTATTACCTCGGTATTTTTCACCAAAACACCTCGTTTGTTGAATGGAGGTCGGTCATTTATCACCTCGGTACTTTTCACCAAAACACCTTGTTTGTTGAATTGAGGTCGGTCATTTATCACCTCGGTATTTTTCACCAAAACACCTCGTTTGTTGAATGGAGGTCGGTCATTTATCACCTCGGTATTTTTCACCAAAACACCTCGTTTGTTGAATTGAGGTCATTCATTTATCACCTCGGTATTTTTCACCAAAACACCTCGTTTGTTGAATGGAGGTCGGTCATTTTCCGCTCCGGTGTCTCGCGAGAACCTACTTCGTCTTCACAGATCGCCTTGTAATGTTAATGATGTTCTGCCTCACAGGTACTTACTGATCATCGACTAAGGTCTTTATTTTGCCTCTCAAGGAGGTCTTTCTCGTCTTTGATACGGATTGCCTTGTGATGTTGATGATATCCTGCCTTACAGGTACTTACGGATCATCAACTAAGGTCTTTGTTTTGCCTTTCAAGGAGGTCGTGCTCGTCTTTGAGACGGATTTTCCTTGTGATGTTGATGATATCCTGCCTTACAAGTACTTACGGATCATCAACTAAGGTCTTTGTTTTGCCTCTCAAGTAGGTCTTGCTCGTCTTTGAGACGGATTTTCCTTGTGATGTTGATGATATCCTGCCTTATAGGTACTTACGGATCATCAACAATGTCTTTGTTATGCCTCTCAATGAGGTCTTGCTCGTCTTTGAGACGAATTTTCCTTGTGATGTTGATGATATCCTGCCTTAAAGGTACTTACGGATCATCAACTAAGGTCTTTGTTTTGGAAACATCCATTCAGATTTGCATACTTTGAAACATTAAACTCTTTATTCATTTGATTACATTTTGGTTGACATCAAAAAATATTCACATTCCATTTCACCTCATGTCCTACTGGAAGTATTTCTTCAAGTGTTCTGCGTTCCAGGGGTGTTGAAGCAGAATTCCGTCAAGTGTCTCTAATTCGTAAGATCCATTGCTCACAGTCTTCTTGATTCGATAAGGACCTCCCCAGTTTGGTCCCAGAGGTTCACGCGTCGTGGTCGTCTTTCTTAACACCAGATCCCCCATTTGGAACTTTCTCGGTCTCACCCTGGCATTGTAATACCTCGCACTCCTTTGCTTGTATAATGCATTCCTAACCTGTGCTTGTAATCGCTTCTCCTCCGTAAGGTCCAATTCAGCAGTGAGGGCATCATGGTTATCTTTCTCATTGAAGTGAGTGACCCGAAACGATGGCATACCCACCTCTATCGGGATTACAGCTTCTGTCCCGAAGGCCAAAGTGAACGGGGTCTCTCTTGTTGATGTCCTGTGGGTTGTCCGGTAGGACCACAATATCCCCCGGGCAGTTCTTCCGCCCACGTTCCCTTCAGGTTTTCGAGTCTGGTTTTCAGATTATGCTTGATAATTTTGTTCACCGCTTCGACTTTCCCGTTGGACTGAGGATGGTTCGGAGTGGAGAAATGCTTCCTGATGCCCAACCCTTCACAAAAAGATTTAAACCTTTCATTGTCGAACTGTTTACCGTTGTCTGTTACAATGGATTGTGGGATTCCGAACCTACAAATGATTGACTTCCATATAAAGTCTGTAGTTTTCTGCTCCGTAATTTTGACCAGCGGTTTGGCTTCTGCCCATTTTGTAAAATAATCCACTGCAACTATAGCAAACCTGTTTCCCCCTTTTGCTTTTGGTAATTGCCCGATCAGATCTATTCTCCATTTAGCGAACGGCCATGGGCTCATCACTGAAGTCAGCTCTTCGGGAGGGTTCCTCATGATCGGGGCGAACCTTTGACATTTGTCGCAGGTCTTTACAAACTCAATCGTGTCCTTCTTCAAGGTAGGCCAAAAGTACCCCTGCCTAATAATCTTGAACGCCATAGCTTGTCCCCCCGTATGGTTCTCGCAAATGCCCTCATGGATTTCTCTCATCACATATTCAGCCTCCTCATTGTCTAAACATTTTAACAGTGGTAGGGAGAAACCTCGCTTGTACAAATCATTCCCAATTAAAGTGTACCTCGCAGATCTGATCCTCAAACTCCGGGCTTTCACTTGATCAAGTGGCGTTGTCCCTTCTTGTAAGTATTGGATAATTTCATCCTTCCATGTCCTCTTCAGAGAGGTTTGCAGGACGATTGAAGGTGACGGTTTTAAGGCGGATTGCGACAAGGTTTCGATCGATATGCTTTCCAATTCAGACGTTCCTTCACTTGTCGTTAAGCGAGCTAAAGCATCCGCTTGACTATTTTTGGATCGAGGGATCTGGATAAACTCTGCATGCCTAAACTTCTTCAGCTCCTCTAAAACCCTTACTTTGTAGGTCTTCATCTTTTCACCCCTGGCTTCATACGTTCCCCGGATTTGGTTGATTATCAGTTGTGAATCGCTGTGCAGGATAAGGCTATCAACACCCATCATTTGAGCCATGTCCATTCCCACAATCAGAGCCTCATATATCAGCGTCATTGTTGGTTGCCTCGAATTCAAAACGGTAGGAGCTGCAGAAGAATTGATTATCAGGACTGATTAGGACGACTCCGGCCCCTGCCCGATTTCCCGCTGATGAACCGTCAACGTATAACCGCCATGTCCTATCTACCTCCGCACAACAACTTAAGTTAGTTGGTGTGAGCTCCACCATGAAATCAGCCAAGGCTTGCCCTTTGATGGCGGCTCTTGCTTTGTACACAAGGTCGAATTGTCCCAACTCCACTGCCCATTTCAATAACCGTCCAGACATCTCGGGCTTTTGTAGCACTTGCCTCAGAGGGTAATTTTTCAATACTTCAACCTGATGTTCCAAAAAGTAAGGCCTCAATTTTCGAGTCGACATTATCAAAGCATAGGCTAGTTTTTCCATTTCAAAATATCGAAGTTCGGCGTCGTGCAGGGCCTGGCTGACATAGTAGACTGGTCGTTGAACTCCCTGCTCGATTCTCACAAGGACTGTACTCATTGCCAGTTCGGAAACGACCAAGTATATAGAGAGCACTTCTCCCGATATCGGTTTGGAAAGGACAGGCGGGGACGCCAATTGCTTCTTCAATTCTTCAAAGGCCGTCAGGCATTCTTTCGTCCACTCAAAATCCTTGTTTTTCCTGATAATATCAAAGAATGGCCGACATTTATCCGTAGATATTGATACGAAACGGCTCAAAGCTGCTATCCTCCCCGTCAGACTTTGCACCTTTTTAATTCTCCTTGGTTCCCTCATCTGCATCAGCGCCTGTATTTTATCAGGGTTAACTTCGATACCCCTTTGGTTTACCAGGTAGCCCAAAAATTTCCCTGATCCTACCCCGAAGGAACATTTCTTGGGGTTCAGCTTCATTCTGTAAGTTCTTTGTATTCGAAACATTTCATCAAGGTGCTGAATATGGTCTTCAGCTTGGATACTCTTTACGAGCATGTCGTCGACATATACCTCCATTGTCTTTCCGATGAGATCTTTGAACATTTCGTTCACCAAGCGTTGATACGTTGCTCCAGTGTTCTTTAAGCCGAATGGCATCATCTTATAACAATAAAGTCCTCGATCGGTCATAAACGAGGTTTGCTCCTCATCGGCTTCATTCATCGGTATTTGGTTATACCCCGAGTAAGCGTCCATGAAGCTGAGGAGCTGATGTCCGGCCGTAGCATCCACCATTTGATCTATCCTGGGGAGGGGGAAACTATCCTTGGGGCATGCTTTGTTTAGGTCAGAGAAATCGATGCACAGCCTCCATGTCCCATTGCTCTTCTTTACCAGCACCGGGTTCGCTACCCACGCAGGATAGAAAGATTCCCTGATAAATCTGTTGCTAAGTAATTTCACCACCTCCCTTGCCAACGCTTCATACCGTTCAGGATTAAGTGACCTCTTTTTTTGTACCTTAGGTTTGAAATCAGGATTAACTTGGAGGTGGTGGCATGCATGTTTAGAATCAATCCCTTCCATGTCCGAGTGAGTCCATGCAAACACATCCGAATTCTTTTTCAGAAAATTGATGAGGTCGGTCCTGATGGGCTCCATTAACCCGCGTCCCACTTTGAATTCGACATCAGGTCTTGCATCATCAACTTTAACAGTATCCAACTCTTCCACAGGACCTGACTGACCCCTATCCTGCGTACCTCTTGGATCCAGCGTTTGCAGCTCTGTTATCTGCTCGTCTTCTCCACTTGGTTCCACGATGGGACTTTCTTCTTCCTCCATTTGGACATTGTTGGAAGCGAAGCCTAAATTGCACTCCCGCGCAACCCTCTGATCCCCCCTTATGGTAGCCACCCCGTGTGGCGTAGGAAATTTCAGACAATAGTGATAAATTGAAGCTCCAGCCTTAAGCTCGTGGAGGATCGGTCTTCCCAGTATGGCATTGTAGTTTGTTATGACGTCTACTACCACAAAATCAGCGATCACACGCCTCTGACAAGATCCTGTCCCCAGTTCCACCAGCAAAGATATTTCACCTTTTGGATAGATGTAGACACCAGTGAAACCCTGAATCCTTGTTCTCCTTGTCCGTAAGCTACGCGGGTCAATTCCCATTTTTTCAAAGGTCTTCCAGTATAACACATTCACAGCACTACCGTCATCCACCAGAGTTCTGTGGATCTTTATACCGCTCACCGGCATCGTGATCATCAAAGCATCTGAATGTGGTTGGAGTCCTCAGAGAAACTGAAAGACTCCGAATCGTCCGGTGTCATTGCGTGACTACATACCTGATAGCTATTTCGGGCTTCTCGAGCGAACTCTCGCCTTTTCCTCTTTGACCCGACCTGCACTTGATTTCCGCTCACAATTGTACGGATTTCATCAGGCCGGTCTTTGTCGCGAGGCTCAATCCCCTGATGGACGGCATACTTCTCCTGTTGTTTGAATTGCCTTCCTGAATCCCGTGGTTCAGCAGCGTATTCTTGCAAGCTTCCCCTCTTTATTAACCTGTCGATTTCGAATCTCAAATTTCGGCATTCGTCCGTGGTGTGTCCCACTGACCTGTGGTATTTGCAATACCGGGAGGAGTCCAAGTTATTTGGGTTCTGCTTTATCGGCAGAGCCGGCGGAATTATCCCCTTGTCTTTCTCATTCATGAAAATCACCTCAGTTGATGCATTCAATGGGGTGAGCTAACTTCTTTGTTCTGGATTATATGGACGGAACCTATCCGCTGGTTTGTAGTCTCTCTTTTTCCCAAAAGTATTCCTTTTAAATTCTTTCTTATCATCCTTGCTTTCTTTTTTGTTTGACACCGCAGCTGTATTATGATGACCTTCTTTGGAACCTGAAGCCTCCTCGGCATTAATAAACTTCTCCGCCCTGTTAAGAAACTCCTGGTACGTGCGAGGTCCATCCTCATGCACTGATCACCAGAAACGAGTCTGCGTTTATAGGCCTGACAGAACAGCCATGAGAAGCGCGTCGTCTGATATTCTTTCCATTCACATGATTTGTTTATTAAAGCGGCCCAGATAACTTTTTAGTGATTCCTCCTTCTCCTGCCCAATGGTCACCAAGCTCTCCTTCGGGGTGGTCGGAATTTTTGAACCCATGAATTGCTTCAAGAACTGGCTACTTAGTTGAGACCAACTCGATATGGAGTGCTGAGATATATTGCGGAACCACCGTTGAGTCCGGTCCCCGAGAGTTAAAGGAAAAGCCCTGCACATTATTGCGTCGCTCGCCCCTTGAAGCTCCATCCATGACATGTACTGATCCAGATGTGAAATCGGGTCAGTCTCCCCATTGTACCTGGCGAGATGAGGCATCTTCATTTTGCTTGGCAGGGGTTGCGACAATATAATCTATGTGAAAGGTGATGTCCTCTTGGTAGATGGTTCCGTTGATCCCAACCCTTCTTGTTTTGCCTCCAAGTCAGACAGTCTTTTCTTCAATTGTTCAACTTCAATTTGATCTGGTTTGCTTGACGAAAAAGTCGGTGGCTGACCCAACTGAAGAGTCGAGCTGCCAGCCGGCTGGTTTTCTGGGTTCACTTTCTTCATCGGAGATCTGTCCCCATGTTCTTTAGTCCGTACAGCCTTACTCTCCTCTTCTTTTTCACCCCTTCTCGCTTGATTCAGTCCCATCCAACTCAGCGTTTTTTGACTCCGTACATAAGGTGTGCTTTCGCCTACCGCACTCCTTGTGTTTTCAGAGCGTCTAGTTTGTTGTTCTTCGAAATGTGAGCGTCCATCGGATCTTCGCAGTTGCGATTGCACTTCACGCTCCTCTTGGTGACGACCCCGATCCTGATTTCTCCTCATTTCTTCCATTTCCCTTTGCATCCTATCAAGTCGATCTAGGACCATTCCCATGTTGGCCTCCGCTGGGGGTCGCGGAATGGCGGACCTCCTGGACATACGGGAATTCCCTTGCGAATCCTCACCACGATGTCCCCGGTGACTCCCCGAACTTTGCCCGTTACTCATTATGATGCAAGAGCAAATATGTGATTGCTAAATACAAGGATACGGGCCCTCCTTCTAGCGCCAATTTGTTGACGTCGATTTTTGTCAACAAATAAAAGTGGTATGATCTCTCAAATTGGTAGTTGGATTGTATGTTTTTGATTAATTTGTCTAAGTATGCAGTTTTTTAATTAAAGAATCGTCATTGTAATAAAGTTTGGGATATTATAAGATATCGGAAAGGTAACAAATCGAAAGCGAGCTGAGATCAAAGTTACACAAATTCATGTCCAGTTCGATACCGATCTGATAGCCAGGTCGAATTAACGAAATTAAATAGCAAGAGTTTGGAGAGGTTTTTTCATATATCATGACCTTTAATGAGCATTTACTCCTCCTATTTATAGTATTTGAGGGATTTAAACATAATCATTACAACATATCACTTCTGCAGGGAGTGACTGAAAAGGATGATTGACCCTTCTGACAGACATACATCAAATGATTATTCTGACATATTACAAATAATGATGATTACTGACACATAATACGGCTGATTTGACAATACTATCTGCTCCAACATCGTCTTCGTCTTCCGCATCATTGAGGTCGGTTCGCATAATTCACCTCGGTCGAACAAACCACATCGGTCTCACGAATTCACCTCGCTGTCATGAATCACCTCGGTCCAAAATTCACCTTGGATTACACAAATCACCTCGGTCACGACATTTCATCCCGTATTCAAAAATCACCTCGGAAATGAAAAACACCTCGGTCGTGGTATACCACATCGGTCGTGATAAAGGGCATTGAGATTGTGATTCAAACATCATTGACCGTTTCATCAATTTGTGGTAACTGTTTGGCCATTGACTATTTTGACTGCTTGATTTATTTTCTACCTCATATCGGTATATAACATGGCCATTACCGGACTTTTATGTTGACGGACCGATCCAGCTCGTACCACCCAAATTGACACCTCTAATTGAGCTTAAATAAACTATAAACTATAATAATAATAATAATAATAATAATAATAATAATAATAATAATATAGCTTAAACGTCTATCATCACATCTTGATCTCATCAATAAAACAGATAACATGCTCATTGTACCATAGATTAGTGATTAGATGGTTGCTAGCAAACTGCCTTCAACTCCAATATTGGCTTCAAATCACTCTTCTCATCACATCATTCTTGAAACACTCAAGTATCTATGCAATCAGTCTTTTGCACATGGACATGGACATGGAGGGCAGAAATTAGACAAAAAGTCCAAATCCCTAATCTTTGGCTCCTGTTCTTTGCTATGTTAATTTTCAGTTAATGATTTTCATTCAATATTATATATATGCTTACTTTCAGTTAATATATATATATATATATGTGTGTGTGTGTGTGTCTCTCTCCCCACCGGCCCACCCACACTAATATTATGCATATCATTTTTCAGGCAGGCAGGAGGCAGCCCTCCCTTAATTTATGAGAAAGAAAAAGAAACAAGTTTCTAACAAAAATGCATTAATTATAGCTAGGGATGATCTTATTATTATTATTATTATTATTATTATTATTATTATTATTAT
This sequence comes from Ligustrum vulgare, assembly GCA_963555705.1. NCBI lineage: Eukaryota > Viridiplantae > Streptophyta > Magnoliopsida > Lamiales > Oleaceae > Ligustrum > Ligustrum vulgare. The sequence continues at coordinate 1,101,149 of OY743169.1, forward strand.
TATTATTATTATTATATAGTAGGCATACATGATACATAGCAATAGCATGTGGTTTTTTGTTTTCTGGGCATCAATCCATCTTTCTGGACATCCTCTTAAAGAGAATTTTTCCTGATGAAGGTTTATTCTATTCAGAAAAAATTATAGAAAATTAGAAATTTTCAAAGTTTGTGTTATAATATTGTTGGAGCCTAATCATTCAGTTACATTGTTGATGGAAAAATCCCATCGACAAGGGTATATATTGCTCAGTTAGAGAACCCTAGCTGTCACTGTCAAATTTCAACCAACCTCGGTGATGCTTACGACAAGAACAAAGACTTGAAATCCATTTTGCTCTTCCATCCCATCCCAACGACAATCTGTTGAAATTAAATTTAATATAGATGATTGTTCATTTAAGATTCATAAACATTATGCTATAATTATCGGATCGAAAATGAAGCAGAAGCGTACCTGAATTCATTATTGCGTTTGATCGAACGGGGTTATGACATTCCAACTGATTCATAATTTTCTCCTCTGTTGATGGGGATATAGAAAATTATGAAAAGTCACGCTCAATTGGGGACCATGACCTGTATAAATAGCTGTAGGGCAGTTATCGTGTTTCAATGTTATTAAATTGGCTACTCGTCAATTTAAAACATTGAATCTGTCTCTACATTTTAATCTCACGACACTTAATACCCATTAGTCCTAAATAATCTTTAGTGGATCACTTTATTGACTAAATTCTTAAGATAGCACCACACATTTTATTTTATATATGTTTGGCCCCACATTATTGAATTTTATCTAACAATCTCCCAATGGGCCATACATGTATCCTTACAAATGTGTACAACCTTATGAGCTCAAAAATTTGCTATCATTATTAAGGGTATTTCCAAACAATCTCGTCCATCAATCATATCAATATAGGATCAAATCGACTTTCGTTACATTAATCGTAATTAAATCGATCGATGGTCACGTATACCAATACAACCAAATGACATAGATCAATCATGAGAGTGTAGTATGAAAATTACATGTTATGTGATCCAAACATGCCTATTTTCAATTTGTCCGACTTTATTCCTTAGGTGAGATCAATACCAAACATAATGTAACAGAGTAGAATGAACTGAATACTTTATTTCTGTACAGAAAATTATCCAAATACACAAATGTGTCCAAAACCAAAACATAAAGCAACCAAAATACAAACTCCCACTAAATCATGATATCCTCAAGAAATATTACACCTATACGAGCAGTGTGCTCGTGAAAGACCTTGGGTGCTAATCCCTTAGTAAGCGGATCCGCAATCATGGAGTTTGTCCCAATATGCTCTATGGAAATCTGTCTACTCTGTACCCTTTCCTTCACAACCGGGAACTTAATGTCAATGTGTTTTGACTTAGTTGAACTCCTGTTGTTATTAGAATATTGCACTGCAGAGTTATTGTCACAATATAACTTTAATGGTCTTTCAATTCCATTCAGAATGCGCAGCCCAGTGACAAAATTTCGCAGCCATATCCCATGATTAGATGCCTCATAACAAGCTACAAATTCTGCTGCCATAGTGGAAGAAACTACGAGTGTCTACTTAGCACTCCTCCAGGAAATGGCTCCTCCAGCTAGCAGGTATATGTATCCTGATGTGGATCTTCTACTATCTTGGCATCCCGCAAAATCAGAATCGAGTATCCTACAATCTCTAACTGATCCGATCTGCTGTATGTAAGCATGCAATCTCTTGTTCTCTTCAAGTACCTCATAACCCTCTTTGCTGCTTTCCAATGATCCATCCCAGGGTTACTTAAATATCCGCCCAGCATTCCAACAATGAACGCTATGTCTGGACGTGTACAAACTTGAGCATACATCAGACTCCCAACAGCTGATGCATAGGGAATCTTTTGCATTTCCTTAACTTCAAGATTATTTTTCGGGCACTGATTGAGACTAAATTTGTCTCCCTTAGCAACAGGGGTGTCCCCTGGTTTACTATCCTGCATGTCAAACCTTATAAGAACTTTATTGATATAGCTCTTTTGTGATAATCCAAGAATATCCCGATAGCGGTCCCGGTGTATCTGAATTCCTAATACGAAAGAGGCGTCCCCAATATCTTTCATCTCAAAATTCTTTGACAAAAAGCTCTTGGTTTCGTGCAACATGTCTATATCATTAGTGGCAAGCAGTATGTCATCGACATACAAAACCAGGAAAATATGCTTACTCCCATTGAACTTGTGATACACACAATCATCAACAACATTTATCTCAAAACCAAAGGAGATAATTACTTGATGAAATTTGTAGTACCACTGACGGGAAGCTTGCTTGAGTCCATAGATAGATTTCTTTAATTTGCAAACCATATTCTTCGAGTTTCCTGTCACGAAGTTTTCTGGTTGCACCATATAGATCGTCTCATCAATGTCTCCATTGAGAAACGCCGTCTTTACATCCATCTAATGTAACTCAAGGTCAAAATGTGCAACAAGTGCCATGACTGTCCTGAAAGAGTCTTTCATTGAAATCGGAGAGAAAGTCTCTTTGAAGTCAATACCTTCCTTTTGTGTAAAGCCTTTAGCTACAAGACGAGCCTTATACCTTTCCACATTACCTTTCGAATCCCTTTCCACATTTCGCACCTTCTGGTAATTGGACAAGATCCCAAACTTTATTGTCTTGCATAGACCTATACTCTTCATTCATGGCATCAATCCACTTTTGAGAGTTAGAACCCTTCATGGCCTGATGAAAATTGATTGGATCATCTTCCATCATTCCATTATTTTCCTCATGTTCTTGGAGAAATACTATATAGTCATCCGAAATAGCATTTTTCCTTTCTCGAGTGGATCTCCTTAATGTATTGTTTGTTGAGGTTGTTGAGTTTGTACTTCTGGATTTTGGATGGGAGTTTCTTCAACATTATCATGCTGAGTTTCCGGATATACTTCTTGATCAATGACAGGTATAAAAACCTGCACATTGTCAAAAGTAACAGTAGGAACCGAAATCGATCCTTCCTCAATTTCTTCCTCAAAGATAATGTCTCTAACCTTATTTCTCCCCCCAAACTTAACATCCTCAAAAAATGTTGCAGTTCCCGTTTCAAAAATTGACTTAAGCGTGGGATTATAGAATTTGTAGCCCCTTGATCGCTCAAAATAACCAATAAAGTAGCTGCTAACAGTTTTGGAGTCCAATTTATTTTCATGTGGCCTATAAAGCCTTGCCTTAGCTGGACATCCCCAAATGTGGAAATGCTTTAGACCGGGCTTTCTGCCTGTCCAAAGCTCATAAGGTGTTTTAGCAGCAGCTTTAGTTGGTACTCTATTCAGAATATAAGCAAAAAGTCTTTAATACTTCTCCCCAGAGTGTTTTTGGTAAAGTAGAATGACTAATCATACTCCTTACCATATCCTTAAGGGTCCTGTTTCATCTTTCAGCTACACCATTCATGCTAGGAGAACCTGGCATGGTGTACTGTGGGACGATTCCACATTCCTCTAGGAATTTAGCAAATGGTCCTAGACGTTGTTCACCTGAACCGTCATATCTACCGTAGTACTCACCACCACGATCAGACCTAACGCTTTTAATTTTCTTGTTGAGTTGATTCTCAACTTCAGCTTTGAACATGTCCAGTGACTCAGACTTTTCATGAATGAGATATAGATGCCCATAACGTGAGTAATCGTCTATGAATGATATAAAGTATTGTTGACCATTCCAGGAAGCCGTAGGGAATGGTCCACAAATATCAGTGTGTATCAATTCTAAGACGTCCGAAGTTCTATTAGCACCTAACCTTTTGTTTTTGGTCTGTTTTCCCTTGATACAATCAATACAAACATCAAAGTCCGTAAAGTTGAGGGAATCCAAAATGCCTTCTGACACAAGTCGTTCAACTCTAGTTTTTGAGATGTGACCTAAGCGCTTGTGCCATAGTTTTGCCGAATTTTCTTTATTTAATTTTCGCTTAGTACCACGTGATTCCACATACAAGGTTTCATTATATGATGCAATAGTATCAAGCAAATATAGGTTATCGTATGAACATAATGAACAAGTACAAACAATATTTGAATTTAAAGAAAGACTAAACTGACAATTTCCAAAAGAACAATAATATCCAGATTTGTCCAATAAGGAAATAGAAACTAAATTCCATCTAAATGACGGCACAACAAAAGTGTCTTTCAAATCCAAATAAAAAACCAGGCACAACAAAAGTGTCTTTCAAAACCAAATAAAAAACCAGTTCCCAATAATAACCTAAAAGTTCCTATTGCTTCAACTTCCATCGATTTTCCATCGCCCACAAAGATGAATCTTTCAGCATCATTTGGCTTTCGGCAGAACAGGCAACCCTGCATAGAAACACTTATGTGAGTAGTAGCACCAAAATCTAACCTCCAAATGTTTCTAGGTACTGAAGCTAAATTAACCTCAGAACATACCAAATTAAGAAATGTACCTTTCTTTGCACGCCAAGCGTTATATTTAGTACAATCCTTCTTTAAATGTCCAGGTTTCAGGCAAAAGAAACAACCCTCATTGTCCTTATGTGGCTTCTTTTGATCTGGACCCTTAGCAGCTTCATATTCTGTTTTTCTTTTCTTGCCCTTATCCTTAGAGGTACTTTCCAAGTTAGCAATTTCAGTTCTATCCTGCTTCAACCTTTCTTCCTCTTGCACACAATATGAAATGAGCTCATTCAGAGTCCATTTCTCCCTTTGACAGTTGTAACTGACCTTAAACTGACTGAAATGTGCAGGAAGCGATATCAATACTAGATGCACGAGCAAGTCATCAGACAAGTCAAGCTTTAGTGCCTTAAGTTTTGAAACAGTATGAGACATCTTCATGATGTACTCCCTTATGTTCCCCTTACCTCTATACTTCATTGAAATCAAGCTTTGCAGAAGCGTGCTTGTTTCAGCATTATCGTTTTTAGCAAAACGCTTTTCAAGTTCGGCAAGGAATTGCTTGGCATTAGTTACCTCTTCAGATACTGCACCCCTAAAGGCTTCCGGAATGCCGCACTTAATGATCATTAGACTCATGCGATTTGAGTGTTCCCACTTCTCAAAGTTCCTCCTGTCATCAGGTGAACTTGCATCCGTAAGAGAAGCCAGTTGCTCAACCCTGAGAGCAAGGTCGAGATCCATGCAGCCGAGAAAAATTAGTGCGTTCTCTTTCCAATCCTTGAAGTTTGACCCATCAAGCATGGGAATTGAATTAAGATTTGCAGATATTGTGGTAGCAGATGAATTAACTGTATAGAGAAGAAGATGGAAATAGCTTACATTAGTACTTTATTATGCAAATAATAATTTCAAATAATGGTAAGGTCCATCACAAGATACCCAGCACAACATCAATATTTAGTCTTTGGACAGAAATATTGACTTATAAGTGGTACTCTTGATGTAGCAATCAAACACTGACAATAAGACATGTCAATCAATAAACCTTTCTTTGGACCGATTTATTGATTACACGTTAAACCAAATAATTGTCACGCGTTTATCACCACAAGTGCATGTGAAATTACAGTCAAATATTGACCTTCCTTTGGGCCGATCAATACCCGCATGAACAGCGCACACACAAAACCTTCTAATATTCTAAGTTAATTAATTTCCACAAGAGAGGTTACTTTGGCAACATGTTGCTTCAATTAATTCACTTCGAAATATTATATTTCTCAAAAGAGTCTTTCATACCAAAATTTGAACTTGAATTAACTGTTTTGCATATATTTAAGGCTTTAGGATTTGAATTATGAAATTCAATACTTTAGGATTAAGTAATTATTAAGTTGGATGGTTAAATTGCAATTTAATTAAACTTGATTGGCCAATTTTGAAATATTTTTAAACTTGAAGGACTAAATTGTAATTTTTCCAAACTTTAGTGGCCAATTAATTAAAATCAGAAACTATAGGGACTGAATCATGAAATTCAGAATCTTTAAAACCCAACTTAAATGATTTCTTAATTTTATGGGCTGATTTTGTAAATTAAGAAGTCTGAAGGGCTAATTTAAAAGATTTCAAAAGTTTAGGGTTTTATTAATTATTAAAACAAATCAGGAGGATCTAATGTGAAATAAAAATGATTTTCGTGAATTTGCAACCAGGCCCTTCAACCCTTCAAATTTCCAATTGAGGTCCCTGGGCCAAAAAAAATTGCAACAGCTAGGGTTTGGTTCCAAACCCTAGCCGCCGCACACCAGACCCAAGGACGCCGCGCCATCACCGGCCTCGCCCACCACCTGCAGCGCCATCACCGGCACTGCATCCAAGAATACGGCGTCGCTGCGCGCGACGCTATGAACCAGAGCAGCCCACATCGCGCGCGGCTGCGCTTTTATCCGTCGCACGCCATTGAAATCCGACGCCGCAACGCGCGGTCTTCCTTCTCCGACCAGTCGTTTCCATCAACAACAAACACCACTGAATCCATACTCAATACAAATCCATACACAATAACCCAATTCGAAATATATATAAAAATCAAAACTGAAAATCCATTTTATTAAACCACGATTTTCACACATATAACAGAGATAACGAACTGGCCGAATTCATAAAACCAAATTCACTTTCCAAATTTTCAATTTTGCTGCGTATGCATATTTCTCAGTTTTTAAGCTTTATGCACATATACATACGCACGAATTAAGGTTTCACATATATGCGTTCGAAATTGATCTGATAAATCAACACGATGTTGGCTCTGATATCACTTGTTGAAATTAAATTTAATATAGATGATTGTTCATCTAAAATTCATAAACATCATGCTGTAATTATATGATCGAAACTGAAGCGGAAGCGTACCTGAATTCATTATTGCGTTTGATCGAACGGGGTTATGGCATTCCAACTGATTCGTGGTTTTCTCCTTATTTTCTCCCCTGTTGATGGGGATGCAGAGAATTATGAAAAGTCACGCTCAATTGGGGACCATGACCTGTATAAATAGCTGTAGGGCAGCTATCGTGTTTCAATGTTATTAAATTGACCCCTCATCAATTTAAAACATTGAATCTGTCTCTACACTTTAATCTCAAGACACTTAATACCCATTAGTCCTGAATAATCTTTAATGGATCACTTTATTGACTAAATCCTTAAGATAGTACCACACATTTTATTTTATACATGTTTGACCCCACATTATTGAATTTTATCCAATACAATCCTCTAAGAGTAAGAGATGCATTGAATTGAAAGAAAAAGGTAAAGATGATTTTATAAAGGATTATCTCAAGATTTTACTCATTCTGTAACTACAATTTATGTTTTTGGTAATCAATTTGACCGTTGCTAATATTTTAGGATTTTGGTTTTCATTTTTTAATGAAAAATTCGTGAGTTCATGTGTACATTTTTGTTGTGGATAATGTTCATCTAAGCAGGTATTTCTGCAACTCTCTCTCACAATTCTATGGATTATTTGTAATCTGTCAAAGTTTAGATACACAGGGAAGTTGTACATCATTTCGTTCATATTTCTCACATAATACATTAGCCAATCATTTAGCTTGTAATTCAATTCTACCCTTTAAGAAAGGGTTAAATTGATCAACAATGCTACATCAACACCACATTCATATATAGACTGTAAATGTTTTCGCGCATATAAATTTTCATAATTGTGATGTGGATAAACTTGATTTCGGACTTTTTATTAATTTTTTTAAACATATTTGTACTTGACAATGATAATATTAATTTTTTGAAAAAAAATATGTTAATTAACATCAACAAAATTGATCAAACATGACAAAAATAATTTTTCATGTAACATGGAAAATCTTTTCTCAACCAAACCAACAAAAAATATTTTTCACCAAATCATAGAAAATTGGCGCATGAGGGAGGTTTGTGGAAAAAATTTTAATGCCAAATTTTTATAATCAATCACAAAAAAGTGGGAAAATAGGAAAAAAATTTCTTTTTCCTTGAAAAATTATACCTAATCAAACATACTCTAAGAAAGTTATTACATAGAGTGTATCTTTATCCGTTTAAGTTCAATATATAATGTCGCGTTTGTATTTTATTATTTTTAAAAATATGATGGACAAATAAATATTTCTAGATGCAGATTTTTTGTATAGTTACCTTTATTGAAGATATGCAAATTAGCACAAGGTTGTAAATAAGAATGCAAGACGAAAAAAATTAATAACGTAATTTCTCTAAAATCATGTTATTTGTACATATTTGTTTATAACTTGAATTACAAATTTAACTCTTGACAAATATCGATTATTTTTCATATGATCAACAACCACAAACAGCCAACACATCATCAGTACACCAATTTGGACGAAACATCTGTACAAACATCAATTCACAATTTGAATATGGTACCTCAAAAAAAAAACAAAAAAACAAAAGTGATATTACTAGACATTCGGTTTTTAAACTCTACTGGAGGATATATATATATATATACTGAACAATCCCGAGTCATCCTATTATTGTTTCTTCCACACGACACAATCAAGCTAATTAGAGCACGATCACATTTATATGTTGTCCGTAATTTTATGGAGCTCATAACACATCTCAAAGGATTTGCATTATATATTGATATTGTAATGTTTGCTCAAGACAGGTATAAAATATATCTACCAGTACCAGGGGTAATAGATCATACACAGGGCAATCTCAGTAAATTACACTACGTTGCAAAGCAAAATGATGATGATTGATGATTGATGATGATCATTGATCCATCCATCATTTTTGCATCTTTCCAGATGAGTCTTTTTTCAACTTCTTTCTGAAAAATAAACCAAGTGCTGTGCCAACCACTGGCCAGGTAGATATGAATATGATGGCTATATAAGCAAGAAGCCATACTGACATCCTATTTTGTTGTGAAACCCACCTTTCAACAATACTCTTACTCTTGGAATTCACAGATTTTTCTGCAGCACGGGGCAATTCTTCTCCACCTGAAACTGTTGTATTAGTTTGATTCTCTTCAAATGACCCTTCAGCATCAACATCTGTTCGTCCATTTTCCGCGGCAGCAACCATACCCTCGTCTGTGATGTTAAGATATGGGCCTTGATCAATTGAACATTGCATTGCCGCAGAATGAGGGCCGATACTTTGTGCCTGCATTGCAATAAGAGAACACTTTTGAACCGTGCAATGGACACTTAATCTTGTCCAGTACTGTTCAATCTAGCATATCAAACTGGCCGAATGGATATAATAACACACCTTTTGATGATGCATAAAGGGACTTGAATGTAAGACTTCAAAAAATTCATTGACTGCTCTCACCCACCTGCAAACCAAAAAATCAAAGTTGAGGTTTACATAATACGCCAATCTTCAAAATATAAGATTCTAAAATTTACATTTTAACATCAAATAAGTTAGTGGCTAGTTCTCACATAATCTGTTGGATTTTATCTTCTACCTGCTGTCGAATCACCACGTCTAAAAGTTCTCATTTAAACTTAGTCTTCAACAGTATACATGGGTCCTATATCAGGGAGGGAGCTAGAAGACCTGAATGCGGGGTTGGGTGACTACAATGGAATGGGGGGACTATTTTCTTATTTGATCACTAAATATAGGACATTCTCTTCTTTGAATTCACTAAATATACTATATAATAAGAGAACAGATGCCAGATGATATTTTAAAGACGTGGAAATAGCAAAGAAACGAGATTCTTTTTGTCTAACCACTTTAGATGTTCTCTCAGTGCATCTGCGGTATCTTAAAATTTAAACTGCAGATACATAGCAAAAAATTCACAGCAAGGGTAGTATGAATTCAATTACCACAAGCTAGATCCAGCAATCCCTTCAAAGAAAGCTAGGTGTCCTCCATGTCGTGTTACAGCTAGGACTGTATTTTTGTTTGCTCTGCGAATAAGAGAAGCATTAGTACATTAGTAGGAAAAATCGATATCGAGAAGGGAAGTAAGAAATGCATGCAGCATTTCTCTTTGAAACAAGATAAGCAACCATACCTACATTCATCAAAAGGTATGGCTTCACTAGTGCAGACTGGATCATCCAATGCGCTTATGCAGAGTAGTGGTACCGAAACTCGTGGTACAAAAGAGCAACTGCTGCTGTGCCTATAGTATGAATCTGCAGTCTTGTAGAAAAAATACATATACTTTTCAATAAGCCTGCAACAGAATGTGGGGGGGGGGGGGGGGGGGTGGGGTGGAGGAAGAGAGATATAAACCTCATAATTTCCAACAAGACAGGTGGCATGGGTGTCAAAATCCCGAATAGAACGTGACTGTGGAAAGCATGGAAATAATCGAAAAGGCAATTTAGTTGCTGGGAACAAGGTAGTATGATTAATTTAAATATACTGCATCACGAATTAGAAAATTTCAAATAAGAAGTATGCAATTGATCTAATTCATATTCATGGTCATGGGTCATGCTACTTAATGTTGCATTTTGACAAGATTGTACCCAGCAACCAGTTAAAACCATAACCAGATCAAACTTTAAAAGCAGGCTGTTAAATTACACATTAGCCATATAGCATCAGAAAATAACAAAATCTTGAAATACAGTTAGATAATAAGTAGCACCAGGGAAGAAAGACCAGAAAACATGGATGAAGACAGACAGGAAAAGCATTGAATTGTACAAAATCTCATGGAGGATCAGGATGATGATTATTTCTGTACGTAATGATTCAAGGATTCAAGATTGTCATTCAGAGAAATAAAGGAAAAAAAATCACACGACCCTAAGTCAGAGAGAATTTATTAAACAAATATGAAAGACAACCTTTTCAATTCCCTCCCAGTTTGCAAGCCGAGAATAACGCGGTTTATGCCTGCATGCACAATCAAATACTATGAAGTTATTCCATAAAATTTCTTCCATAAGTCCAAGTGAGTTTATAAACATAATATAAATAAACCATGGACACGTGTATATTTTGTACAAGTGTATTATCCAAAAGTTTGTGGAAGTCTTTGAGGCTCAATGACCGAATAAAGTTAGTTCCCCAAGTGGGGAAAAAATGTGTGTTTCAGAAGGCTGTACTACATACAATTGCGCATAACCTTGAAGGCCAATGGTAAGAGCTCTGTCGTATAACCTCTGTACAAGCCTTCGGGCTATAAACCTTGAACCAATCTGGGAATATGATTAAAAGAAAAATAAAAAGTTCTTAGAAGGGAATTCAACTCTTTTTAACATCTTTAGGAGTGTGCAAGCTTTAGAAAATGAATATGTAAATATGATCACAGAGAAGCACTCCCTATGACATGCTCTGCAGATTCTTATTCTCTAAGTAGTTAAAGGGATTAATTATCCTCTAGATTAGATGCCTTCAAAGCTAGTTGCTTATATAAATGGCATAAGCTTGTACATTCAAAGGACTAAGTGAATAGACTATCATCAAATCTTACAAGTTTGTCATTAATAGATATTTGAGAAGATTAATAAGTATACATTCTACAACTCGTTGATCACTTCCCACGACATAGTCAAAGATTTACAATTATCATCTTACAATGTGTTTCGGAAGAGGTCTCAAATGAGTATTTGATTATTCTGAGGACAGATATCTTCTGACCAACAACCTCAGTTCTACTACGACCACAGCTGTCTCTAAGTGTCTAACACTGATGTCTATAAAGCAAGTAATTTACATTCATCACAACCATGATAGTTTAGTAAACTAACCAAAAGATCCCAAGGAGAGGAAACTGCTGCAGCACCTGCAACAGGAACATTCTCCCCATCCTCTCCAAGATATTTTACCTGCAAGAAACAAGAAGCAAATACCAGTTACAACATTGTAACTCTTCTACGGAGAGAAGCAATAAATACTTCGATGACCATTGAACAGAAGCATGACATGGCATGTCAAACCTCTTACAAGTTACCATTAGAGAAAAACGATTAATAGGCATCTCTCATTAAAAATTTAATCTCGGTAGAACATGTTAAAAGAAAGAAGGGCTGACCAAAGCTAACATGGACTTTGATGCTGCTAAATGTGTAGGTGGATTGGATCATCCTATAGACTTCGGCACATGGCAATGAACAAAAAGGATTCGTGTAGTGAATCCTAAACTTATTGTTAATAAGGCTTAGCTTGTTGTTGTCAAATGCAACACTCAGGCAAGTTTGACTGATAGTTGGCCTTTCCTAAGCAAAATACCTATAGGAAATAAAGAAATTTTTAAGGGACTAATGGTCTAGTAGGGTTTATTATTTTGGTTGTTTACATTCAGTTGTAGATTTTTGGTTGATTTTGAATAAAAGACTTGTTTTCTTTCGAATTGCAATCCGTTTTCTACTCATTTGTGAAAATTGTAGGCGCCGCCTACATCAGTGTTACTCTTAAACCTTAAGGCTTTTTAACAATTGGAAAACCAGGAGCAAAGCCCCATCACTAGCTTCTACAAAACTGCTTTAAGACAAAGAAGTATACCAAAACGTTTGCACCAATACTAGTTCCCACAACAAATAATGGAGCTTCTGGGTATTCTTGATGCAGATACTTAATGACTTCACGTACATCCCCTGTCCATCCCGCATTATAAAAGCAATCAGTCTGCAAAGATGTGAAAATCTCAATTTAAGTTAAATAATTGAAGAACTGACTGATATATGAACCGCAAGCACCGAGACAGAAAATATAATGGTGTTCCACTCAAAGTAAAAAAGCACGCTATCACCAACTGCAAGTACCAGATGTTTATTTCAACAGAGAAGTGAGAAGTATCAGGGACAAAATAGGCTTTACTAAGCTGGAGAAGCAACCTATATTCTGATATATTAAGTGCTTTAGATCTTCAGTACTCACAGTAACTGAGACTCCACCCAATCCTCGGTGATTGCTAACAACCACATTCCAGCCATGTTTTGCCGTATTGAAAGCTAGATGTTTCATATACTGCAGAACATGTAGATAAAGTTAGCACAAACAATATGATCCACAAAAAAAAAAGATGCACTCTACCAGTGGTTAAAGGAAACCAAAACAATATCCCGCCTTATTCTGCAGTAATTTTGAGCTTCCAGTCTTCCTAATGTCTACTTAGTTTCCAGAATATGAGTGCAAAGATTATTCATCTACGATCCAAATACTACAGAATTTCAAGGGACATTCACCCATTAAAAAGTCATTATCCTATTTATGTATCTTTAACATTGCAATTTTTTTCCTTTTTACCTAAGTAAGCTGAGTATTTGACAAATTAACCACGAACGCATATCAAGCTCACAGGCTGAATGCTGTCTAACATTGGTAACCATATATTCTTTTCTTGTTATTGTATTGTTCTTCACATTTTTTATTTTCAAATGCAACTCAAGCTCATATGAATAAAATATGGACCACGCACAATGTCTAAACTGTCATTTATAACGTAAGAAAGGAAAACATAGGTACCATTTCAAGAAAGATTTTCTATAAAGATTGGTGGCAGAATTCTGTACTTACAGGAGAAGCAGAATCACTTGTTAGTCCTGGAATCATAACAACGATAGGAGTTCTATCATCTTTACTAATGTCCTGATTTCTGTGGGTGACTACTCCAGACACTACCAAATAAAAAAGATATATTGCAAAATATACATCAGGCCTACAACAAATTTCAGCTATATTATAGCAATATTTTCATTAACAAAATGTCTTTTGTGTCTGATATCTTCCTTAGTACAAGATCATTTGACCAATACGATATCATTTTCTTTACCATCAAAATGCCTCAGCCAATCCAGAGCAAAAGTCCCACCATCCGATGCATGAAACAACTGTCTGAGAATCAGAGACTCATTAGATAGACATAATCTCTAAATTACACTTTTCCAAATAACAATATCTGCAATACATCCTTACTATGAATTTAGCACTGAAATTTGGACAAAGAATATTTTCATCTGAAATGCAACTGACTATTCTCAAGTAAATCACAGAACAAGCATGCATTATATATAGTACTGGAAATAGAGTCTTATCTACAGCAGTTATGAACACCACCGAGTCATCTTGATATACAGTGAAGAGCGTAAGCAAACCATTTCCAGAAATACAGATCATCTAGTTCAGAACATAAGAAAACAATTTATAGAAATGCAGAACATCTGGTTCAGACTGGTCAGTCATGTTGAAAGCTTCATTTTTCAATAGGAGACAAACTATTGTATATCTCATTCATATCAGAATCACGTCGTGCAGATGTTTGGTAAATTATATTATGCACCTACGCATTATCAGTGTCGGGAAAATGCATAATTACAGTTATCCCTTCATGTTCAAAGAAATCATCATTAAACTAATGAAGCTCTTTTGTCGTACTTATAGTGTCCCTAAAAGGATGACATTAAAGGATTATTTTTCCAATCCAAGAGTTGTGGTTCTCTTATTCTTTTTAACCGTGATATGAAGGAAAAGTTAATCCATCATTCTATTTTTCAAAGAATTTCAAGAATTATGTATACGCACCCTTGGCAAGCACTTTATCCAACTTCAATATTGTACAATACCCTTTGTAAAATTCTTTAAAAATCTCTAATAGGTCTCAAGCATATAGGGAACTCCTTCAATCAAAAATGAAGACCAAGTATAGAAATTCACCACGATCAAAAAAGTACCACGAACATTAAGAATACAGCAGTATATCACTTATCTATCTTTCAGTATTTCTAAATTCGAGTTCAGTTCAATATGTAATAAAATGTTTCAAAAAAAAAAAGCTTGAATGAGAAAACATCCCTTTGTTACCGTCCTTAATCATTAGTTAAAATTACATTTTTACACTTGTATGTGGGCTACTTTTAAAGTCAGTTCCAGCTCAAGCAGCAAGTTTATAAACTGCAAAAGCAAAAAAGCTCGACTCAGACTTAACTTGATCTGGCATATAATAATCCGCATTTTGAAATGTTCCTCATGGATAGGTTCCTTCATTTCCTCCATCTCTCCTAGTGATTCACCATTAACCTTAACTTTACAAACTGAAACTAACCATACAAACTTGGCCAATGTTTTACTACATCTTTCTTCAGCTTAATAGGTCTCCATCTATCACACAACAATTTTGAGAATTTTTAAATTCACATTAATACCTCTATATCATTCGAAGAATTCGATATTACCAAATTAATCTTCATCCGGAAAACAGTAATGCAACGTAAGAAGATTTCTGCTTTAACACATTATTTGAACTCGAGAAATTATAAGTTATTCAATCTGTGTTTTCTCCCTTAAAAACAGTACATAACTTATTTAAGGAAGGATCAAGTCAAAAAATTTTAAGGCATGAACTTTTCAATTAATTTCGAGAAGGAGAAGAAAACTTCACCTTTTATAGCAAACTCTTGGAGGCCTTCCAAAGAAGTTTAGAAAAGAAGTTTGAACGTGAGGACTTGATAGCCAGGGTGTAGCCAAATACCTATTCAACCCAAGAACAGTAAATAAACTTTAGCTGATTAAACCAATCATGCCAACACAAATCTTCATAAAAACAATGATGGTCCAGTTTCCCATCGGTGCAAATTTACCAGTTATCGAAAATTTTGCAAGTAAGAACTAATCAATAATGGAAGTTCTAATCTAAATTCTCTCCATATTGCCAAAATAAATGTCACTGCTTAAGGCTCTAGCAGCAACAAAACCACCCACTAACTCTCATACTTATCATTTTAGCTAACTAAACCATAAAACCCCAATCAAGGAAACAAAAATATATGAAAAAACAACAATGATCCGGCTTTCCGTCTGCCCAAACTTTGCAAGGGTATGGTTAAACAAAATAAATTGATTTATAAACCAGTTTATAAACTACACAACTTTTCATGCTACTTTTAAACCACGCACATTTTCTAAATCCAATTTTCAACCCCTACTTTTTACTTCAAAATTATAAATAAACTAGTTTATAAATCACAAAGTAGTTTCCGAAAATTTTGTGAGCAATAACAAAGCTATAACGCAATTTTCATGTAAATTCTATACACACTGCACAAACCCTTTATGCTTAAGGCTTCAGCAGCAAGAAAACCACCCACTTAACTCTCACATTTCAGGTAATGAAACCAGATGCGGAAATGTAAATTCTTTCCACATTGCGCATTGCAGCAAAAAAACCACCCACCCACCAACTCTCTCTCTCTCTCTCAAATTATGGCTCAAATCAACAACTGTACCTTCCATGAAGCGTCCTACACTTGGATACAACTCCCAGGTATAGATCCGATGAGGAATTATATGTCAAGACAACCCGACTTCCCCGGAATCCGGTGAAAAGGTCATGTAAGATATGACACTCAAAAAAATTGTACAAAGAAATCATAAATAACAACAGCATTGCTAGCAAATAATGCCACATAGGGATTGCAATGGCCGCGTTGAAAAGAAGCTTGTACGCAACAGCCGGTGTTTCAGCAATTGCTTCAGAACAATCCATGGCGGATAAAGTAAGAATTTGGGTGTGAAAAAAAAAAGATGAAAACTTGAAGAAACTCTAAAAGTGGATGAATTGGTAGATGAATGGGTCTGAATTTTAGAGAGAGTAGCAGGTATTAATGGTGACGGTGTAAATGCAAAGAAGTGATTACGTGTTCGGGGGAAGAAGGCCCATCCGATCTGAGAGGTTGGTTAACAGTTTCATCTCCTACATTTATTATTTGCGAAAATTTGCAATTAGCCTATGTTTGCCAAGCCTATTAAAAATATGTTTTTAAACCATTCGTTAACGCTCTGTTTTTAAAAATTCTGTATTTAAAAACATATATTTTTTTATATTTTCGAGATAAAATATATAGTTTAAAAATAAAAAAATAAAATATTTGTGATAAAAAAGTATTTTGAAAAATTGTGTTATTTAAAAATATTTTTTTTGTAGTTTGCCAAACAAAGGCTAAATCACTTTTTAACTATACACATTTTCTCATACCACTTTTCAACCACATATTTTACCTCGAAAACATAAAAAAACATTAAGAGCTTGTTTGATTTCATCAAACTTTTCTCATTTTTCTACAGTACTCAATCTCAACCATCCATTAAAAGTCAAGCCTACAATATTTGACTTTTCAATCAAATTTATCAATTTTCAACCATCAATTCTCCTAAAAATCACTATTCATTTAAAAAAAACTCATTTTAATTAAAATCAAACACATACTAAACAAAAAAAAACTTTTAAGCCTCTATTTGTTAAAAGTTTTTTGTTTAAAAATATGTTTTTTAGGTAAAATATGTGGTTGAAAAATGGCGAGAGAAAATATATGTAATTAAAAAGTTATTTGAGAAATTGTCTAGGAAAAAATATTTTTATAAATGGAAAATGCTAAAGTTACCGTGAAAGTGTACCACGCGTTGTACTACACAATTACATGGACAGTGTAATGACCATTTCACAACCCTTCCTTCTTGAACACGTAAGTTTTTCTGCGCATTTTGACAAACAAGATCAACGGGCAAAGGAAGCCGCGGTAACTCTCATTTGCAATTCGATGCTCAAGTCGGGAGTCCTTGTGAGTAAATAAAAGTGAATGTAGTGTGTAGAAGAGAGAATTAGGAGTGAGAATATAAGTATTGTATATATAATGTGTTGAATTACTGACATATTTCGATGTAGCAATTGCAATCTATTTATAGAAGGAGTTGTTGTCTAAGATTATGACACGTGTTACTTTTTACACGTGGCAGAACTACATTCCTTCATGAGGTAAACAATTTCTTTGGTGATAATCAGTATTTTCTATCATAGGGTTAGGGTTGCTATCATATCCTCTTAAAGATGTTGTCACGTCAAGAGTGACGAGTCACGGAAGATAAGTCTGGCTCTATGAGTCCGAAGTGATGACTAGATACATATTGATCCTTGTGAACCTTTATGGATAACATGTCATGTCCATTTAGGCATGATCGTAACACACTTAATAATTCAATGAGCATTTAATAAATATTATTTATAATAGCGACATGTCGATATTTCGTAATTCTTTTTTTTTTTTTTTTTTTTTGAAAAGTCAAAAATAGTAGGGGATAATCTTTGACCCGAAATTTTTTGAATTTTTAAAAAGATTGTCCAATAAAATATTATCACTTGACCGTTTATAAATAAAATTTATAAATAAATTTTACCAAACATAGGCTAATAGATTCGGGACGAGTTCATAGGATTCATAATTGTGACTATATTTTTGGCCTCCACCACGTTAATTATTCAGATTAGGGGTGAACTAAATTTGTAGCAATATTTCAAATCAAACTATTTAAAACGGTTTCAAATCATTTTATTTACTAAACCAAACCAAACAAAATCATTTTTTTACGATTGGTGTGGTTTGATGACAACAAATGAATTAATAATATTCAGTTTCTAGTTGAGTAAATTACTTTGAATCAATTCATGTTGATAAACAAATTAATTATATAGAAGCAAACATTTAAAATTTTCTTAAATAAGATGTAGTTTGTTCTTACACTAAATATTTTATTTTAAGAAAATGTTTTCGATGATGATTATGAAATGTAAGAGCAAAAATTCTTTCCAAATAGCAGTGGATTTGAACAAATTAATCTTTGACTTTTTAATTTTAATTTGTTGAGAATAAAAAGTGTGCTGCATTTTTTTTAAATTGAACGTTTACCTTTATTTTATTTATTTATTTTTTAATTAATTAAAATTTGGCGGGTTGACAATTTAAAACAATGGTTTTGGTAGTTCAAATATAAACAAAACAGTTTAAGGCGGTTTGAATTTTTTCTAGAAACAAATCATTTCACATTTGAAACCGAATCTAACCAAACCATTTGTGGCACCTTCTGATTAACTGCATGTGTCACTTCATCTAGAAGTGTGGAGGAAACTTATTGTTTTATCCAAGTTTTGATGTTCAAAACAATTTACTTATTAAGCGTTGAGTTCCTTGATAACTGTGTTATTCCAAAGGGTTGTACCTGGGTTTAGCTTAGTAAACTCTGAACTAAAGATAGAGTCGTCGTGCTAAATGCTAAGGTCGAATATTGCTAAGGTCGGAGTACATATATTTTAGCGTTGATTCAGTGTGGGTACGGTCATGTATTTGGAGTGGGGATTGTTTGTAAGGTATGTTCATGTAATTCTCTTTTCTTTTTCTTTGTTTCTTATTGATATCGTTCTAAAAATAGTGTCTCGTATATTTTACACGTGCTTATTTAGCTTATTTTTGGGCAGGAATTATTCAACGACACTACTAATGCAATGAAAATTTGTATGTTGGGAACCAACTTGCTTTTCATTGAAAGTTAGAGATCAAGTTGTTGACGTCAAAAAATGACGCACACATGTATCAATCTTTTAATCAACTTTAGGTTGGAAAGGTGTAAGATAAGATTAGGAAAAGAACATCATGCGGGAGTTGAACCACATTCATAAAATCATTTTTCATATTTTTTTTCATATTTTTTTCCTAGTTTTAAATGTAGATTAATAAATACTTTTAAGGAATTACTTCCCAATAATAATAATAATAATAATAATAATAATAATAAACTTATCTAACAAGTGCTAAGTGACTATCTTTATCTTTATAATATATAAAAGTTGAGTAGTTCCTAAAAATATTTTCCCACTAATTTTCTATTTATATAAATAGTAAATTCTCATAAAATTAAGCAGTGTGAGTGCAAATTGGATTTTTTATTCAATTTTAATTTTATTATTAACATTAATATTGAATGAGTTCAATTAATATTTTTAGTTATCAGTATTAAAATTATCATTTAATTATTATTATTTTTTTCTTAATATTATGTGTAACCATCAATATAAAAATTGTGTTTTAATTATTAATGGTCAAATCATTTGTTATTTTTAATATTAAAAATCATATATTTTGAAATATATATGTGGTTGAAAAAATACGCTGCTTATAAATAATTTATAGAAAAAATTATTGAACGAAGACTAATATTGAATAATTAATGCTTTGATTTCATTTTTGTTAATAATATCAATAGAATGATTAACATTTTTTAATCATTCTTAATTTTAATAAATTTTTAAAGATTATAGGGTATAAATTTTTTTGTATAATTTCATGATCTCCAACTTTACTCGGTTGTTATATCATGATAATTGCGAGATTTTCAAATTATTATTCTGACTATTTGACTTTGATTTTTGGGAATTGTTTTTGTGAAAAAGTGTTTTTTTTTTTTTTTTTTAGAATGTATAATTAAAAAGTAGTATGAAAACTTGTAAAAAATAATTTTTTTAAAAATGTGTGATTGAGAATGAATGTTAGTTAGTACCAATTTTAATAGTATTATTCGGATAATGATAAATTATTTGTGATAATCTATAAATTATATTTTGAAAAGATTAATTACATCAATAATCATTAAAATTGAATAGTTATGCAAATGGTCATTGAAGTATTTTTTATTTTTTTTAGTAAGTTATTTAAGTTCCTAAATATTACAATTGTAGTAACTTGGTAAAAAAAAATAAAAAAATTGCCCCTATTAAGTACACTTTATTCAAACCCTCATTTTTTTTAAAATCATTTTCAACTAAAATTCTATTAATAAAATAATCTACATATAAATTAAAAAAAAAAATTCATACTTTTTAACAGTTTATTGTACCAAAATTTACTATTACGAACTACATTATTTGACATAATGAGTCTCAAACATGTGCTTAAGTATACATTCTCCATAAAAATCATTATCATTAAACTCATTTTGTAGATAATGAGGGCTCAAATAAGGAATAAATATGCTCACGAGAGAAAAACGTAATACATAAAGGGAGATCACTTCCCAAAAACAGGTATTGAACCATTTTTCTATCTAAAACACATTTCCTAAAATGGTAATTAGTAGTATTAATTCACTATTTATTATTCATTTTGGACAAAATTCAGATTTAAAATAATCCAATTGAATGCAGATTTTTAAATAGTTGCATTTTTCAGGTCTCGAAATTTGTTTGTTCGTCTTCCCCTCTTGAAAATCAATTACAATTTTTTTTAAAAAAAAAAAACACTTTGACAATATCAAATAAATATTTTTATTTTAAAATTGAAAATGAAAGAGGATGAAATAAGAACGTTCATCAATCTATTTTCCTTTTCATTTTAATAAAATTATGAGCGTATATCACAGATATATCTATTTTTTTATTTAATTTTCCATTTTAAGTTTTAAATCAATTTAAATTACAATATTTAAAAAAATTCCTAAAACAATATTCATACGAACCGTAAAAAAGTAAAAAATAAAATTAAGGTATGTGTAATCTACATTTGTAATTAATTGTCTTTCTTCATTTCTCATTTTTAATTAAATATTCATTTCATATGTTAACATATAAATTCTATATATGTGAGTAACAAATATTCGTGTATCGCACGAATGTAATACTAGTAGCCTATAAAGATGCAAATTTATCGTTGCTAAGTTGATATCCTAAAATACCCCTAGTTTTGGCAAAAAAACAAATAATAATAGAATTATTATCACAAAGTTGATCTTATCATTATTATTTGTCTTGTATTATATTATATTATATGCCATTTCTTTTGATTTTAATCTATTGACGTGTGTGTAGCACCGAAATTAATCTACTGCTCATAGTCTTAACTAAAGTAAAATAAAAGAGTAGAAGTGTCCAAATAGTGCCACATTTTCGATCAAAACGACGTCATTTTTGTAAAGGAGTGCCAAATTAAAACGACATCGTTTTATTATCTGTGGAATAAAGCGCTGACGGTATTTCATTTCGTTTCATTTCAACGCCTCCGCTCTCTTCGCCTCTGTCACGAACCCTAACTTCTGTTTCTCTTCCTACACAATTTTCTCCTCTCGCTGTCGCCTCTATCGATTACCTTTTTCCTTGCCCAATACTTGTCGTTTCCCACCCCCGTTACGGTACTTCCGCCTCCAACTCCACCGGCGTCGCACCCAGTGAACTCGAACCACCCGAACTGCCAATCTCTTCGCATAACCAACCTCTACCGCCACTCTGTATCTCATCACCAACTAGAGCCGTTCCTACACTCCTATCTGACCGACGACTACCACCATCACCAACCTGATGAATAACACCGTCACCAACCGGCGCCGTTCCTACACACCTCTCTGACCAATTGGTTTGTTTCTGTTGTAGCAAAATCGAACCAACCGGCGCCGTTCCTACACTCCTATCTGACCGATGACTAACACCGTCACCAACCGGACGAATAACACCATCACCAACCGGCGCCGTTCCTACACACCTCTCTAACCAACTGGTTTGTTTCTATTGTAGCAAAATCGATTTTTTTTTTTACAGATTTGTTGATTTAGTAAGATTTCTGTACCGATTTATAGCAAAATCGATTTTTTTTTTTTTAAAGATTTATGAGTTATTTTGTTCTGTAGCTTGTTTGTGCAGTTTAAGGCTTCATTTTGAATATATTTATTATTTCGTTTACCTTGCTTTACATATTTCTTTTAGGTTGTATATGTTGATGTTTCTTTAATTTTTTAGTTTTAGATTATCATAAGATTCATAGCTGTGTTATTAGTATATTTTAACATTTTAGTTTTCTTTTGTTTATCGATGTAGCGTGTTTAGGTGCTTTGACAACAAATACAAAAGGGGATATGCAAACAATAGACATATAGCCTATCAGAAAGGGTAAGAAAATTGCTTTAAACCTATAGTTTTCACTTATAGTTTATTGAGACTGTGACTATAATTCTGTTTTTCCAGGTGAGAAGAGAGAAAATTAGTGAAAGAATGAGATTGCTCTAAGAACTGGTTCTCAGCTACAATAAGGTATCTAACTTTTTAAAATTTTTATTATATACGTAAAGAATATTGATACCGACTCATAAATGGATTCTATGGCCCCTATTTTATCATATCTTGGATAGAAAACTAAAATTACCTATGAAAAGCGAATCTTTGAACGACACATTGGTAATCTTTGATTTTGTGGCTTGTTGAGATGATGTTTCAAATTGGATGTGAAAAATTGTGAACCCAGGAACAAAGTCTTGCATTTTTTCATGTCTTTAAAGCTCCAACTCTCAAAGCTGCATTCTGCATCTGTATAGCCAAAAAATATATATATATATATACACTATTTCTGCTTTTCTGAAGTATTCTTAAAATGATTAAGTCATATCTCTTGTTAAATGAAAATAGTGTATACCGTGATAATGTTTATTTGATTTGGATTTCATAATATTGTTTTAATATTTCCCTCGATTGGCTTCAAACTGTTCATACTTTTAGGATGTGTTCAGTTTTTTTTTTTTTTTTTTTTTTTTTTTTTTTTTTTTTTTTTTTTGGGTTAGTTAGTTGAAACTTGTGCTTTTTTTTTTTTGTTTTGGTTGATTTTTGGAAAATTTAGACCTTAATACTTTCTTCAAAGAAATTTTGCATAAAGATTGCTTATTATTGATTTACTTTGGTTATTGCATCTTATTGAAATTTTATATTCATTTTTTCATACATAGAAGTGTTGTTTCTTCATATCTCTGAAACACTTGTTCAAATGATGTCTTCAATGTTAGAAACTCTTAATATAGACTTCCAATTGTTATGTACAGTTGGTTTTGATGGTTGGAAACAAAATGCATGTATTTTACTATAGCAATAGCATCTTTATATTATAATTCAGCGTGTATTAATGTTAGATTCTATTTAGTTCTTCCTATCTACATTTCCTAACTTTATTTCATTTCACGTCTTCCATTATTTCGTCAGTTGGATTTCCAGTTGTACTTTGTAATTGTATATGATGTTCTCATGTTTAAATATTTGGTTTACTAGGGCTCTACTACAAGTTATTGTTTTACTAAGTTATTGTTTGGAAAGTTGTTTATAAATAAAAAAAACTATGTTTCGAAATACCTTTTAATTATTTTATTTTTATAAAATAGATCTGTTTAGCATTAGTTTTCAATTTTTAAAAAAATTTATTTGAATTTAAATATGGCAGCAGAAAGTTTGATATAATTTAAATAATTAGTGAACTGTATTCATATTGACTTGCATGTGTAGCTTGAAAGGCCTTTCAATTGTAATTGTTCTCTCGATTAATTCGCTTTCCAATTCCTCATCGGGTTTCTATATTTCTTGAACATATTGATATTTAACTATTTTTCATGTTATTCCTCTTCATAATCCAAGTAATTCTACTATATTCATTTCGATTTCAGCTATGAAAAATGAAGGAAAGCATTTAATTGAAGGATATAGGATTTTTTGCTTGTTTTATAAATGGAAAGCTTTATGACTCGGATGATAGATAATTAAGGAGAATAATTGCTATTTCTTCATTAATTTTCCTTTTCGTATAATCATTTAGTATGCAAATTCATTTAATTTGTTTCACATTTTATTTTTTTAAAAAAAATTATTTAGATGAGTGAAGATGTTGCTTTTCAAACAAGACACGAAATTCGTAAGAAAAGGCGTAGAGAAATGTACGCTGCACGTAGAGAAATATGAAGTACAAAACAAGTACAATCGTCTATAGTTCAGCTTGATCGTACAGAAGGAATGCTTTCTTCCCATGGAGGCAACATATCGTATGAATCTGGTAAGCATTATATATATATATATATATTTCACGCTTGGAGTTTTCCTTTTGCCTGTCTACATTAGTTATTTGTTCTATACGATTGTATTAATTTTTTTTTTAGGTGCACAATCTGATTTTGAGACATCACCAACTGGTGCAATTCATTCTACGGGACTACCAATACACGATCAGTAGAGAACTCGTGCCCAATTTATAACCAGGTTAGTATATTACATTTTAATCAACGTTGTAAAAATGATAGATTCAATATTGTCCCTAAAGAAGTTCACGTCCTAAGGCCACCAATAATTTGTGTTCATTGTAGTGCAAAAAAATTTGAAAGAGAATGTAAAGGTTTTTGTTGTGGCGATGGGAAAGTCAAATTACATTTAAATAGTGCCCCTAACGAACTATATGACCTCTTCACTTCAAACACACAAGAATCTATATCTTTTCAATCTAATGTACGCAGTTACAATAATCATTTTGCTTTTACGTCATTTGGTGTGAAATATGACAAAGAATTATTTAGAAACTATAGAGGTGTTTACACATTCAAAGTTCAAGGACAAGTTTATCATTATATTAATCAAATCTTACCAACTGAAGGTAGCCCATCGTATTTACAGTTGTATTTTTTTGATACCGAAAATGAGATGAAAAATATATTGCAAGCATCCATAAAATTTTCCGAACTAATATTGCACAAATTAATTTGTCTGTTGAAGATTAATCCATATTCTAGATTTTTCCGTTCCCTTAGTGAGGTTGAGAACTTAGAAAATTACAAAATACATATAAGGTGCGATCCTGGTCTTGACCAAAGAGTTTATAATACACCTTCTGCATCACAAGTAGCTGCAATTTGGATTGATGAGGACCCTTCTGCAGATATTAGAGTTCCTGACATATCAATTTGTTGTCGTTCTGGGTCTTCACATAGAGTTCATTATTATTTTGGTTGTTATGACCCCCTCCAATATCCTTTGTTGTTTCCTTATGGTGAACCTGGATGGCACGAGGGCATCGAAAAAAAAGGCCCAAAATGATCATCGTTGCTATGACATAGAGAACCTCATAGATTTAGGAAGCATTAGTTCAGCCAACGAATTGATTGATATAGAAAATGCAGGTAAATATAGTTGTTGTTTCTCATGCTTGAATAACTAGCACTATTTTCATTATTTATTTTCTACTTTTTTTTAATGTATTTGACATGAACTACTATTTTCAATTTTTATTTTAGTACTGAAAAAACGAAGGAAACGATCACAAGTCTCATGCCGCGAATATTACTGCTACAAGCTACAAGTAAGAGATCTACCTCCTGACTCTATTTTACTTCATTCAGGTAGACTTCTACAACAATATGTTGTTGACATGTATGTAAAGATTGAAACCAGTAGACTAGATTATTTTCACCAAAATCAACAAGAAATTCGTGCTGAGCTATACCAAGGTATTGTCGATAGTGTGGAAATGGGTGCGCATATAGGTTATAAGATTGGTAAACAAATTATCTTGCCTTCTTCTTTCACTGGTGGTCCTAGGGATATGAAAAAAAAGATACATGGACGCAATGGCATTAGTGCAAAGATTCGGTAAACCAGATATACTCTTAACAATAACATGCAATCCTAATTGGTTAGAAATTAGACAAGAACTTAAGCATAATGATATTACCCAAAACAGACCAGACTTGATCACCCGTATATTTAGAGCAAAATTAGAAGAACTAAAATTTGACCTCATAAGGCGATAGATTTTTGGACCTATAGCTGCTTATATTTATGTTATAGAATTTCAAAAAAGAGGACTTCCACACGCTCATTTTCTTATAATTTTTAAGTCTGGTTCAAAAGTGAAGACCGTTGATTCAATTGATGCGATTGTATCATATGAAATTCCAGACAAAAACACACACCCTTATTTACATAGCGTCATAGCCAAACATATGATGCATGGTCCTTGTAGCATGCTAAACCCTAATAACGTTTGCATGAATGCAACCGGTCAATGTAAAAATGAATATCCAAAAGAGTATAATCCTAGAACTACTATTACCAATAATGCGTACCCGAATTATAGACGCCGAAATGATGGTCAACAAATTACTGTAAGAGGACATTTATTAGATAACAGATGAGTTGTACCTTATAATCCTTATCTATCTGCTAAATATGATTGCCACATAAACGTAGAAATATGCTCAACGGTGAAAGCAGTAAAATATTAATATAAATATGTTTACAAGGGAAATGACAGAGTAAGTTTTTCTATGAATAACGATAAGAATGATACCGTAATCGATGAGATTGAAAATTACCAGTCAGGCAGATGGATATCCCCGCCTGAAGCTACATGGAGGATATATGGCTTCATTATTTCTGAAATTTGTCCTCCCGTTATTTCTTTACAGTTACACCTCGAAAATAATCAGTTAGTTACATACAGAAATTTTGATTGTTTAGAGACAATAGTTAATAGAGACTATACAAAATGAACAATGTTAACTGAGTTCTTTAGAATGAATGGTATAGATAATTTAGCCAAAACATTGTTATATAGAGAATTTCCTCGTTTTTATGTATGGGATACACATGGTAGATTTTGGACTCCGAGAAAGAAAGGAGACGTGCTTGGGCGTATAGTTACGGCTAATATAAATGAAGGAGAAAGATATTACTTACGTGTGTTACTCAATCATATTCGGGGAGCAACATCGTACCAGAGTTTGAAAATGGTAAACGGTATTTCCGTGTCATCGTTCCGTGAGGCAGCTCTTTTACATGGCTTGCTGCGTGACGATAATTATTGTGGCCTTTGCTTGGGAGAAGCCGTTGCATATCAATGTCATATTCATTACGTCGTTTATTTGCTACAATTCTAACGTTATGTGGCCCCAATGATCCGAAAACCTTGTGGGAAAATTTTCGAGAATTCATGTTTGAAGATTACGTGACCAACAACATGTCTATAGTAAATGCTGAACTTAGAGCATTACAAGATATAAATTTATTGTTAGAGCAAGTTGGAAAAAATATAAACGAGTATCGTCTCGTTCCTTTTCAAGTGACTATGGGAGATGAAGAAAGATTAGCTGGTATAATTGCCAAAGAAATGAGAAATGTTGTTACCGAAGCTGATCTTTCATATACTTACTCTTTGAATGAAAGACAATAACATGCTTACGATCAAATTTTACAACGTGTATTTAGTTCTACAAATGGTATGTTTTTCGTTGATGGACCTGGCGGAACAGGAAAAACGTATTTATATAAAGCATTACTTGCATCTGTACGTTCTAGAAATTTTATAGCTTTAGCAACTGCTTCTTCAGGAGTGGCTGCTTCTTTACTACCTGGGGGTCGGACCGCACACTCAAGATTTAAGATACCCCTTGAGATTAGTAGCAACATGACCTGTTCAATTAGTAAGCAATCGGCTCTAGCTAATCTCTTCAAAATGACAAAATTAATTATTTGGGATGAAGCCCCAATGGTACACTGTTATGCTATCGAAGCCGTTGATAAAATGTTAAAAGATATTACTGAATGTGATTTTCCTTTTGGTGGGAAAGTCATTGTGTTAGAGGGAGACTTTCGTCAAGTCTTACCAGTAATTCAAAAAGGAACAAAAGCTGATATAATGCATGCAAGTTTAGTTTACTCATATTTGTGGGCATATTTTACTCAAGTCAAATTAGAACAAAATATGCGATCTCAATTAGATCCGTTGTTTTCTAAATTTTTGCTCAATGTTG
The DNA here is from genome assembly GCA_963555705.1 of Ligustrum vulgare. NCBI lineage: Eukaryota > Viridiplantae > Streptophyta > Magnoliopsida > Lamiales > Oleaceae > Ligustrum > Ligustrum vulgare. Next base: position 1,129,474 of record OY743169.1, read on the forward strand.
GTGACGGAATTGAAGTGCTTCACTCGTGTAACATGATAAAACTTTCACCAGAGATGACTATATGTTTTGAAAATGAGATCTCATCTTTAACAGAATTAGTTAGTGTTGTGTTCCCGAACTCCAAGAACTATACTGGATCTTTAGATATGATGATTAATAGAGTGATATTAACCCCCAAAAATGAGTATGTAGACCAGATAAATAATATTTTACTAAAAGAACTTCCAGGAGAGAATTTTACATATTATAGTTTTGATGAAAAATTAGAAGAATCTGAAGAGAGCATTCATGAAGATTTCTTAAATACCTTAACTCCAAATGGTATTCCTCCACATGAACTCGTATTAAAAAAAAATCATCCGATTATGTTACTTAGAAATATTAATCCATCAGAAGGTCTATGTAATGGTACCAGACTTATTTGTCGTGTATTTGAGCGTAATGTTATTGATGCTGAAGTAGCTATAGGAGAATATCGTGGTAAAATAAATTTTTTGCCTAGAATTCCATTCATTCCACTTCAAAGTGATCAAAATTCATTCCCATTCAAGAGGACTCAATTTCCTATTACACCATGTTTCGCAATGACAAGAAATAAAGCTCAAGTTCAAACTCTAGATTTTGTTGGTCTTTATCTTCCAGAGCCTGTTTTCTCACATGGCTTGCATTGTCTAGGGCTAGAACATGTAAATAAATAAAGGTTCTTATAAACCCGACTGAAAAAAGAAAAATCACATTTTACATGTACGCAAAATGTTGTTTACAAAGAAATTTTGGCTATGGTACATTAGAATTTTTTTTACATGGATTGTTTGGCTACACTTCTTCCCCCATTAGATAACCACATGTTATCACTTTTTATCTATCGAATTATTGATTAATTATCTTCTGGAGAACAATGAGTTGGCTAAATTGACGTCTCTTATGGGAGAACATGTTGGGGATGTGGTTCTTGTGATTTCTTTAGTTGTTGTAGATCTTTTTCCCCATCCAAAACCACAATTATTATGCTATGTTTGATGAAGTCCAGTGGGCAACAAAACATTAGGTATGGTACTTGGAGTTAAATAATTATTCATTATTATTTTTACACCTCAAATCCTATAAAGGAGCTACAGTAGTTGCTCCAAGTTTTTGCTATTTGTTATTAAAATATGTACTTTACATTGTTGTAATAGTTCAATATATCATTTATGATTGGATAAATTTGAATCGAAATGATCAACAACTAATATTTTTTTTTCCTTTTCTTGATGCATACATGTGGCAAAAGAGCGCAGACAGAATTAAAGGGCCAATTCCGAGTAAAGATGAAGCATCGAACTAGAAGATGCAATTTTCACAAGGTACCGGAGTATGTGTAATTTTCAGTTTTGTATTTTAACCCCAATTAAGCTAAATATTTTTTTGAGAAAAGAAGTTGATTCCTTGTCATCACTGTTGAAGCATTAATATGGGCAACAATAGCACTATTGGTAAATGTGTTATCGTTTGTAACAGGGAGCTCTTGTTCAGTATATATGTGAGGATATATATATATATATATATATATATATATATATATATATATATATATATATATATAGGTTAATTTTTTCCCCCAGAATTTTCGTTTTCTCTGTCTATTATTTCTATTGAATGTTTTTTACTTAGCATTTTTTTTGTAGGTGTCCTTTCTGATCGAACATTTATTCATATCCAGGACATTGGTTTGGTGATTTAATCATTTTTTCAATTTGTTATTCTCTTTATTTTTATTGCATGTTTTCTTTAGATCTAGCCATTTCCTCTAATTTACTGCATAGTTTACTCACTATAATGTGAAGGTTCATTTTTTTTAGTGCGGTTCAAGCTTGATTGGTATGTTATTTTTATGAGTTCACATGTATTTTTGATTCAATTAAGTCTTACATTTTTTTCTCCCCCATTTATGTTTGCTCAATTTTTTAATTATTTTCATTTGATTTGATTTGATATTTCATTGTGAACTCTTGCAATGGAGATAGATTTTTGGGTTTTAATTCCAAACAATTGCCTAAATTGGAAAAAGTGAGAAGGAAGAATACATTCACAAGATTTAGGTAACTCAATCTGTTTTTTCACTTCTCTAAAATCTATTCAACCCATGGTTTAATAACAAACAAGTGGAGTTCTCAATAACACGGAGCTATGTTAGATGGCAGTAGGAGTTATCTACCAAAAAATATGAGTCTGTTATTTTTATTAGTTCACATATATATTTTTTATTCAATTAAGTCTAACATTTTTTTTCTCCCCCATTTATGTATTCTCAAATTTTCTATTATTTTCATTTCATTTGATTTGATATTTCATTCTGAACTCTGCAATGGAGATAGATTTTTGGGTTTTAATTCCAAACAATCGCCTAAATTGGAGAAAGGGAGAAGGAAGAATACATTCAAAAGATTTAGGTAACTCAATCTATTTTTTCACTTCTCTAAAATCTATTCAACCCATGGTTTAATAAAAAATAAGAGGAGTTCTCAATCACACAGAGCTTAAAAATTGTACATCTAGATAATCGTATGCAATGAATATCATATCTTTAAGGTGTAGGTGCCTATTAACTAGAATGCTATCTTTAGTGTTTTGATGCTCTTAGTTGGAATATGTTATCGATAAACTATTCATTAGCTAAGTGATTATCTAATTTTTCAAAGGTTGCTTGTGTACCAGTTACTTTAATTTGAGATCTAAAGAACCAGCTCATTAAAATCAATGTTCGTTTTGAAATGATAGGTATAAAAAGACATAGTTAAAATCTGAAACTTTTTTAGGAAAATTAATGTTCAAAATTGATGTGGAAAGTACCACATTTTTCGTTTAGGAGATTGTTCAGTTTGATTGATGTATTATAGCTAAAATAATAGAGAAACTTAGAATGAAGAATAAAAAATAATATTTTCCGTTTAACACTTTTCACTATATCATTCTTCAGCATATAAAACCTGCTCTTTTTATATGAATAGTTGTCAGTTCCCTTTTTTTTGTGCAAATATGGTTTGATGGGAATATTTAATACAATCATGTACTAAGAAACTGATAATAAGTTTTTTAAAATTATAATCTTTTCAGATGAAAAGCTTAAATCTACTGCAGCTACTATAAAATGTAAGGAATGACCATTTAATATCTTTTATGTTGTCAGTAGGACCTGTTATCATCAGATTTGCTACTAATTTGCTTATTGTGAACTCAAAACTATACCCTTGTAGATGCCCAATTTTTCTGCAGGCTGTCAACTATAAACAACTCAAAAAGGGTGCTAAAGAATGTTCCTAGATTCTTAGTTTTCTCTTTCATTTTGATAATTTTGTATTTGTATTGCTATTTTTATTTATTCATATCCACTAATACTTTTCTAAAAGAATCAAGAACTGGTATTTTTTTTTTTAAAATCTTCCTGGTTTATTGTAGCAGTTAAGACCCTAAACATAGATATTTATGAGTTCAATATGATGGTTCATGGCACTGAGCCACTATAGATCCGTCTTCACCTTCCACTTTTCTTAAGTATAAGGTAATTCTTTACTGATAACTATTGGTTCTTGTATTATGTGTGATATGAGATTGTTTCAAATCAACATGTTCTATGAAAACTTGATAGAATTATTTGGAACTAAAACATGATACATCATATAGGGAAGAAAGTTTTGTTCTATGGACTAATATATACATTAAAATGTTCTCCCCATCCCAAACCACAATTATTATGCTATGTTTGATGAAGTCCAGTGGGCAACAAAAGATGAGGTATAGTACTTGGAGTTAAATAATTATTCATTATTATTTTTATACCTCAAATCCTATAAAGGAGCTACAGTATTTGCTCCAAGTTTTTGCTATTTGTTATTTAAATATTTAATTTACATTGTTGTAATAGTTCAATATATCATTTATGATTGGATAAATTTGAATCGAAATCATCAAAAACTAATTTATTTTTTTCCTTTTCTTGATGCATATATGTGGCAGAAGAGTGCAGACAGAATTAAATGGCCAATTCCGAGTAAAGATGAAGCATCAAACTAGAAGATGCAATTTTCACAAGGTACCGAAGTATGTGTAATTTTAATTTTTGTATTTTAACCCCAGTTAAGCTAAATGTTTTTTTTTTTGAGAAAAGAAGTTGATTCCTTGTCATCACTCTTGAAGCATTAATGTAGCGCCCCGAGTTCCGTATACCCGATTCACTACGTCATTTTCTGTCTAAATTTTTCGAATAATATTTTTGCGGAAGAAATAATTGAAATTCATTTTTGGCAACATTAAATAAACTGTAATGGCCGATAAAATTGAAACATTTATGAAACCATTTGAAATAGTAAATCGAACCATTAATTTTGTAAAGAAATTGACAATGTCATAATTTCTCAAATAAATGAACTTCTCTAAATTATTCGATTGTTTGGAAAATACGAAAATCATTAACGTCAAACTTTCAACCGTTTAACGATTATTGCCACCATCATTCATCGCTCGCCACCGTCTCCGAAATCTGCAAAACTGTTAAAAAGTAGGGTGAGTATTTCATGGGGGAAATACTCAGTAGACTCATCGCAAATTAATTTAATTTATAAGATGATTAAACACATAAATCCCGGCTCTTTATAAAACGGGCATTGATAGAGCTTCTTTATAAAACGGCTCTTGATAAAACTCATATTGTGCATTACAGCACGGGACATATTTTTGCAAATCATAGGCTCTTTGAAAATAGCTCTTTGAAAACAGCTCTTTGAAAACCATATACTTATAAAAACATTTTAATTATGCCAAGCATAATTTCTTTTGAAAGCATAACATAAGATAGGATTGAAATCCTCATAAACATAGGGAGACACAAGAACTTTACCGAACTTAGGTGGCAAGAATTCTTATGCAGTAAAATCATAATAACAGTAAGTATACCAAAACATAATTCTTGAAATTCATAGGGATCATTTCCATCATAACATAAGATAGGATCGAAATCCTCATAAACATATGAGACAGGAATTTTACCGAACTTAGGTGGTAAATCCTCATAAACATATGGAAACATAGGAATTTTACCGAACTTCGTGGCAAATCCTCATAAACTTATGGAGACACAAGAATTTTACCGAACTTCGTGGAAAGAATTCTTATGTGCATAGCAATGATCCAAAACATATAAAACATTATCGTAAAAACATAGGGTATACTTACTTTTCATAAAAGCATAAGGTATATTTACCTTTCATAAAACATACTTAATTTTCTTGAAAATTGACTTTCACAAGTCACGTGACATTTATATGAAATCATAATTTAAATCAATTAATAAGTGCGAGTCTACCTCAAATCCGACGAGTGCAAAGTTGAGCGGGAATGACTTCAATTTCTTTAAATTCTCCGTACGCTTCGTCTTAGCCAATAAGTCACTTTAGTCTATCGAATATATAGTTCAAAATGATAAATTATAATTTGAGGACTAAAATTGATGTTTTGAAAGTCGAGGGACTAAAATGAATACTTTTGAAAGTTCAGGGACTAAAATAGATACTTTGAAAGTTGAGGGATTAAAATGAATACTTTTGATAGTTGAGGGACTAAAATGAATATTTTCAAAAGTTGGGATTTAAAATGAATATTTTGAAAGTTGAGGGACTAAAATAGATATTTTGAAAGTTGAGTCGGAAACTCAAAACAATAGGGTTGAAATAATATATTTTAAAACAATAGGGGCTGATTAAAACTCATTTAAAACTTAAGGGCTGAAATTGATAAGTTTAAAAGCTGAAAGGACTGAAATAAAACCTTTTGAAACTAAAAGGGACTGAATTGGATTGTTTTAAAACCATAGGGACTGATTTGAAACATATTAAAACTTCAAGGCTAAAGTTGAAATTTCCGAAAGTTTATAATATTTAAAATAAAATATCCTTTCCTTTCCTCATTCAGATCGAAGAGAGAGAGGGATCGTAGAGCAAAGCGAGAGATAGAGAGATGGCGTGTGAAATCGTGAGGGAAAAGGAATCTGTCGCCGGTAGTTCACCGGCGCAACGTCGGCGCAGGATGCGGCCAACTGTGAGGGTTCCGCTAGTCTAGGTTCTTGTGGATTTGGTACAGTTTTGGGTTTGGGCTGTGCAGTGGAAGAAAAACGGCAGAAGTGATGATGATTCAGGGTTTGGTCGAGGCAGTGATGGTGGTTTGGTGATTGGTTTATGACTGTATTGGTTGCAATGAGGTGAGGGTGATTCAGCAGTGATGGTGTCTGCTTGATCAAAATTGGTTGAGGCAGTGTTTGGTTTGTTCGATTGGGAGTCATGGAGATGATTTCTTGAATTGAGCAGTGAATTGGTAGTGAATTTGCTGTGAATTGGTGGTGTCCGGTGATGATGATGCTGATTTGAAAATGATGGTGAAAAGAAAACTGAAATGGAGGTTCGATTGAGACAGCAGTTTGGTGATGATGATGAATACTGTGGTTTTACAAATTGGTTGATGGTGCGATGGAGCAGTGCTGAGGATGATTGCTTAAATTGAAAAACATGATGGAAAAAAAAAAAAAAAAAGAATTGATGAATGGGGAACATCATAATTTGGGGAGGGGAATCATTCATTGAGTGGGTTTGGCTTTTTGATTAGATAAATGAATGGAAAGGAAGAAAAACGTGGGTTGCAAATTAGGTTAATGGTGTAAAGTATGGGAATTTTGGTTATGATAATTATTGCACTAACTTCGATTAAAAAAATGTATTTAAAACAGATATATTTTGGACTGAAAAATACATTTGAGAAATAAATAATTTTGAGATAAAAATTGAATTGCATATTATGGACTTAAAATAATATAAATAAGAAAATGGAATTTAAAATGCTTTTGACAATAATACTTAAAATAATATAATTTTAGAAATTCGGATTTTAATTTAAAATCGAACAAATTCGATATTTCTTGACTTGGCTAGACGAATCCGTCGCGGCGTTAACTTCAAAACAATGGGTGAAATAGTAGCGACACAATTTTCTAAATATTAAAATAATTATTAATTGCGTAAAAATTCTGAGTCGCTACAATTAATCTTGGCAGCAATAGTACAATTGATAAATGTGTTAGAATTTGAAAAACACTTCGTGCACATGTTTATAAATATATGAAATCTAACACGTAACTATAATTTCAACTTCAACAAGTGCATTTATTATGTTTAGTTAGTGCATACTAAAGTTATAAGATTTGTAGTTCACAATCATATATGAAGTTGACAATTTTTTTTTCATTCTTGCAATTGCCATACGGTGTTTTGCTATGATCATTATAACTCCATTTAATATGTGCAAAAACTACAAACTTGTTGATGTGATTGTGGTTTTAAATTTAATTGTTTGCTCATATTTAGTGACTTTCAACTTCATTTCATACCTTACATTCAAGTGGCAAATCTATATAATTTAATCACACAAGTTAATACGCGAAGGACTATCAAGTTTCTTTTTATTTATTTTTTTTATTATTTCTTTTTGTTAAGTTATACAATTTTCTCATATGATGTTAGATTATTTAGATGTAGAAGTCATATGATGCCTAGATCATAGAGGATGCAAATGCGATCATTAAATATTTGAAACCATTTAATTTTATAAAATAATATGTAAGTTTTTTTCTAACCACAAAATTAATATTTTTTCTGTTTAATTTTTTTCATCTATGTCCTGATGAAATAAATTATTAATTAATGTATGCTTAAATATGTGCTCTTTTATTTGTCAACTCTAAACACCATATCTTAGATTTGACAGCACAGTCATACACATTATTGTCTGCACAGTCACAGGGAAATCTACTCACCATACCTAATTTGCATTTGTTTTTAACAGAGAGCTCTTATTCAGTATATATATATATATATATATATATATATGAGGATATATATATAAATACATACAAATATACACACACGTACACAATCTTGTACTATATATATACAATCTATTCCCCATACCTAACCTGTATTCTGAAACTGATTTGACAGAATAATATACCCCTGTACATTATATAGTAACAGGGAGCTCCCTGATTTGACAGAATAATGTACCCATGTACATTATTCAGTAACAAGGAGCTCCCTTCCTTACATAATTGAAAATATATATATAACTCTCTCTCTCTCTATATATATATATATATATATATATATAGAGAGAGAGAGAGAGAGAGAGAGAGAGAGAGAGAGAGTTTAGATTTAGATTATGTATCTATCTATCTACAAAAATATTAATATTATCTATAAATCCATAGCACTTTCTCCATTTTCTTTCATAATGATATTTCACCAACACATTGCTTATATTTGTCCATTCACTCCACATGCATTGAGTTGCACAAATCTGTAAGTTCCTTTTCTTCCCATTTCATTTACTCTTTTTCTTTTCGTTTACATCTCACTTGTTACTTTACATTCTTCTTTATTCATTATTGTATCCTCAATCTTTCTATTGTTTTCATTGCACAGCTTACCTACATTCTCTCATCTTCAATGCAGGAAGCTGTTCAACCAGCCATGGAAACAACTTACAAGCTCATTTCTCAGATTTCACCTAATCAGACTAACTGCACAGCAAAGGTCATAGTTGCAGAAAAATCCATTCCAAAAGTGAGCCAACACAGTCCTACAAAGTATCAGAATATTGTCTTCATTGATCCTGAGGTATAATACCATTCATAGACAGATTAAATGCTTTGTTCTTTCCTGCCTTCCTATTTTTTTAACATATATTGTGATCATTGGTGTAGGGCAATAAAGTCCAGGCAACCATATATGATAGTAACATAACGGCATTCCAAGATAAATTTGTCCTCTCAAAGACATATTTAGTGTCAAATGCAACAGTGAGGCATACTAAGGCTCAATACCGAGCTATTGCTAGCGATGTGCAATGGACAATCACTGGGAGAACTCGAGTAGAAGAAATAGAAGAAAATAACAGTTCCCTTCTATATGAAACATATGAGTTTGTGCCATTTCACATGTTCCAAAACTACATGGATTCAAATTTAGAAATATGTGATCTTCAAGACCTTTGTTGTTCATTAAAATTTAGGTTTATCAGTCATCAGTTTAATATATGATCCTAAACTGAATTATTGCCTTTGTTTTCACAGGTGTTATCGGTGTAGTTATAGACATGCGACCAAAAAGACAAATTCAAACATCATCTGAAAGCCAGTCACTTGTTCAAGCGCTTTTCCTCATCAATGATCAGTATATATCCAATTATTTGTTACATTTCTTCAATCATTTATACTTTAACTTTTGACATCTCTTCATCATTTGAAAAAATACAGGTTCCAAACTATAGTTCTTTGTATGTGGTACAACTTTGTGGACACTGAATGCACTGCCATTTCAACCATCTTAAGCAAGAAACCTGTCATCGTTGGGAACCACTTGAAAGTAACTTCTTTCAATGGTAAAATTCTAAATACATTACACACATCAATAAATTACTAATTTGATTACAAACATATTCTAATTACATTAATATCTTTTCTTCTAGGTTTATCTATTTCTACAAAGGGTAACAACTCCATTTTGCTAAATCCTGAATTTGGGCAAGTCATCGAACTAAAATCATGGTAAATGTTTAGTTTATACCTCTCTCTCTCTCTCTCTCTCTCTCTCTCTCTATATATATATATATATATATATATATATATATATATATATATATTCATTAAGAAAAAAAATATCACTATAATCATTTCACAATTATTACTAATAAAGTCACTTTGATGCAAGGGTTGATGCAAATGTGCACAGGCTGGATGAAATACTATCAATAAAAGAATACTTGCATTTCTCTTCATCCAGCTTAGTTGCTCCAAGTGAGGATAAGTATACCACCATTCAGAAAATCCAAGATTTAGTTTTCACTGTAAGCTTTCCCAATTAATAAATAATTATTTCCTGCTCATTTTCAGATGCTACTCAACTCATAACTTCATAACTATATGTATTTTAATTTAACTAAGTTTAAATCCTAACATGTACATTTAATTTCTTCCAGCAAAAGTTTTTCTGGCTAAAGGCAACAGTCAGCCTTGTTGCACCTGTGAAATCACCACTTTGGTACTTAGCATGCAATAATTGTAATAAAATGTCAAATGTGTCTTACAATGAAGTGTATCAGTGCTACTACTGCAAGTATATGCATGCCCGAGCTTCTCCTAGGTAAATTATTTACATAAGTCAACTATTTCTTGCTTTTTGAACATTTAGATACATTATAGCCTACACCAGTTATAGTTTGATGTTTAACTGCCAATTCCTAGAAAGTTAACATATTTACCATCTAACTATTATAGAGCAAGAGCAAATGTACATTAGCAAGATCTCACTGGACACATTTATGCCACTGTAATTGGCGAACCAACTGAAAGTTTTTTACAATGTACTGCCTTGGATCTAATGAAACAGGTATAGCCGTGATACTTCAAATCTATATTTTCTTCAACAAAATACAAACATATTACTCATGTTGAATTATTTCCTTTATGTATGTGAAGGATTCAAATGATGTTCTTAAGATGGTACGCAACAAAACCGATGAAGATTATATCTTGTATGTGAAAGCAATAACAACAGACACAAGCACTTCATAGAGTAGATACGAGTTAGTGTTCATCCTACACCCAGCCTCAATCCAAGATGCAGTTGCAGATGGAAGTGTCGATTCCCCAGAAAAAGTTCTAGCTGTTGAGGAGAATCCAAGTGGCCAAAATGTTGTACATGATTCTGTCAGGCGAAATCTTTTCCCAAGAGAAAATGAACTCAACAAAGCATCGGTTACCCCCCAAAAAATGTGTGATGATGATGCTTCATCATCTTCGATTGCTGATAATCAAATTGGGTCTGCTTCTCCTACCACAAAATCTGTTCATTTATCTCATGAAGACTGAATCGAAATGTCGTATGAACATTAGTCTAGAGTATTGGCGTCGTCCTTCTTTAGTTCCATGTCTTCTGTATAGTGCTTTTAATTATGCAGCATGTATAGTGCACTTGTAGTCCCTTTTGTTTGCAGGAATAGTCAACAATGTGGAATTTATCTTGTGGACACCACTAAGATAGTTTCTGGTTTGTTTAATCTGTATCTTCTGCACGTCTTTTGGAAGTTGTAATGGGCAACCATATTAACTTTATATCTATGTCATTGGTTGTGTCCCCTATCATTTGAGTGTTTAGTCTCTTTTGAATGCTTTTGCATACAACGTGATTTATGTTTATTAAATCATGATGTCTTGAATTGAATTACTTCGAAGTGATCATTATTTTTTCCGTTTTCTTTTTTCGGTGTTTGGTGCTGGCAGTCCTTCGAGCAGACTTATGGGTGCAAATTGTGTATTGAGCCATGTACTACAAGAGGGGAGATGAAGTAATTTTTACTTGGTTTGTTGATTATTAGCTAGCATTTTATTGATAATGATTTCTTTTCAATTTGATGTGCTATTGTTTTGAAATCGGGATTGGATTTGTACTTCTGATTTGTGATTAGTGCTTTAATATCCGATTGCAACACTGTCTTGCACTTTTAATTTCAACAATGGATGTTGCAACGTAGTTTACATGTTTTGTGTAACTGACAGGTGGAGTGATAAGTACAGTTAAAGGGAATAACTATTTGGTTGGTGAGTAGCTAGAACCCAAGGAAACAGTTTACAAGACAATAATATAGAACCAATGGTACCTTTCACCCGAATCACTAATTCAATGTAGAAACATTAGAGTGATTGTAGAACTATAGTCACGACATATATGATTTCTTTCCTTCAATAAGAGTATTGAATTAAATTCTTCCTCCAACGTGATCTATGGTGAACTAAGTTCAGTTGCTCTAATGATTAGGAATTTTAGAGGATGATGAGAATTCCTGAGAAAACTAATAAATGCTTGACTTTAGATTTTGATCTGGTTTTCATCATTTTCTTCATAAAGAAGGAAGTGTTCAATTTCAATGACTTGTTGTAGAAACATAAGACTTAAATGATTGCTTCCAAGATAGATGTATGTAATCTTAAAAAATATAACTATATTGTCTCCGACGGCATATAATAATTATAAAGTCACTGATATTTATGTTTTAAGTTCTTAAATTATAACCTAATATTTGTATTTTAAGTTCTTGTGGTAAACGTAAAGATCTCTAATATTTGTGTTTTAAGTTCTTGAATTTATAATCTGACAAGTAAAAATATGCTGATAACACATTCTACTTTTTTTTTTTTTTAAGCAAATCATTGTATGATTAAATGTTTCTTTTTCTACTATAACTCTTCCTTATGCTGATTCTTTTTTGGTCATCTAATAAGATTGAAAGTGAATTCAAGAAAGAGGTTATAAATTAAAACTAAGTAGAAGACATAAATCAGGAATCACATTTCCATTTATTTAAGAGTTCGACCTTCTTTAGAATGTTACATTATATTGGAATTGAAATTTACAATACAAATGAATACAAAAATGATAGAATCAATTACTACCATAATGAATGCTACTCCAGAGTTGATCTATATAGCTACAATTCAAGTAGATTAACGTCTTTTGAAAATATCATTACAACAATTCACGACATCTCTAATACAAATATCTATAGTCCCAAAACCACCTAACAAATAAGAATTATTGTGAATGAGATGCTTAACCTACTAGTTGTAATTTAAAATAGAACGAAAATAATAGCATAAAATAAGCACAATACGTCAATCGTTAGTTCTGCTTTATATTTGAGTAAAATATTATGTTTTAGTTGCACTTTAAAACATCTTCGACTTAAAATCTTTTAATATTTACACGTTATTACATACATAGTTACTACTACGTCCCGTGCAACGCACGGACAAATACTAGTAAGACTATAAGAGTAAGTAAATAAGAAAGATGTCCAATTTTTAGTACAAAAAGAAAGAAAACAAAAGAGGAAAAATATAATTTTCTATTTCGTGCACTTATTGGAATCCTTACTTATTATTATTATTATTATTATTAGAGTACAAAAAGAACCAAACAAAGGAGGAAAATATCATTTTCTATCTTATGTAATTATTGGGTTCACCACAATGGATACATCAGTAGAGGGAGTCCATACCTTGCTAATTATTGGGTCATCACGTTGGATACTTAGTGGAGGGAATACACAGTTCATACCTTTGATCCCTATTCCACGTTATGGTCCACGTGTTAAAAAAATCACACCTATTATGCGTCTGTTTCAAATCAAACATTAAGTGCCTGTATGATAAATATAGTTTTTAATAAAAAGTTGAGTTTTGAAAATTTAATGATTAAAAAATTGTTTGAAAAGTAAAAAATTGTAGTCTTAACTTTGTTGGATGGTTGTGATTGATTACTGTAGAATAAAGTAGTAAAAAGTATGAGATAATATGGAGATCAAATAAGGACTAAATGAGATTTTTGTATTTTTTAACAGTATTTTCATTATAAAATAATACATGTTCGCATAATAAAAATTGAAAAAAACTTGTTGTACTCCCGCCTCACCGCAGGGGCACACCGGTCAGTCGGGGGTACAACAAGACCCCCCAAAATAAAAATTGCTCAAAAAAACCATTAATCCTTGTTTGTCTCCCTTTTTTTAAATCTCTTTTTTCTTATACTATTTTTCAATCAGATATATAAACAAAAAGTAAGATAAAAAAATTTCCTACTTTTTAATCACATATTCTCCATAAAATCACGATTCAAAACATAAATTTGGCCGTCAAACAGAAATTAGGTATGAAGAGAAAAACAAAACTAGCACACTGATAATAATAATCGTTACATTGATACGTAAATATAATCCTCTGACGATCATGATCTCCATCGACTGATAAAATACCAAAAGATAAATTTAAAAGTATGCATGGTGAGTGGAAAAGACCCGCTAGCTGTAGATGCCACCTTGCAGTTACGAACCTCGAACAAAAATCATGCCAATAGTAACAGTACTGTTCTTGTAATTGTAACATTGTCATCTAATTGTCTCTATTAGAAAAGAAAACTGTCGTTTTTAATTATATTGAAATTGAACCAACATTGTATAGCGAGTAAGTTTATCTATGTTTTGGTTTATCTGGTATATATTGTTAACTAAAATTGTCAAAGTCTTGTGTTCCAAAAAGAAAAACATTAATTATTGTGGTCGATTAGTAGAGGGAGTCCATACACTTTCGCGACGGTCCAAACATTAGAAAATCACACTTATTACAGTTAAGTTGATGTCCTTGGCTAAAAAATGCCAAATTTTGGTCGAAAAGAAAAGGACTAACACCAGAAACAGGTAGGAGAAAACTAGCTAGTTAGCTTAAGGGTACATTGATATTTCAATGAAATCCTCCGGCGCTCATGGCCTTGCCTGGGGAAACATCGGGGGGTAAAGATGGAAGCATGGTGAGTGCAAAAATCCCACTAGCCGCAGCTGCCACAGCGCCCACAACGAATGCCGGTAAGTTACCACCTCCGAACAAGGCGTCCCACGGTCCACTTAACACCGACACCACCATCTGTTAATGTAATGAAGTATACATCAATTAAAGTAATTAAGCACGATATATATATACTGTCTAATTAATAGATTATTAATCCTTACCTGTGGTATAACTATGGCAAGATTTAGAACTCCAAGTGACAGGCCTGGAGAGTAAATAATCACCATCAATGTCAACAGTGAACAATTAATTAAATCTTTTTTTTGATAATATTATATATATAGAAATAAAACAGACAGAAAAAAAAAAAAAAACTGAAATAACCTCAACATGCATGGTTGCAGCGATTACCTTGTCCTGCTCCAGAATCACTACAATATATAGACGCTAGAGCAAATGGAATGCTGAAAGTCACCTATATATATAGAAATAGAAACAAAATAAATGTAAGCAGCTACGTCTATGATACATATATATAATCCTCAAATGATCGATCTGACCAATAAATAAATACAGTAAATTATATGATATGACTCAAATCAAAGGTTTCAGTTCAAGAGCAACCTAAACAACAGCTGAGCTAACTAGCATTGATAAGGACTTCATTCACCATTGGTAATTAATTAGCTAGGTATAATAAATTAATAAAAGGTATTTCCCATCCAACATCAACAAAGTCAAGAGCCCACCCAAAATTTAAGAAAAACTAGCTAGGCCGCGCACTGTCTGTCTATGTATGTATGTATGTATGTATGCTCTTGAACCAATATTAATTCCTAATTGCCACATCAATTGAATTCACATGTTACAAAGGTGGACGGACATTCAATGCATTCTTATCAGTGTACCAAATCAAATGGTTGCTTAGAAATCAAGTGGAAAGAACAGAATTGACCTACCTTTCTCTTTTGGTTGCTAGCCAGAAAGTCAAATTTGGTCATTAATATTTATTTCCTTTTATTAGTGGACTACATTTTTTTTTACCAATTTACTATATGCTATGTAATAAATAAGTTAGGTGAAGACGTGGGCAAGAATACAAGAAGATTAAATTTTCCTATTTTTCAAGAAATCAAGACTATGCTCGTGCAGTTGAAGCATGTTTAATGAGAGGAAAAGGAGAGAACTCACCGCTTGAGGAATGCCAAGAATAGCAAAGAGGGCCAAAGCACCGACCTTAACGCCAGTGGCCGGTGGTGGATTATGGATGGCATGTCTATGTCGCCGCGTATACTCTGCCAGTTTCGTTATCAACACTGTCATGGCCAAGCAAATGGCTAACAAGAAGTTGGCAATACCCCAGAGTCGCTTCACCCCACCAAGTCCACGCGCCAATAACTCGAGAGCGAGGGAGGTGCACCCCAACACCACAGCACTCAGCATCAGCCCCAGTGCTCCTGCTCGCACCCCATGGTCGTACAACTTACCTTCCCCAACCTTCCCTCCATAAACCTCCTTCCCCATCCAATCGGTGTCGAACAACAAGAAAGGGAACCAAGCAATCCAATTTAAACAAGTCACAAAGAGTAAAATCCTCATGGGCCTAGGCAACCCCTTCAATGCACCAAATAACTCCCCGAAAACTGGTATTTTTCTCTTCTTAACCACCACTTCACCTCTGTTTTCTGGTGCCTCCGCCTGTGAAGGGACAGCGGCCGGTTCACGGACAATAATCAAAGCAATTATTGTTAGAGTCATCAAGAGAAATATTGAGAGGAAAAAACAGCTCTTGAGATTTGCACAATACACATCACAGGCTTTTGTTTTAGTAAATGGAAACATGTGAAACAAGTGAGTGTATGATCCAGCTGCATAACCGAGCACGTTCCCCACCGCCATGAAGAAAGAAAAAAAAGCATTTGCAGTCCTCATTTTCTTAGCATTTCCGCCGGAAAGATCAGCCAACAGGGCTCTGCAAGGCCCCTGCAAAAAAATATTAAAAAAAGAAGCAAAGCAAAATAATTGAAGAAATTATTCTTATTTTTTCAATATATTTCTTCTTTCATCTTTCCACATTAACCGGCCCATTACTGGATTGCTGCTTTTTCAGTAAACGAAGATTTTTTCCACAAAAAAGCACAAAGCAATGAAAAAGTGCCAAAAAAGGTTAAATTCAAATAAGAAATTATTAACCCATTATCTTCTCAAATTGATTGAAAACACAAATAAAAAGGAAAAATTATATCCAAAAAATGTGTATAAAGTGGGAAATAAACCCGCATGCAAATATTTTGTGTACTAATAATCCGATAGCATATGGAGTTGAAATTTCTATGTAATCAAGTGTATACTTTACCTGTAACATGTTGTTGGCTACGTCAAGGATCCAAAATCCGACTACGAACACAGCAATTGCGCGGGGCTTCGCCGTCTTGCCGACGTTGCCGTCGTTGCCGAGGGGGTCACCGGAAGCATGACCAATATCCGCGGCAAACCCAATTAGGAAAACGGCGACGGCGACAAGTGCGGCACCGGCAGCGATAAAGGGGCGGCGGCGCCCAAAGC
Source organism: Ligustrum vulgare (assembly GCA_963555705.1). NCBI lineage: Eukaryota > Viridiplantae > Streptophyta > Magnoliopsida > Lamiales > Oleaceae > Ligustrum > Ligustrum vulgare. The sequence goes on from OY743169.1 coordinate 1,146,455, forward strand.
GGGAGGAGCAATTGTCACTATAGTAGCCAACAATCGGCTGCACGAACAAGCCGGAGACTGGCCCACACAGCCAGATGAAGGCAGCCCAGGTATGGGGAATACCCAGAAGCTGTACATACGGAGTCAACAAAGAGAGCTGAAGGGCCCATCCGAATTGCACCCCCGCTGCTATGGCCGCCACCGGAATGAGTTTACGCAGCGGCTCTTGCAGTGGTGCAAGTGGTGGTTCTGGCACAACAGTACTGAATTTGCTTCCTTCAACCTCCATGGATATATAATTTAACTCTTCACTCTCTCACTTTAGAAATTGTGTATGTATTTATTTCTCTCACTATATGTATATGCAGTGAATTTACATGCAAAGAGTGTGGATTTTGAGAGGGCATATGGCGGGTATTTATAAGGGCGTTTGCATGGAGTTTTTATGCATAAATAAATGCTATTGGATAAAGCTAAAAGGTGGGGAGTTAATGAATTTGGAGAAAAAATCCCAGTTCAGCTGCCTAATTCTCTATTCTGTAATACCGTAACAATTATAAAATATTTTATTTATATTTTTAAAAATAAAATATTTGATTAAAAAATGAAGAAGGAAAATATACGTTATTAAAAAATAATTTGAAAAATTAGATTGTTTATACATTAATTTATAAAGTGATGATTGCATTAAAGAACATGTGTATAATTATCACCTCTGAAAATTTGCAAAGTCCTCAACCTAATTTTCATATTGGAAAAGGGGTTGGTCGATAATGTGCTCAACGTGATCGAGTGTAGGGTTCGAATCCTGACGGCTGAATAATAAATTTGTGTCCTGTAGCAAGCGTGAGTTATCTTGGTTAGTAAGACGTTATTAAGTGCCATCCACCCTAACTCTAGAGGCATAACTTGCAATTTACCTTTCGAACTAATAGCTCAGGACAAGATCGGTTTGAGTTTCCAACGTGTGGGTTATAACTTTTTTTTTTTTTTTCCTGTGTAGAAGCTAGCGATGGCGAGGTGAGGGAAATCAAGATAGTCTCATTCAAGCAGTTGTAGGTTGAACGAAGGTTATTTGGAGGGAGGTGAGGGTCAGTGGAGCCGGGGGCCCTCAGGGGCGAATCCAGGAGGTCGATCCAGTACGAACGAATTTGATTGAGCACGAGCGGACACTACAAGGTAAGTAGAAAAAAAAAATTTAACACAAAAATTACAAGATAAAATGAAAAATTTTGCGGATCCAGCACGAGCGACCGAACGCCCTCGTACTAAGCTGGATCCGCCCCAGGGGCCTGGGTCACAATAGAAATCAACTTTTTTTTATATATATAATAAAATAAAAAATAATTTTTTTTTTGTTTTCACAGTAATTTGTATTGTAATATTTTATAGTTATTATATTATATTAATACAGGTGATCCCACCACCCCTCATAATCAGGATTCCTGAATCGGGGTCCTGAAATTTTCCCTATCATATTCTCGTTTATCGGTTTATGTGACGTGCTAATAGTAATTTGTGTAAGTACAATGTAATTGGTTTATGAAAATTGTACAAATTGGAATTTGAATGATTGATACATTTTTAATTTTTTTGTTTGTATTTAAAATTAAGTGTGTGTTTGGTATTTTTTAAAAAGAGATCTTTTTTTTAAATGAAGAGTAATTTTTAGGAGAATGAATGATTGAGATTTGGTTAAAAAAATCAAATATGGTGGACTTAACTTTTAATGGATGGGTGAGATTGAATACTTTAGGAAAAAAAGATTTAAAGAATATCAAATAAGGGCTAAATTTTGACAATTAATTTTTATTAAACAATTGTTCTGTCAGTAATTTTTATTAAAATAATAATGTAACAATATGAATAGAAAAATTGCTAATCTATATCTATCTATACATATATAATAATAGGATAGCAGTTACCATTTTACACACATAGTTTCCCGCACATTTTCACATGTCATTTTAGGAAATTTTTTATTTTTGTCAATTTATTTTAATACTTGAATTAGAAAAATTCATTTAATGCATGTAATAAATGATTTATATATATATATTTTGATAATTATTGCATTATTTTAAAGTCCAAAAATATGCAATATGGATGTCAAATTCAAGATCTCAACGAGAAATCTATACATATATATAATAATAGGATAACTGTCACCATTTTACGCACATAGTTTTCCATCCAGTTTCACATGTCATTTTAGGAAATTTCTTATTTTTGTCAATTTATTTCAATACTTGAATTGGAAAAGTTCAATTAATGCATGTAATAAATGTTTATGAAATATATATATATATATATATATATATATATATATATATATATATATATATAATAAGTCAAATTATATTATTTTTTCTTTTGATAATTATTGCATTATTTTGAAGTCCAAAAATATGCAATATGGGTGTCAAATTCAAAATCTCAAGTCTCAACGAAAAATTTAATACAAACTAAGAAATGAGAGTAAAGTCTAAACATATCATTCGTAAAATCGTTTTAAATACTAAATGTAAAAATTTTACTTATACTTTTTGTTTTTCCCAACATCTAAGGCCCCGTTCTCTTCGTTATTTTGATCCCGTTTTGAATTTTCGATTTTTTGAAATATCGAAAATGCGTTCACTTTACCCATTTTCAGAAACGCGTTTTCCAAAAATAAAAAAAAAAAATACAAAGGAAACTCAAAACGAGTTTATTGCGTTTTGGATATTTTGTGTTAAAAAGTCCAAAACGACCAAAACGCGAGTTTTGGATTTTTTTTTTTTTTTTTGTAAATGTGAGACATTTCTTTCACTTGAAATTCTTATATTAATTTGTCATTATATATAGATCAATGTTATGATTTTTTTTTTTTTTTTGTAATTTATTTATTTATTATTATTATTATTATTATTATTAAATGTGAGACACTTCCTTCACTTGAAATTCTTATATTATTTTGTCATTATATATAGATCCATGTTAAGATTATTTTTTTTTTGGTAAATTTTTTATTATTATTATTTTTTTTTTTGTAAAAGCAAGACACTTCTTTCACTTGAAGTTCTTATGTTATTTTGTCATTATATATATAGATCCATGCTAAGTTTTTTTTTTTTTTTTTTTTTTTTTTTTGTAATTTTTTTTTTTTATTATTATTTTTTTTTTTTGTAAAAGTGAGACACTTCATTCACTTGAAATTCTTATGTTATTTTGCCATTATATATAGATCCATTTTAAGATTTTTTTTGTAAATTATTTATTATTTATTATTATTATTATTTTGTAAAAGTAAGACACTTCCTTCATTTGAAATTCTTATGTTATTTTGCCATTATATATAGATCCATGTTAAGATTTTGTTGGCATGTGATTAAATTTTTATTTAGCTGAATCAATATTAATGATGAATTTATTGACATAGAGAACTAACTGATTTATTAACATTAACATTAATGCAATTCAACAAATCAACCATTTTCTATATATAAAATATCACAAAATAAATATATCAAAAAATTACAAAGTAAACGCATTTTTCAGTTTTCTATTTTTGAAAACAGTTTTCCAAAATCACAAAGAGAACATGTTTTCAGCAATCCCAAAACAAACAACCAAAATCCAAAATTCAAAACTCAAAATCCAAAATCGAAACACAAAGAGAACGACCCCTAACCTTTTTAATTTATCTCATTTAAGTCATATAATGATACATATAATTTCATATATAAATTCAATTTGACCTAAATAATTAATTTTGAATATTTTTCTTATCAAATTGAAAGAAATAATAAATATTCGATATTTCTAAATAAATTCAACTAAATCATTTAATTTTCTACAACTTTAGGTTTCGATAAACTTATTTGGTTCAATTTGTAAATAGAAGGTATTAGCAAAATCATTCTATTTAAAAATAGAATATGGTTAACACGTTTATTTAGCATGCACAAAAATATTATATGCAATTATGGAAAATGAGTTTTAAAAAATGTGTGGTTGAGAATGAATATTGAAAAAGATTATTTTCGAATAATCAATTCTATACGAATAAGTGATATCAATTACCGGGAGTCGATAAATTAATTCTGTAAATGTATATTAGCCTCTTTATTTCATTTTACGATTTGAAAATTGTAAATATTTCAACTTTTAGAAATCTAAAGACCGAAAGCTCGACTTTAGTCGTTAAATCAAAATTGTAAAGTAGAGAATAAGTCTCATGTTCATATCTTACTTTGCCTGGATAGACTAAGAAAATTAGAGAATGAACAATTAGTTGTTAAAAGAAATATGTAAGTCGTAATTTTATTTTTTACTTTTTTTTAGTATTTTTCATTATATATGAATGGACAATTTATGTCTGACATTATACTTTTACAACTTATTCAATAAATAATTATTAATTATATCTTTCGTGCATCGCACGGGTGCGATTACTAGTATGAAGAAAGAAGAATCAATTAATGTAATAATATTTATTAAAACTAATCATTATTTTTAGGAAAACACTTGAAATTAATAATTAAAGCTTAAAAAATAAAAATATACTAAAAAAGTATTTGATAAAAAAAAAATTTTGGGAAGAATGCGATGAAAAACAATATGTAAAAAGAAAAGCGTTGGTCCTAAGAAAAATATGTAAGTTGAGTCTTATAGTATGAGCCTAATTTTTCAGTTCAAGATTTTTTAAAAAAAGAAAATTTTATTTATTGATAGTTAAATCTAAAAATTGACTTGATATGTTCACGTTACAATCGTTAAAACACTTAATTCTTGACTTGTTTCCTCGCAAGATGAGAAAACAATTCACCGATCCGCAAGTTTATTAAAATAATAATTATATGTTGTAAAAATGGTACTTTCTCTATCCCACAAAGATAGACTCACTTGTATTTTCATGCAAATTAGGAAAACATAATTAACATACGTTAGAAATGTTTTTACTTACATTTTACTTAACTAGTGTCATACCCGTGCGATGCACGGTCATTTGTTACTCACATATATCGATTTTATATAGTAACTTATGAAATTAATATATTTAATTGAAATGTGAAACGAATGAAGACAATTAATTACAAAAAATGTACAATTAAACATCCCTTAACTTTTTTTACGGTTCGTATATTTAGCGTTCTAGAAAATTTACATTCAGAATTTTATTAAAATGAAAAGTTAAAAATAAATCGATGAACGCTCTAATTTTATTCTCTTTCATTTTCTATTTTTTAAGAGAAAATATTTATGTGATACTGATAACTTTTTATTTTATTTTCTTACGAATTTAAAAAAAATATATAATTGATTTTCATATGTTAACATATGAAATGAATATTTAATTAAGAATGAGAAACCAAAAAAAGACAATTGATTACAAAAGGTACAATAATACACACCTTAATTTTTATTTTTTTTACGGTTAGTATATTTACTGTTCCAAAATATTTCTTTAAACATTGTAATTTAAATTGACTTAAAGCTTAAAGTGAGAAAATAAAATTACATTTGAATAGAATTTGTAATAAGTGAAAAAATAGATATAAATGTGATATACGCTCAAGATTTTATTAAAATGATAATGAAAGAAAAATAGATCGATGAATGCTCCTATTTTATTCCCTTTCATTTTCTATTTTTGAAAAAAAAAAATATTTATGTAATATTGATAATGTTTTTTGTTTTTTATTTTTACCAATTAGAAAAAAAAATTGTAAGTGGTTTTAAAGAGGGAAGGTAGACCAAGAAATTTTGGGACGATTTGATATTTGACACGATTTTACTTACAATACACTTTTAGTTTAATATCACTATTATCTTGTATTAAACTTCTAGTTGAAATCTTCGATTTGACATCCATATTATATATTTTTTCGATTTCAAAATAATACAATTATTATTAAAATAATAATAATTAATAAAAAACATAGTTTTTAGATAGTATTAAATAAATTAAATAATATAATTTAAAATGAATGAGATATTGAGTAAAATTAAAAAATATAAACAATTTTACATTTGATCTTTGAAATGATTTTACGGACAATATGTTATATGTTCTCGCTTGTTAGCTCGTATTAAACTTCTCGTTGAGATATTCGATTTGGCATCCATAATACATATTTTTCTAATTATAAATATAATAAAATAATTATCAAGTGAATAATAATTATTAAAAAAAAAATAGTTTTTATACATTAAAATAGATTAAAATCTTGATATCATCAATAGCATATTATGAATTCTAATGTTATGTATCATAATAATTGCTAAAATATTTATTACATTATTTTTCTTGCATATTATTTTTGTGCATAGATTTTCAGATTTAGAAAGTCATTTTGGGTGAGAAATTATGTGCGTGTTATTTTTGACATTAACTTTATTTTTATATATGTATAGATAGATAGATTAAATATTTTTCGACTTAAATATAATAAAATAATTATCTAGTGAATAATAACTATTACAAAACAAAAAAAAGTTTATACATTAAAATAAATCAAAATTTTGATGTCATTAATAACATCGCATGAATTCTAATGTTATGTGTCATAACAATTGCTAAATTATTTATTACATTATTTTTTTACATTAATTAAGCTTGTTTTGAAAGATTCTTTAAATTTCTAAATTTAGAAAGGAGTTTAGGGTGGAAATTGGATTTTTCCTTTTTTGGCATGTATTCTATTTTTATATATAGATAGAAGTTGATTTCTAAGATTTGCCTCTTAGTCCCAAGCTTTCCAAAAGTATTTTATTTTAGCGCCAAATATTGCAGATTGTTTATTTCAATCCCTTTAATTTTTTTTAAATGTTTTTATTTAGCCCTATTAACTTCTGAAAACTATGAGTTGGGCCCTTGGTTTATGATGAACCCTATTTCTGCCCATAAACTTTTAAATTCCAACTTTCTTTAAAAATTTAATTTAACCTCTAAACTTTAATTTATCACTTTAAAACTTAAATTTTCGAAGTTCTAAATTAATTTAATTTTTCTTTTGGCTAGAACGAAATATTTCGTGATTTAGAAGATTGACGTGACTTTCCAGCTCCATTTTTTTCAAACTCGTAAATTGAGGTTGACTCGCCTACACTAATTAGTTTAAATTATAATTGCATGCACTGTGTGAATTTTACGTGATTTAAATGCTTTAATAAAAGAGACAAGACAATAATATCTCTTATGAGATAAATAAAAAAAACAGAATGATGTGGTTATGCATACTTAAATGTTTTAATGCATGAGATAATGATGTTGTTATGCATAACTTAAATACTTAAATGCATGAGATGAGACTATCCACACCTTATGATTTTTAAAGAGCCTATGATTACGATGATGTGGTCACTGTATTAGTTGCATAATTATGTATTCAATTATTCTGTAAATTAATTATTGACAATGAGTCTACTGAATATTTCTTTTGAAATGCTCATTCAATTTTTAACAGCTTTTGTAAATTTCGGAGATGGTGGCAAATGAAGGGCAATGGTGACAAACTAATAGATGAAGCTATATATATTTTTTGAAAATAATGATTAATGAGTTGATAATTTATTTTTTCGTTACAAAACTTAAGAATTTTAAATTTAGAAATTTATGAGTTTTTAAATAAATTTGTTTGATTTAAGTTCCCATTGCTAATTTATAAATAAATATGATGTTTAGAATTCAGTTTATTTTCCACAATAAAGTTAGATTTAAAGGATGACGTGGCATCCCAAACTTTACGAAATTCGGGACGTTACACTTCACTTTCAGTAGGTGACAACCTCGCCACAAGAACCCCCACTGGGGATCATAAATGGAAGGGGAGCTGAGAAGACTATTTTGGTAAGAAATATTTCATATATCTCCCATACCAATAGAGGTATCAAGTCGAGTGACAGAATCAACAAAGCCAAAAGAATTTCTTCTTGATAAAAATTGGAAATATTTGATTCATTGAGATCAGAAGACTAAGAGCATTTCTAACTGTGGTGTAAGTTTAGGTGAAAATTAACAACTCGGAGACAACTTTTACCTCCCAATGTACACCACGGTAGATCTAAACAAAAATTGTGCTCCAATGGATATATGTAAATTAAAACTTGTAAATTTCATCACATTTTTTACAAAAATATTCTTACTTGTAAATTTCTTAAATTAATTTATTTTCAATTTGTGTATTTATATGTTTATTAAAAACAAATCTATTTAAAGATTTTGAAATTTGGTTAAGAAATAAAAAATCTAAGGATTTTTAATTTTAAATTTACTCTTCCAAAATAATACACAAAAACCCAAGCAATACACAAAGTTCATCCGCATATATGGGGATATAGCTTGGATTAAAATGAATATAAAACATTCAATAACAGCTGTATTTTGTACAACGTTTGTAGCAGAAGTGGGCCACGAAAGTGTAAAAGTAGATGCAAATGTGCATCCATTTTTAGATCTTTGGCCGGAATAAGTTTTAAATCTAATCAATGGAGACCATTCTGGAGAATTGGGAGATCTAAAATACTAATTATATCTAATATAGGACACCAATGGAGATTTTTTAATCAATTTCATGGTTATCGCTGGAGTGGTGCTTTCTAGAGGAAATAAAGGATGAAGACGATAAGATATGAATGAATAATAAGGGCTCAACCTTCTTTATGGAATATATCAGAAGATAAAGAGTCGGAATATAAACAGTTGTGCATCTACAAGATTACGAAAATCAAAGGGTCAGATTTTGAAGAAGGTTCGTTGGAACAAGATCCACATTGGAGTTGAAAGACCAGAAGAAATATCAGAAGTTTCACATGTTTTGGGATCCTATGATTGCAAAGTTCAGTAAAATACTTTGAATATGACAAAATTAGTTATTTGACATTAATTTAGCCATATTAGAGGTAATTGTAGACACATAAAAATACTCAATTTAAATGTTCAATATGGAAGTACTAAACATAAGAGCTCATTAAAAATATCTGGGTAATGTGGAGAAATTTGGGTGATTAAGCGATTGCAAAACATGTCTGGACGATTGGGTAATGAGCAAGCAAAGAAGTAGTTTCCTCAACTTACACCACAATTCAAGGTAATATTTTGGAGCCATTGCTACCAGTTACCATGACATGAATGGTTAATGAGAATGTGGATAAAGCCAGTTGGATCACACGGGAAGTTTCTTGAAGAAATGGATGACGATTTTGTGAGGAAGTGGAGAGTTGTTATTTCACATCAGTTACGAAGCCAAGGCGATAAATTAGAAATTCAAAATAGCAAGTAGTGAGTAGAATTTGTATATATTGTAGAAAGTTAGACTCTCAAAACAGAGATGTAATTTTCTTATCTAAAATTTTAGGACTATCCTAGTTTAATTTGTGTGCTTGAGCCACTTTGAGGAGTCTTATAAATCAAGATTTCTTTAGTTCAATCACCCATTTTTTGGAACTTTGTCTCAAGAAGTTTGTCCATTACACTTTCATTTGATTCCTTTTAATTTTTAGTACGAGCGAAACAACACTTGCACGAAACAATGAGTCTTGAATGCGAAGGGTAAACATGAAATCCTCAATGGTAATGAGTGTCAGATGCATAGTAAAAGTCTAAAAAGCATAGAGATGACAACAAATCCGATCCAATTCGTTGACCCGAAGATTCGATCCGAAAAAATCCCGATCCGTAGATCGACGATCGTATTTGGATAGGGGCTGATCGGATCCAATCCGCAATCCGATTTATTTTATAAAAAAAAAATTGTAAAAAAATTAGTTATTAAATCTAAAATATATAATCTTTTATTTGATTTGACACAAAATCTCTAATTCTTTATATATGTATTATTTTGTTGTATGAATTTGTATTATATTAGTTGTTTTATGAATTATGTATTGATTTGTTTGTCATTAACGAAAATAGATAACGAAAATTTCTTAATATTTGTTCTGACCCGATCCGATTTGAAACTTTTTACTATTTTATTTGATCCAATCCGAACGGGAAGGATTTGGATCAGAACTAATCCACCCCATTGTCATCATTAGAAAATGTAAAGGTGTTTTCAAATGTCACTACTGGACACAAATTACATCAAAATTTGATAGATTTTTTGGAGGCAAAAAGTTATGTGAAATAAATCAAATGTTTAATGCTGTAGATGTCTTCTAATCTCAATTACAAAAATTGAAAGAGTTATCCTAACCTTAGTTTTTTGGCTTATAAATCAATTTATAAACTATGCAATTTTTTCAAATCACTTTTTAATTATACATATTTTCTCTCTCCAATTTTCAACAACTACTTTTTATTTCAAAATCATAAATAAATCAGTTTATAAACCAGACAGTGTTATAATGCTTAAAAGAGTACTTATTTTGATATTAATAAAGTCAGTCAAATAAATCAAAATTTTAAAAGATGCAGATTGTTTTATATCTGAATTATTACAAAAATTAAAAGAGTTACTAGTTTTAAATTTAAACATGTTACTGTCAAATTCTGAATTATTACTGAAATTAAAAGAGTTGTTTTAAATTTAAACAAGTTACTGTCAAATGAATTTGATTTTGAAAGATGCAGATTTCATATAAATAATTAATAATAAAATTAAAAGAGTTACTTAATTTAACATTAAACAATTGCAGTCAAATAAATTTAATTCTTAAAGCTGCAGATGTTTCAAATCTCGGTTACAGATACTTCTAATCACTAGTAGTGATGAATGTTAAAGTAACGATTTTTAAATACTAAGAGCCTGTTTGGTAATGTGAAAATTTTGATTTTTGTAATTTTTTTAGTTTTTTATGGATGTGTGGTTGAAAAAAGTTTGAAAAGTCAAAAACTGTGAGCTTGACTAAGAATTGATGGTTGAGATTGAGTTTGAAAAATTGTGGTGATTTTTTTTCCTTTACCAAACAACATCTAATACTGTTTTTGAAAATAATTTACATAATTGTATTATTAGAGGAAAATCGTAAATGAACTTTAATTCTTAATATATTAATATTTTATTGAAAATTTTCGTCCAAATCTTCGAAATATATATAAAACAATTATTTAAAATGTCTGTTTAATAAATAAATCGCGTCTGATATATTAAGAAGTAATATGATATCATAAAATATTAGGTAAATCAATAATTTTTATAAAATATTAATGGAAAGTCGTGAAAAAAAAAAGTGAAAAAAATCGTGTACTGATAAACTGAATTAATTTGGAAACATATTTTATAAGGAAAAAAGTTTAATATTATGCTCTCGTTTGAGAGAAATTAAAATAAGATTTTAATCTAATTCAAAGATAACAATTAATTTTAACCATACATTTCATCGGACATGCAACTTTTCAACCATATTTTATTAATTTCTATCAAAATTTATTAAAAATCTAATTTTAATCATCATCAAATAGAGACTATATAAATTAAAATTTCAGTTTTGATTTTTTTCTTAAAGAGTTTGAAATTATTAATTTTATATTCTTAATTAGAAAATAATTAAAAATATATATTTTTCTTTTTATAAAAATTAATTGATTATTTTGACAAGAATTTAAGTAAGTTTGAAAACAAAAAATTTCACACTCACCCTACTTTGAAAATAATTGTAAAAATCAATTTTTATCGATAACTAAAACATAATTGTTTGAATGAATAATAGAAAAAAATTATTAAACGCATAAACGCATTCTGTGAAATATTCAGTGGAGTTATCACGTGAAACAAAATTTGATGGGAAAATATTCTAAAATTAAATTAAAAAATAAAAATACTAAATTAATATTAATTGAATAACAAATTTCGATTTATTCAACGTAGATAAATTAATGTTTTTGAAATAAATATAAATATAAATAAGTTTCAATAAATGAACTAAGAGTATTATTGAAAAAAAAGAAAAGAATGTGAAGATAAAATGGGAAATGATTTAGTCAACGTAGATAAATTAATGTTTTTTAAATAAATATAAATATAAATAAGTTTCAATAAATGAATTAAGAGTATTATTGAAGAAAAAAAAAGAATGTGGGGATAAAATGGGAAATCAAAAGATTCTCACTCATCCACACTTTTAAATTAGTGTAGATATACTCATACATTGAATAATGAGTAATTCATATTTGTTGAAAACAATGCATAGTAGATCGTATATTAGAAAATTAAGACATATATAGATAAGAAAACTCACTATATATATTTTATTTAGATTTTGATTAATATTTTTATTTTAATTTTATTTTATTGATATTGACATATAATTAAATATATGCATTTAATTATATTCAATTAAATGCATCACATTTAAAAATTTAAAAAAAAAATTATTGGAAGAGTTTCTTGGGTTAAATTTCATGTTCGTGTACTGCAAATCTTGATGTTTATTTTTACTTTCGTGCATTGTCAATATTACTTAATTTGCTACATTTATTTAAATATGAATATTTAAATATATGCTGCATATTTAATTTGTTACAAAAATTATAATATTTTGAAAATTTTTATTATTTGTATTCATGTTAGTCAAAAAAAGTTGGACAAAAACATTTATTTATTCTATGCAACATTGATTTGAAAAATTGCATTATTTAATTTAATTTTGGACAATTGTTTAAATATAGCCCTATTTGGTATTGATAAAAATCAAAATTTTGGTAGATTTTTATAAAAGTTGATGGGATGTGCGGTTGAAAAGTTTTGGACTCCATAAAAAGTTTGAATAAGATTAAATGTTGAATTTGAATTAGAGTAAAATCTAAAAAAATAGTGTGTTACCAAACATGGGTATATTTTGTCTATAATAACTTTAGTGCATTATACAGGTTTGGGCAACCACAATGTAGCATTTAAAGAGACTTTCCAAATTTATGAGAATTATAATTTATTCTATTTGAGCATTCGTTAACTATCATTAATTAAAGAAAATTAAGTGTTCAATTTTTTTTATCTATATTGTAATGATATTTGCATTAAAATCATATCGTAGCGTTCTAACGTATAATGCACGGGGTGTGATATTAGTATGAAGTATGTAAATACACTTGGACTGGCCCAGCTGAAGCCCAAGTATATAACCAAGCTGGATCATGCTTTTGAGCCCAATTCTAAAGTCTGCATATTTCAACCTGGACTGTGTCTTTAAGCCCAAATTCTGATCCTAAGCATTTAACCTGGTCTGTAGAATAAAAGCCCAAACACTCAACCCGGTTGATTAGCCCATTTGCACCACCGACATATTATGCACCGTTGGATAATTTTACTCTCATCACCACCGTTCTTTTGAAGATAAAGATTGTTGGATACTCTTCAATCGGAAAAAATCATCCAGAATAATCCTCTCTGACTCTCTGATTCTCTCTCTCTTCGTCTTCTTCGTTTCCAGAAGAACAATCTCTGAATTCTCTCTGTTTCTCTCACAAATTCTTAGTGGTTTCTTACTGATTCTTTGTATATAATCAGTATTGTTTAATGGTTGTTATACAGATTGTTATTCTGTGTAATTTTTGTGTGTTTTGAGAGTTATATTGAGATTTTTGATATTTTTAGAATCAGAGACTTGAATCTGTAAATCTCTTTTGATACTTTGTGATTTATTGTGATTAATAAAATTTCTCTGAAGTTTTATTTTTTAAATTGTGTTTGTATCTCTTTGTGGTTGATTCTGAATCTTAATTTCTTAATAGCGGTATCAAAGCCTTAGGGTTCGCGTAAATACACTAATTTTGACTCAGATCTTGTTAGATCCAGAGTTGTTCTTTGTGGATCTGTGATTTTCTGGAAATTCCTTTGTGGTTTCTGAATATAACGTTTTAGGGTTTTCAAATCTTGGTGGTAATCTTTGAGAAAATTACTTTTCTTGAAATTTTATGAAAACTTTCTTTAAAACGTTTTTTGTTTTCTGGAAATTTTTGTTTTCAGATTTTTTGAAAAATTTTGGGAAATTTTTCAATACACTCTTTGTGGTATACAATTGCTTAGTGGAAATATTTTTTAAAAAACCTATTTTCAAATTAGGTTTTCTCAGAATTTTTAAATTTCTGGATCTTTTATTCTAGGTTTTATATTTTGTGGATCTTTGTTAGATTCAGTATATTTCTTTATAAATATACTGGAAATACTTAATAGATCCTACATCTTGGTGGCTGAACTTCGTGGCTTATCTGAAAGGCTTAGTGGTACTGAACTTGTGGGTTCTGAATCTTTGTGGAGCTACAGTCATATAAAAACTTGCAACAGGTGATATCTTTTAATTTCTGCATAATATACTGCTATTTGTTTTCAATTCTTGGTTCTTTCTATAATCTCTCCGTTGAAGCCTATTCTTGGACTCCAATCCTCACCTTTGTCCAGGGTTTCTTGAGAATCCGGTAATCTGAGGGAGCTTGGGCTGACCCATAATAGGTTGAGGGATATACTGGAAGAACTGTTTTTCAGTATATTAGTTCTTAGTGGTTTTCTTGAACAGTCTGATTACTATTATTGATTTGTGATCACCTTGATTGCCTTACTGTTTAATAATTGTTTCAGAGATTGTATCTTATATCTTGATCTCTGTGGAATATTTCTGATAATTGTATACTTCTGTGCTTATACCCTGTATTTCTATATGTCTGTCTGTTTTTTGTTTGAAGTAATAAAGCCTCAATTTTTGATAAATTTTTCGCAAAATCTTTTAGTCATTACTTCAATGACTACTATAAAAGTAGATGTTGAAGTATGGAATGGCAAAGGATATTTTAATCTCTGGAGCCAGAAAATGAAGGCTTTGTTACTACAAATGAAATGTGCCAAAGCCATTGATCAATTTTGGCCTTTGAATTTATCCCAGGATAGACAAATTGAAATGGATGAAACTGCATGGAGCACTATTTTTCTTCATCTGTCTGATAATGTGATTAGACAGATAGGGAAGACTAAAACAGCTATGGCACTTTGGGAAATATTAAAAGAGGTTTATGATACTGTCTCTTTGCCTGATAAGTGCTTCTTATGGAAACAATACTTTTCTTTCACGTTTGATCCATCTAAAGATGCGGATGACAATATGAATAGGTTTACTAAGATCAGACAAAGTCTTTTAAATTGTGATGAAAAACTTACTGATGAACAAAAAGTTGTCTGTTTATTGAATACTATGGGTGATAAGTTCAAAGACCTTAGGAATGCACTTGAATATGGTGGGCAGAAATTGACTACAGAAATAGTTCACACTTCTCTTAAGAATAAAGAACTTGAATTTAAAAATAATCCTAAGGAGACCTATAGTGTTATAGGATCTTCAAAGAAAAGGAATTCCTTTAGGAACAATAAGCCAGTGAGTAATTTCAATAAAAATTGGAATATTTTTAATGATAATAGAAACTAGAATAGTGTGAACAATAAGCCTGGAAGAGGAAATTTTCAAAATAAAGTCAATTTCAATAGGTCCAATGACAACACCTATAGAGGACAGAATAATTCTAGGAATCAGACCAATTTTAGAAGTTATGATAACCCTAGAAATCAAGACAACCTTAGAAATCAGAATAATATCAGGGGGCAAGACAACATTGGGGGATTAGACAATATAAATAGACCCAGACTTTGTTTTTATTGTGGCACATCTGGACATCACATTAAAAATTGTTTCAAAAGGAAGAATGAAATAAGAACCAGTAACCAAATTGAAGCTGCAGTTCAAGATAATAATGGTGTGGTGTATGTTACTACTGAATCTGATAATATACATGAATGGATACTTGATTTTGGTTGTACTTTTCATATGTGTCCTGAAAGAAATTTGTTTTCTGATTTCAGTAGTGACTATAATGGTTCTGTAAAACTTGGAAACAATGTGATCTGTGATGTTAAAGGAACAGGTAACATTCAGTTGAAACTTGAAAATAACAAGACATTAGTCTTGAATCAAACTAGATATGTGCCTGACTTAAAAAGGAATTTGATCTCACTTGGTGTGCTTGATTCTGAATCCTATGAGATAAGATTACATAAAGGTTACCTATCTATCTTTAAAGATAATTTGTTACTTTCCTGCACTCTCAAACTTAATGGAATTTATGTGTTAAATTCTTTTCCTCTATGTGCTAAGTCCTTTAATGTTGTTTCTGATATTGATAAAGCTAATTTATGGCATAAAAGACTTGGTCACTTAGGAGAAAAAAGGTTTAAAATTACTTGAAAAGAAATGTGTCTTTGGTAAATGTGTCTTACAAAAACTTGATTTCTGTGAGAAATGTATTTTGGGAAAGCAGAAAAGAAACTCTTTTGGAAAAGGGATTCATAAATCAAGTGACATTCTTGAATATTTACATGCTGATTTGTGGGGTCCTGCTCCAGTTAATTCTGTTTCAGGTTTTAGATATTTCTTGCTGATTTTTGATAACTTTTTCTAGAAAAACCTGGGTTCATTTGTTAAAAACTAAGGATGCTACTGTGTGGGTATTTAAAAATTGGATTACCTTAATTCAAAATTTGAAAGATAAAAGGGTTAAAATTATTAGGACAGATAATGGCCTTGAGTTTTGTATTCAAGACTTTGATTCTTTTTGTAGCAGTCTAGGTATGTTTAGGCACATGACTGTTGCATACAATCCACAGCAAAATGGAGTTGCTGAAAGAATGAATTGGACACTCTTAGAAAGAACTAGGTGTCTTTTACTTGATTCTAATTTGCCTAAATTTTTTTTGGGTGAAGCAGTTAAAACAACTTCATATTTGATCAATCTTTCTCCCTGCATGCTATTGATTTTAAAAATCCTGATCAAATTTGGAACAATTCTCTTCCAGATTTTTCTAAACTGAAAATCTTTGGGTGTACTGCTTACTCACACCAAACTGAAACTAAACTTGATTCCAGGTAACTGAAATGTGTTTTTCTAGGATATGGAGAAAGAGTCAAAGGTTATATGCTGTGGGTGAAAGAACATGGAGGTTATAGGGTCGTTTTAAGTAGACCAGTTGTTTTTAATGAAAAAATTTTCCCTTGTAAAAATGAAATTTTAACTGGTCCTATTAGTGAACAATATTTTCTTACCTCTGAACTGAGTGCACACCATTTGAGTGATGAAAATGGTCTACCCAATACTCAGTTTCAGGTGGAGCAACCCCCACATTCACCAAATATTACTCCTGGTCATGTTTCACCTAATACTGATCTTATTCCTGAAAACATTTCTGATATTGAAACAGATTTAAATCTTGATAACTATTTGTTAGCCAAGGATAGAACTAGGAGGGAGATCAGACCTCCTACCAGATTTGATGATCCTGATTTTGTATCTGCTTTTACAATTTTGAACCTTTTCTATATGAACCTGAATCATTTGAAGAAGTTATGTCTTCACTTGATTCTAAATTGTGGTTTTGCAGCCATGAAAGAAGAGATGAATTCTCTTATTAAAAATGGCACTTGGACCTTAGTCAGTAAACCTGTCAATACTAGGGTAATAGATTGTAAATGGATTTTCAAAATAAAAGAAGGTGACTCAAAAGCTATAAAACCTAGATATAAGGTTAGGCTTGCAGCTAAAGGGTTTTCTCAAAAGGAAGGTATAGATAACAATGAAATATTTTCACCAGTTGTTAAATATACCTCTATTAGAATATTATTTGCTCTAGTTGCTCAATTTGATTTGGAATTAGAACAAATGGATGTTAAAACTGCCTTCTTGTATAGTTTTTTGGATAAGACTATTTACATGCATCAACCTAAAGGTTTTGAAAAAATTGGTAAATCTAATTTGATATGTTTGCTGAAAAAGTCACTTTATGGCTTGAAACAAGCCCCAACAAGAAAATGGTATAAGAGATTTGATTCTTATATTCAAAGTCTAAATTTTCAAAAAAGCCAATATGATTCTTGTTTTTACTATAAGAATGGTAATTCTGATTTTATGTAGTTGTTACTATATGTTGATGACATGTTGATTGCTGGTCCCAATATGCATGAGATTAAGCTGCTGAAAAATAAACTGCATTCTGAATTTGAGATGAAAGACCTAGAGCATGCTAAAAGAATTTTAGGTATGGATATTTTTAGGGATAGACAATCTGGAAATTTATTTTTAAACCAAAAGCATTATATTGAAAAAGTTTTAACCAGATTTAATCTGTTTGATTCCAAACCTGTTTCTCTGCATTTGTCTGCACACTTTAAATTGTCATCTGATCATTGCCCTAAATCTGCAGAAGAAGAACTTAGAATGGAAAATGTACCTTACTCTAATGCTATAGGATCTATTATGTATCTTATGTTGTGCACTAGACCTGATATTGCTTTTGCTGTTAGTGTTCTTAGTAGATTTATGAGTAATCCTGATGAATTGCACTGGGAAGCTGTGAAATCTCTCTTAAAGTATCTTTAAAGTTTTGCAAATCTGAGTTTAGTGTTTTTTAAAACCAAAAATGATTTCAAATTAAAAGGTTTTGTAGACTTAGACTTTGCAGGAAACATAGATAATAGAAAGTCAACTTCTGCATACTTCTTTACATTGAATTGTTCATGCATTAGCTGGAAATCTCAACTACAAAAACTTGTAGCATTGTCTTCAATTGGGCAGAATATATTGTTGCCACAGATGCTGTAAAAGAATGTATTTGGCTGAAAGGTTTGCTATCTGAAATTACTTGTATTGATAATTCTGCTATTGAGCTCTGCAATGATAGCCTTAGTGCATTACATTTGTGTAAAAATCCTGTCTTTCATAACAGGTCAAAGCACATTGATGTGAAATTTCACTTCATTAAGGATATAACTGAAAAGGGTATAGTTAAATTTATTAAAATTCCAACTCAGTTAAATCCTGCAAATGCAGATGCAGGAAAAAAAATAATCCCTATAAACAAATTTAAGGATGCTTTTAATTCTCTTAAATTGTTAGAATTTTGATATTGCTATGTTTTTATGTTTGCAGGTGTGCTGATCCAACTGAGGTGGAGAATGTAAATACACTTGGACCAGCCTAGCTGAAGCCCAAGTATATAAACCAAGCTGGATCATGCTTTTGAGCCCAATTTTGAAGTCTGCATATTTCAACCTGGACCGTGTCTTTAAGCCCAAATTCTGATCCTGAGCATTTAACCTGGTCTGTAGAATAAAAGCCCAAATACTTAACCCGGTTGATCAGCCCATTTGCACCACTGACATATTATGCATCGTTGGATCATTTTACTCTCATCACCACCGTTCTTTTGAAGATAAAGATTGCTGGATACTCTTCAATCGGAAAAAATCATCCAGAATAATCCTCTCTGACTCTCTGATTCTCTCTCTTCGTCTTCTTCGTTTCCAGAAGAACAACTCTGAATTTTCTCTGTTTCTCTCGCAAATTCTTAGTGGTTTCTTACTGATTCTTTGTATATAATCAGTATTGCTTAGTGGTTGTTATACAGATTGTTATTCTGTGTAATTTTTTTGTGTTTTGCAAGTTATATTGAGATTTTTGATATTTTTAGTATCAGAGACTTGAATCTGTAAATCTCTTTTGATACTTTGCGATTTATTGTGATTAAAGAAATTTTATGTTTTAAATCGTGTTTGTATCTCTTTGTGATTGATTATGAGCTTTGATTTCTTAAAAAAGTAATGTCCTCATTATGGGCTATTGGAGACCTGGAGAGTCGAGTTGGGGTTCTCGACGGCCAGGAAGTGGTGAGATTGGGAACGGGACCAAGGGCTCACCATTTTACTTTTTTTATTTTCCCTTTTCCCTTTGCCTATTTTTTATATTTTCCATTCATTTTCTATATTTGTGTACAAAAAGTAAATGACACATATGTAATATATCCATTTTATTAGATATGTCCAACTATATACTATAATGGCACCGAATATATAAAGATCACTTAACTTGGATTTCTTTATGTTATTATTAGTTCATGAATTAGAGAATATAACAATTAAATATAAAAGAATATTCCAAACAAGAAAAAAAAAAAAAAAGAATAACTATTTGAATTGGAAGCTTCGAAACATCTCTTTATCTAAAAAATTTCCTAAATTTTTCTCAAGATTAAAATTGATAATTTATTTTATACGTACATAAGTCGAATATCTTGACGTAATTTTCTTTTTCACGTCTATACTAAAATTACGCATTCCTACAAAGTCAACCTACAAGTTTAATGTAGAGCATGTTTGTTTCTGATTAAAAATTAGATTTTTATCAAAGTCAAAAATTAATCACAATGATATATTTTATGGGTCTCGCAACTTTTTAATTATACATCTCATCAATTTTTTATTAAAATTCGCTAAAATACTGTATCTAATCTCTATCAAACATGGACGTACTTATCTTTGGATAGTTTACTGAAACTAACATTTAGTCAGTGCTGAGGCAGCTGAGCAAACAACTTTGTGCTCATTACTTCATAAAAGTCTAGCTTGTCGAGAATTAATAATTATCATTAAAAAAATAGGAAGTGCCTCAAATCAAGAACTTGTAAACATACTTGAATGATGCACATTCCACCATTGTGCATAATATTTCGTGCAAATTAAATTGGGCTTTGAATAATTAGTCAAAAAAAAAATTGAAACTAATGTCCTCATCACGAGCCATAGAAATCAATCTTGTTCTGAATTATCCAACACGACTTTCACACATCCACCGTTGTGCATAGTTTGTGTATATTAGTATATAACGTGTGCGATGTACGTGATATTGTAACAATATTATAATAATTTTAGTCAAGTATATATGTTTTTTAAATTTAATAAAAATTGTCTAAATTTTCTACACTTTTACCTAAAAAATATTCAAAGTGTTGATTTAAATAATCTTAATATCAAAAACAATTTACCCTAAATATATTCAAATTTCTAAGTACGTAATACCATTATCAATAATACTATCATCTTTTTTCTAATTACCGATTACTGACTTCTTTAAAAAAAATTTCTCCTGAAATGTATTATTATGCTACCTTATTCGAAGAACTGAAGTTGGGAGGATTTCTTCTTCTTCTTCTATGTATGTATGTATGTAGTTTATAATCAATTCATTGTTGCAGTGAAAAAAGAATGATAAACATCATTTGACAATTTATCAAGATTTTAGAATCAAGATAAATAAAAAATAAAAAAAATCAATTGTGATCTGGAATAAAAAATGTTTATCATGCATGTGAGCTAGAACTCAGAACAACATTTGATTATAAATGTCTGAGAAAATCTGAGATATATAATCTAGGTTCCCTACTAAGGTATGATTATTCGAGAAACGAAAAATATCATATTTAATTAGAGTAATGTTTGATCAGGAAAATTATTCTGAAATATGTGCCTTTAAATTTCTGACTCAACAAATTGATTCATAGTGTTGTGAATCCCAAAATAGCACTCACATTTCTTTAAATTGATAGAACCACCACAACCCATCATCTCAAATTTTACTACAACCTAATGAGAGACGTGTTCATCGATTTGATGAAACAAAAACAATAACATGTCCTCGTGATTTCTTTTTATCGTTTAACATAGTAAACACATTATAATAAAAATGAGTTCATAAACATAAAAAAAGAAGTCGAGGTGAACAAAATCATGGACGGATCTATCTCATGGCGAGATAGGTTCGCCGTCCGTGCTAGATTCAGAAAAAAAATGTTAGACTTTTTTGCATTTTTGGACACGACTAAAAAAATATAGTTATTTTATTGAAGTCCTCCATAACTGAGATTTTTTTATTAATGACCGACTGAGCTGAACAAAGTTTCTAGATTTGTCGATAAACAAAATACAATACATATTTACAGAATAATAACTTATGGTTGCTCATACCTCGTGACATTTTATAAACTGTAAAAACTAAAATTTCACTTTAAAATTTGAATACAAGATAAAAATATATACACATAAACAAACTCAAAACATAAACAAATGATTTTCTCAAGAAATTTGCAATTCGAGATTTCAACGTAAAAATTTAATACAATAAGAATTTAAATTGATTGGAAAACAAAACTTAATTAATTTTTCATATAATCAATATTTTAGAAATTTACAAATATCATACTTCAATAATTGACTTTCTGAATAAAGAAATGAATCTTCCTAGTACTCTATTTTTATGTGTGTGGTGAGAATATAATCAACATCACATTAATATTTGACAAAGAAACTTAAAATGGAAATATGACTAATAGAGAATAAAATGTTTAATGTAGAAGGTGAAAATGATTTTCTAATTATTTTTTTATATACATGTTAAAAAAACTTATTCAAGGAATAATTTTTTTTTCTCATATTAGTTGAAGAATGTTTATGAACTTTAAATTATCTGAGAGTTATTAGTTTTATTTAAAAGATTTTTAGTGGGAAAGTGAAGAGTTTAGATTGTAAATATATGAAAAATATTTTTATCAACAATATGATTATAAAATAAAATGTTAAAAAAATTGTACATTAATTAAAATTAACGGTAAATATGATATTATTAAAAAGTTGAAGGTAAAATAATATAAAAAATTCTCCCTTTAAGACCTTTTAGAAGTTTTTTTTTTTAAAAAAAATAAAAATTATTATATGCATGTAAAAATTTTAATTCAAAAAGTACACATTTTTCTTTTTCTCATATTAATTGAAGAGCGCATTTAAAACTATAAATTATATGAGAGTTATAGGTTTTATTTAAAAGATATAAAATGAGAAAGTGAAAAGTTTAGATTATAAATGTATGAAAAATATTTTTATTGATAATACGAAAATTAAAAGAAATAAAATATTAAAAAATATACATTAATTAAAACTAAGGATGAATATGAAATTATTAAAAAAATGCGATGATAAAATAGTCTAAAAAAGTTTTCCGGACTTTTAAAAGTTGTAAGTATAGATTAAGTATTAAGCTATGCGCAAACTTCACTCATAAAATATGCAAATAAAATCCATTGATGTTCTTTTTTAAAAAAGGAAGAAGAAAATATCATTAATATTCTTACCGTAAAAAAAAAAAAAAATGAAGAAAGAGAACAATAATTAATTGGGAATCCATTTGTTCTCCCTTATCTGCATAAGAACTTTCCATCAAATCTTATTATGCTTAAAGGTACTAATTCTCTACCCTGCTGAATTATTGCACAATAACCGAAGAACGTGTGTGTGTGTATATATATATATATATATATATATATAGGCTGTAATCGACTGTTTTCATTCAATTAATGCAGCCTAATTTATGTATTCAATTAATTATTACTAAAAGTTAAAATTGAATTTAATGTACAGTATTATTCTTGATTAGCACTTGGAAAATAAGGAGAATTAATTATTGTACCACTGATGTGGTCGAATCCCCATTTATTTATTTATTTCTATTTTATGAAAAGCCAATATGCCAAAACAGTAGAGTTATTGGACTTTTGATTTGCACTTGGACAATAGAGTTATTATTATTATTATTATTATTATTATTATTAGAGTTCATCAACTATTTTTAAAGTTCAACCATATAATTAATTATATCCATTGAATAACTAACTTTATTCCACGTCTAGTCCATACAGAACAATCCCACAATTTTTGGGTTAGGGAAACTTACAGTTTTATGCCTCAAACAACTTGAGTCCCTAAGTTGCATCCACTTGAGCATCAAATGGCTTCTACTTTATCAAGAATTATGAAATTAAATTCGTTCATGCAGGCGCATGCATCCAATTTTCTTACCAATACGAGAAAATGGATTACAAAAATTCTTTAATGCATTAAAATATTAAAAACACAACCCTCAAATAAAATGAACATTTGCAAATGTAAATAACAGTTGGAATCAATAATTGAAAGGAGGCAAATAATACCGTAATGGAACCTTGACTTTCATGCACTGCTTATGGATATACACACATGCATATATATAATAGAAACTGAATTAAATGTAATGAAAGTTTAGACACTTTCACCTAATCACAACCAAGTGACCAAAAACACAATTTCAAACCTGAAAAATCATATGAGATCACAAAGCATACACTTACCATTTAACGGAATATAATATGCATCAGGAACAGACCCAAGATTTTTGTTCAGGGTATGTAGAGGTGGAGTACCTTCCGAGGGTTAGGGGGTGGAGCCGCCGATTTTTTTTTTTTTTTTGAACGAATACGGCCAAAGCCTTAGGCTTGGGAAACAGAGGTAGGCATGAACGTGGTTTCATATGATTTTGGTACCTAGGGAACCGAACTGAACCGAACCAAGAATCGATGATTCTTTTTGCAAGAGAAGAATCGAATCGGAACCGAACTGTTTAGTTCTTTTAGTTCTGGTTCTGGTTCTAGTTCTGGTTCCGGTTCCCTAAATTGAAAATTTTCAAACTTAAGCAATGAAACCATTGTAGATTCCGGTTGGTAAAAGTCATAAGACAGTAAGGTCATCGAGCTTGATCAAAATGCGAATACAACACTCAAAATTCTTGATATCAAAATATTCAATCTCTTTTAGACAGTAACGTATCTCACCATTCGTGTCTATTCACTTCCTTCAGGGAACATTCACACAAGTCCAACAAATCCTTGAAAACAAGATAACAATTAATTGTAAGATGAAGAATGAAGATTTATTGTTTGTTGATTCTTGAAAAACTGATGGCTGAATGTTTGCAGCTGAACGACAAAATCAGTAAAAGAAAATTGATTTTTGATATATGGTTTTTTGTTTATTACTTATTTTGCTTATAGTTATTGTAATGTTTAATGAGTTAATAGTTGTTGGATAATTGATATTGTAATGGATCGGATAACATGCATTAAGATTAGGAATTGATGATTTTTTTATTTTTTTTTTAAATTTTTTTTTTAAAAAATTTATATTTAAAAAAAATTAAAAAATCGTGTTTTGTTCTGGTTCTGGTTCTGAACCAAGAACCATTCAATAACCGATGGTTCTTGATTTTTAGAACCATATCCATTTAAAATTTTGATAGAAACGAACCGAACCAGGACCAAACCGGAACCAAACCGAACTGCTGGTTCTAGTTCTTTTGCCCAGGCCTAAGTAGAGGTGGTGTAATTACGATTTTGAATCTCAGCTTTCACATTTCATGTTTGGAACTTTGGGTGAGAATTGAGTGTAAATTACAAATTTAGTCAAATTAAAATTAAGACAATTATTTGGTCCATTTCAATTATTCTTTTAGATTAAATGAGTTTCAAATTTTAAAGGGCTGACATAAAAAATCAGTGCTAGCAAAATTTAAATGGGCTGAACAGAATTTGATTGCAGGCATATGCCTGCACTCAGCTAAGCATGGGTCCACCCCTGATATGCATCATTATCTGTTGGATATTAGTTTAACAAATCGATAAATTGGTTAAGTATTAAAAATCGACTAAAGTGACTTCGTGTCGACTTTGGTCAAACACTCAAACCCGACTCAATCCGTTTAGGCAAGTTAGTTTACCACTTCGCTACTTCGGGGCACAGAAACGGGGATCGAATTTTTAACCATACAATTACACGTCAACTGTTTTTATTAAAAATTCAATTTCGCATAAAGCCATGCGATCTCATGGTAGTCCGAAAAGTTGTGTCTTTTCGAAGTGATGTATGGTTTGGCTTCACACCACTTCGTCCACAAATCCTTCATCTTCTAAAAATTGGACAATTGGGATGTCATATTCCTTACACCAATGATAACCAACAATAATATCATTCTCTCTTCTCATATTAATAAAAATTCTTACATTTTGTTGCACATTTTTTTATTTTCTTTCATTTTCATTTTTGGAGTAAAAAAAATCATAATTTTGGTTCATTGTGCTTGTGTTTTGGAGTGTTACAAACACAAGTGGGAGTCGTTGTATCTTAGGAGTCGGTTGTCATAAACCGTAGGCATCTTTGATGGGCAAATTCGACTTAAGGACAAATTGTTCAACACTTGCCTCAACTTTGTCTCTTTTCTTCTTCTTATTTCCTAGTCGTTACTCAATCCATTTGTCGGCACGAATTTCATATAAATTATTCTATTTTTTTGACATCACTGTAGACAAAATATTCCAACATTATCCTATTAATATTGATGGTTAAAATTAACGTGCATAATTGTATTCCAATAACATACCTTTTACGTGCATAAATTGGACATAATTTCGACTGACCAAAATCGAATATATGAAGTAGAAATAAAAAAATGCATGAAATGAATTTGGTCAAAGCAAGAATTGGACGCTTTGTCCTTAAGACGATAATGCCCCGAATGGGTGCTAATGATTTTCTGTCATTTGTCTCCCAAGATACAGCATCACATCCCGCAATAGGACCACTTCAAATTACGTAGACCAACAAACCTTACTTATGCTTTGAAATCTCTTCATTTGAAACTCGACTCCAAATAAAAAGCAAAATTTATTTTTAAATGAATATGCATCAACATGATAATGCAATAAAAGGAAAATGAATTGAACGATAAATCCAAGCGTATAAGGTCTATTTATAGATGATGAAAAGTTTTGTCTCAAAAGACACATCCTTTGAAAATTGTCTCTAAAATAAAGAGACAAAACTATTGAAAAATAACAAATTCAAAAGTCGCAATCTTTCATATGAAAAGACATATTTTTTCATTTAGATTAATTCTAGAATATTCTAAATAATTTTTCTATATTGTCACAATTTTAAGTTGCTTAATTTTTCATTCATCAACTAATGGTTTCATTTAAATAATTACATAAATTGGTCAAAACCAATTTTACATACAAAGTTCTAACATTGAGAACCTCGATGATGTAAGTAACCCGAGGGTGTTTGTAACCCCGATCACTACTGAGACATGCATGCATAACAACCTCAGTGCTGGGGAACCCTCAGGCTCAGGGTTTTTTGTCAGGACGTAGGTTCAGGCCGTCCTACTCATTCTCTAGTCAGCGTCCCAATGCAAGTAGGACTCTTGATTCTCTAAAATCCTACTTTAACAAGGCAACAAGAGATCATGCAATCTTATCATAAATCTGCCAGCAAGACTCCCACGTCTAAAAGGACTTCTAAGTCCCCAAACCATTAGGTAACCTAATCCTACCTGCTGGAAGGAACTACTCACCGCCTTTGTTTCATATATTCAGAGATCCGATCATACTTGTTCGTTGCTCAAGCTCGAAATATTTCGTGTGTGAATTTTTAGCATCATCAATTATTATTATTATTATTATTATTATTATTATTATTATTATTATTATTATTTAACTTGTGTTTTTCTCTCTTTTCTGCATCACATTAGTAATGCAATCTTATCCTAAATCTGCCAGCAAGACTTCCACATCTATAAGGACTCCTAAGTCTCCACACTATTATGTAACCTAATTCTACCTAGAAAGAACTACTCAATGCCTTTGTTTCATGTATTCGAAGATCCAGATTGTATTTATTGTTGCTCAAGCACAGAATATTTCATATGCGAATTTTTAGCATCATCAATTATTATTATTATTATTATTATTATTATTATTATTATTATTATTATTATTGTTATTATTATTATTAAAAGTTTGAAATGTAATTAATAAAATCAAGAATAAATTATTATTATTATAAAATCAAGAGTAAATTATTATTATTATTATTAATTGTTGTTGTTATTGTTGAAATTAATACAGTGACGTATGAAGAAGCCAGAGGGTCATGTAATTATTTTGACATTATCCACTGAGAGCTTACGCAATTCAAAGACTGAGATCAATAATTGTTGCAGTGATGCAGTATATTAGAAGAATGTCAGAGGTACTCCAGTAAATATATTTTATTATACATCAACGTGTAGATTATTTTATCCAGAGAAAGAGTCGTTAAAAATGATTTTAAGAAAAAAAAAAAAAAAATTTACTGAAAATGGGATAAATTTACACACTATTTTATTTTTAAAAAAAAAAAAATAGCATTGATCCCCGATTTTAGCAAATTGATCCTCCAATGCTTGCTAAAACTGTAACATCTATATTATTATTATTATTATTATTATTATTATTATTATTATAGGATAATCGTCACCATTTTATAAACACAATTTTTCGTCTAAAATTCTTTCTAAATCAAGAAATTTTTACTAAAAGAAAAAGGAAAAAAAAATATTAAATGTAATTAATAAAAGTTGGTATTTAAACAAAAGTTAGTAATAAATGTGGTCATTAATTTATATACATATATATAATAAAATTAGTTCAAACAAAATTTTTCAATTTTTAAACTTAAAATCATAATAATTATATAAGAATTTAAATATTGATAAAATTACAATTTAAAAAATTTAAAACCATATTTGAACTAAATAAATAAATATTGCAAAATATAGTGAATACTGTTATAAATAATGTATATATGTGAATGACATTACCATTATATCCCTGTATACTTTACAGTATTACGATTGTGTCATTGTCCACTCCTATAAATAGGAGCCATTTCATAACATTTGATATACCAATTCTTGAAGAGAAATTCTCTCCTCTAAACTCTCTCCATTTCTCTCTCTATGTTGTTCTTATGATTTCGATGATTTTATAACACGTTATCAGCACGAGTCTCTAACCAATTGAGTAATACGACGGGAGTATGCTCTACAGTTGCATCTAAATGATGAACCTCTGTATCAGAAACCAGATTATTATTAATCCACATTTCATTTTCAAGTCTAGTATCAATGATGTTAGAAAATCTCGAGCTTAAGAAATATGAGTTCAAATGTTCAAAGATCTTCTTCCTTGATTTATCCAAATTCATCTATAAACTTTCGATATTGAAAATTCCAGATTCATAATTTCCAAATCTGGAATCACGCTATTAAATCTCAATCTAGAATATGTAAACAAACATCATCAAACCATTCTTTCATCTTGGATGATGATCGGAGGTCAACAAATCCAAATCGAGAGTATATCAGGAGTAAACACGATGGACAGACTTCCGTATCAGGCTCAAACCGAGTTTGTATTCCAGCACACCTCTCCCGGATCTGAAGTTTCTAATAAGTAAATAAATGCCGCTACACAGTATGACCGGGAAATTAATTTGCTGAACCAGCCGACTACGAGTCCGGCAAGGTGGAGTGCTCTAGCACCGGCGCCATACCTCCCGCCACGCTTGCAGAATTCACTCTCAACGGCGACCAAGGTCTTGACTTTTATAATGTTAGCCTAGTCAATGGGTACAATCTGCCTAATACTGATTGTGGCCAAGGGAGGTACAAGAGGGGGTTTGATAGATCTGAACGGCGCCTGTCCAAGGGAGCTCAGTGTGTTCCGTGCAAATAGGAGCCGCAAACACGGAGTCGCGTGCAAGAGCGAGTGCGAGGCGTTTGGTGATCCGGCCTACTGCTGCAGCAAGGCATACAATACGCCGGATACTTCAAGCACGCATGACCCCGCTCTTACAGCTACGCCTATGATGATAAGATCAGCACCTATCCAAATGGAATTGCTTGCTTCCAGTTCTCCGATCAAGATGGCAGTGATTAAGGCCTCAGCCGGTGATAAATGAAAAGCGTCCTCAAAAGAGTACAGCCGAAAGTGAGGGATAATAATATTTGGTAGTGGTACCCATGATGAGATAATAATATTATTTGGTAGTGGACCACAATGAAAAGCAAAAAGAAAAATAGCGCATTCAATTTTTTTCTGTGAATGGTGGACCACAATGAAAAGCAGCAAAGTGGAGGTGAATGGTGGGCCAAAAATGAAAAGCAGCCTGTTTTTCCAGTACAGAGGTGGTTGTCCGGCAGATTCCATAAATAGAGGTAAGCCCAATTCCCTCACCTAATGAATTATTAATAACATGGATTATACACTTGCATGTGTAGAGGTGGGGTTATAAATATTCTATTGTTTATTAATTCATGCACCCATACTCTGATAGTCCGCCCAACTCATATAAACTTGATATTATTATTGTTATTTACTTTATTAAATGATACCAGAAGTTATCAATACTAAAATTAGAAAATATTTTATCAAATGATAGCAGAAGTTATCGTTGCCAAAAAGTTGGTAAATGTTGATAAAATGTTTTATCCAATGGTACCAGAAGTTACCAATATCTGAATTTGAATGGGTGGATGAAAATTATTCAACAAGAGAATGTTGATATATGATAAAGATAATATCACATGATAGCATGGACATAGCTAATGTGAAAATAATCTCATCAGTATTATGAGATGAATATTAGATGATAAGTGTCTGAAAAAGTTCTTGCACGAACACTTATGTATTCCAGAAGAAGTACATATTTACTCTAAAAGAAGTAAAAATTATCATCTAAACATACTGAAATGATATTATTATTGCTCTTGAAGAAGCATAAACGAATCATACATGCAAAACGAAAAAGGGGAAAAACATTTATAATCCTCAAAATGAGAGATGTGTTTCGGGAGTAGCCGTATCCTACCACCTCTGACATTTTGAGGAAATAAAGAAAAAGGTGTATCTCAAGAGTAAGAAATACTTCATATTTTACCACCTTAAATCTTTGAGGTACACAAGATTAAAACATTGATAAAATCCTAGAAATTTATGGTGTGTCTCAAGAGTGAGAATACTCCGTACTCTACCACCACCTATTCTAGGGTTCACAAAGATAAATTTACATTAACCGGACTCCATTTTCGCTTGATTCCCCTTCCTTACGACATATCTATCTTAACTCCTGCTGGATCTCGTATGGAGATCCAGTTGAGCCCATGAGGTAATATTAAAGATTTATTTTTGACAAAATCATCCTACTCACCTTTCGGTGATTTATTTTCTAGCCTTTATAAAAACTCGAGAAAGGAAACAGGAAAATATTTTAAATGTGTATCAAAAGATTTATTTCAATCTTTCAACTCAAACTCGGTAAATTCTTTTCAAAACATTTACCTGAAGATTAGAATAATATTTGCGAATATTTGATAATATAACATCCAATTTTTTATGGATCTAGCCTTCTTCCCAAATCATCTATTTAAATGCATTATTCAACGCGTAAAAGAGCGATGGCTCCGCGTGTCAGTGATTCCATTAAGAAATAATGGAATAAATTATTGAAAAGGTGGGAACAATGAGATAATGCGTCGTTACCTTTTTCGATATAAGGGAAGATTTGGCGACAAGATTGAGATCATGAGATATTTCCTTGGATATTGTACTCGATTCTTCGGTATACTAAAAGTAATAAAGGTAAACTGATTTGAAATATACAGAAATACTTACTGATGAAATGAATACTGTATTGAACCAGAAGTTCATACATATGTACAAGTGAAATATCTTGCTGAACCAGAAGTTCATACGTACAAGTGAAATATGTATATAGTATGGACCAGAAGCTCATAAATGAAATATACATTGTATTGAACCAGAAGTTTAGCTATATTGTATTGAATTAAATATTCATACATAGAAATGAAATAAAACCGTATTGAACCAGAAGTTCTATAATAAACGGTTAGATTATCAAAAGTTTCAAATTATTTTCTATGAGAAATTGTTTATCATACAACAATATTCTATGTCAAACAGGGATTAGCTCAAGAAGCTTTATGATTTGTAAAAGTACGATATATATACAATCCACCAAAGCGCACTGAGATATATGATTGAAATTACATCCCTAAAGGGACGACATGTGCGGCATTTTAGCCGATTGATAATGTTTGAGAACATTAGGGGGAAAACACGCCTGAAGCGTAATTATGCCCGAAGCATAATGACTATCGATTCCAAAATAAATATCTCTTGAATGATTAAGATGATCCCTTTGAAGCTAAATACTCATGGTGAGTAAAAGGGACATAATTAAATGTAAGAGATTCAGGTACCTGATGATAGAACATATAAAGAGATCTCTCTATATTATATTGAGATGGAATCGATAAATAAGTCGACTACATACCCTCTTATGAAAATGAGGTTGATGAAATTATAATACTTTGGCCAAGTATATAACCCCAATGTAGGGATTATTGTTCAAGGACCTAAAGTCCAAATGATTATTGTTCAAGGACTTGAAGTCCAAATGCTTAAATGTGTAAAGCCAGTAATTATATGTACAAATGAAAAATATTTCACAGTCGTAAAAGACGACTCGTTGCGCGCAAGATTTTTCATAGAACTGGCATGACATATGGTGGATAGACTATAGTCTAAATCACTAGCTTGAGCTCTTTGATATACCAATGAGTGAGATCAAAATGTATGATTCTCATCTCGGTACTTTGGGAGTGTTCTTTGATGTACCAGTTGATCGCGGTACGTTGGGATTTCAAGTAAAATGATTGTAGATTATACGTCGAAATTGATATCTATTTCAATGATTGATTATGCTCCTGCAAATTAGAAATTGCAGTTTATAAAGTGCGAGAACATACATGTATAAATCATTGAAAGGTTCAATATGCCCAGATTAGTATCACTATAGAATGATACAAATGACTCCATGATATAATATGTTGAAAGTGAAATTGAAGTGTACTATTATTATATTTGAATATTTGGGCATGCAATTGATTTTCAATATGCAAAATTATATTATCCACCGGAAAATGAATATTCACCAGAAGTGAATCCGGAAAATGAATATTCACCAGAAGTGAATCAGGAAAATGAATATTCACCATAAGTGAATTTGGAAAATGAATATTCACCAGAAGTGAATTTGAAAATGAATATTTAATTATTCATCAGAAGTGAATTCTAGATTTTGATAAGAGTGAATCAATTCTAGATTTGATTATTCACCAGAAGTGAATATGAAAATGAATATGTTTAATTATTCACCAGAAGTGAATTCTATATTTTATTATTCACTAGAAGTGAATTCTAGATTTGATTATTCACCAGAAGTGAATATGAAAATGAATATTTTAATTATTCACCAGAAGTGAATTCTAGATTTTATTATTCACTAGAAGTGAATTCTAGAAAGTGAAAAATGAAAATGAATATGTTTAATTATTCACCAAAAGTGAATTCTAAATTTGATTATTCACCAGAAGTGAAAGATGCAATATTTGATTATTCACCAGGAGTGAAAGATGCAATCGATAAATTAGTACAACATTGCCTAATATAGCATGTTATGACATCATAAATGAGCTATGAACAAAGCTCATCATGAATGATATGTTTGATGAAAAGATACGAGATTGCATCAATATACTTGTAATATTCCATGAAAAGGAATAAATACGCGTTGCACTCTTTTTCCCTTAGCTGAGGTTTTGTCCCACAGGGTTTTCCTAGCAAGGTTTTTAATGAGGCAACAGTTGAGGCGTATTGATGAAAATTAATGAGAATACTGCACTCTTTTCCCCTTCGCTGAGGTTTTGTCCCACAGGGTTTTCCTAGC
The DNA here is from genome assembly GCA_963555705.1 of Ligustrum vulgare. Taxonomy (NCBI): domain Eukaryota; kingdom Viridiplantae; phylum Streptophyta; class Magnoliopsida; order Lamiales; family Oleaceae; genus Ligustrum; species Ligustrum vulgare. The sequence goes on from OY743169.1 coordinate 1,179,713, forward strand.
AAGATTTTTGAGGCATCATCATAGCTATCAACAAGCTATAATTCAGCAACACATTGTTATACTGGAATGATATCAACAAATGAAGAAAATCATACACATCTTATGAAGAATGTTATGATATCAACTACACACAAGAAGATTTTCATATATATTCCAGAAGAAAGATGATATCATTATTCAAAAGGTTCATGAATACTTGATTGCACACTTCAGGGGGAGAATCATGCTGTCATGCTGTACTCTTTTTCCTTCGTTCAGATTTTGTCCCATTGAGTTTTACTGATAAGGTTTTAACGAGGCAGCACTAAAGCACTAAAGCAGTGAAGCACTTCAGATTTCAGTATATGATTTGTACTACTTATCATTGATGTCATTTTTGATATTAGACTCAATGATTAATGATGACCAACATCAGGGGGAGCAGCTGTACTCTTTTTCCTTCGCTCAAGTTTTATCCCACTGGGTTTTCTTAGCAAGGTTTTGACGAGGCAGATAATTGCGTAATATGTCATTCAAGGGGGAGTGTTATAAATAATGTATATATGTGAATGACATTACCATTATATCCCTGTATACTTTACAGTATTACGATTGTGCCATTGTCCACTCCTATAAATAGGAGCCATTTCATAACATTTGATATACCAATTCTTGAAGAGAAATTCTCTCCTCTAAACTCTCTCCATTTCTCTCTCTATGTTGTTCTTATGATTTCGATGATTTTATAACAAATACATGTTTATTTTTTTTAATGCCTATAGTTTTATTCATATTTTTGATAATTATGCTATTATTTTAAAAATTGAAAAATATGCATTATAAGTGTCAAATCGAAATCTCAACAAAAACTTTTATACTAACTCACAAATGAGAGCCAACTATAAACACATCGTCTCCAAAATCACATCAAATATTAAATGTAATTATATGTTTGATTACCTTAGTTTTGCCTATAAAATGTCACACCATGAAAAATATTTTTCACATTTTGTATTTCTTTGATGTTTGATTGGAAAATTTGACTTAAAATATTTTCTATGGTACAACCAATTGAAGCAAACTTTAGGCATTTGCCTTGAAAATATTTTCTTACTTATTTGGTGGAAAACTTAGAAATCAAATATAGCTTAAAAGTTTTATTTTAATAGATGTGATAAAAAAAAATCGATATTTTTGTAGATTGGTGATTTGGAATCTATAGCCGTCAATCAATTATATGGTACACTTATGCTTAAAGATATATACTATAACGCCCCGAATTCCGCGGAGCCCGGGACGTCACTTCGTCCTTTAAATCTGATTTTATTGCGGAAATAATTAAAAATTTCAAACATCAAATTTTTTATTTTTTTTTTGAAACCTTTGAAACAACATTTTTGCGGAAGAAATGAATTTATAAAACATCACATCCATTGTTTAAAAGCTAAAGCGGAAACTAAATTTTAATCAATTTAATTAAAACAATTCATAAAATTAAATCTTAAGTTTTAAAGTAAAGTAACGATAAATAATTAAATTGACGACATTTATGAAACTTGACTTAAAAGGAAAATTACATTATTTTTTATTTTTCCACCGCTGCCATTTCATTCGCCACCATCTCCAAAATCTGCGAAAACTGTTAAAATAATGGAATGAGTATTTCGAAAAATACCCAGTAGACTCATCGCCAATAATTAATTTACAGAATAATTGAACACGTAATTATGCAATCATACAGTGACATCATCATCATATTCTTGGACTATTTTATTTTCAAAATCAAGACTCTTAAAATCATAGGGTGTGGGTAGTCTCGTCTCGTGCACTTAAAGCACATAAGTTATGCATAACATCATCATTTCTCATCTTATCTCATAAGAGATATTCTTGTCTCGTCTCATACATCAAAGCATGTAAATCACATAATTTCACATAAAACATGCAATTATAATTTAAACTAATTAGTGGGGGCGAGTTTACCTCAAATCACGAGTTTGAAAGTTGAGTAAGAAAGTTCACATTGTTCTTCTAACTGTCCAAGCGCCTCATCTAACCAAAAATAAATAAACTTTAAAGTGGTATTTGGAAATCAAACACTTCAATTGAAAGAGTTTTAAAAGAAGAAATAAAAGTTTAGGGATTAAAATTAAACTCAAACATAGTTGGGGTTGAGATAAATTATTTGCAAAGTTTAAGAGCTAAATAAAATATTACAAAAATTAAAGGATCGAAATAATACTTTTAAAAACTAGAGGGCTGAATTAAAATATTTTAAAACTGTTGGGGCTTAAAATAATAACTTTTCAAAAACTCAATAGGGACTGATGGATTCGATTTGAAAGTTGAGGGACTAAAATGAATACTTTTCAAAACTTTGGGTTGAAACTCAAAACGAATATTAAACTATAGGGCTGAAACAATAGATTTTAAAAATGAAGGGGCTGATTACAATCATTTACAAACTTAAGTGGCTGAAATTATAAGTTTAAAACTATAAAGACTGATTTGAAACATTTTTAAAACTTGGGGGACTAAGTTGCAATTTCTGAAAAATAAAATATTAAAACAAATCACTTTTCTCTCTCTCCCTCACCATTTCTCTCTCACTTCACCCTGGCGGAGGGCGAAGCTCCGCCCGTTCCAGCTAGCGACGGCGTTTTGCTGGCGGGGTGTCACCGTCAAGTGGTGGCAACGAGGAGGGGCGAACAGAGGCTAAAGGGGCAGAATTTGAAGCGGGTTTTGGGTAGAAATTGAGGCTCGGTTGGGCGATTTGGAGGGGCACGAAACCGAGTTGACCGCGGCTCGCATTTGAGGGATTTCCGGCTAAACTCCGGTCGAACGTGCAGTCGGTTGAGGTAAGCGTTTGGGCTCTCATTATTTCTTGATTTTATTTTGGTTGTATGGATGTTGGTGGTTCGATTGGTTGGAAATGGGCAGGGGGCGGTTTGAAGTGGTGATTGGTGGCGGTGATGGAGGCTCGGTGGTGATTGGGTGGTAGTGATGATATGGGTTAGGGTAGTGGTGGTGGATTTGTTTGATGTCTGTGGCGGTTGTGGGAGGTATGGGTCCTGCCTGTGTGGGTGGCTGTGAATGGGTTCGAATGGAAGTGCCAGAGCTCGATTTGCACTTGGCTATGGTGGTTTGGTTGTTTGGGTAAATTGAGGTTGGAGACGTGATGTGGAATTCTGCGTATTGTTGTCTGGAAGTTACGGCAGTGTATGGTGGTTGTGAGATTTTGTTCTGCTCGTGGTGAATTGAAGTCGGCAGAGGACTCACAATGGAGGTTCGTGGTTGAGGGTCATCTATGGAGCTGGTGGTGGTTTGAACGATGAAGTGGCAATTGCTTGATTTGTGATTGAGGGGGCTGAAGGAGAGGTTAATTTGGTGCATATGGCATGTGAGGGGGAGGAATTTGGCTGATTGATGACTGAAATTTTGGGATTGAGGTTTGGTTGCTTGTTGTTGAATTGACATTGAGTCGATTGACTGTGGTTTAAAACTAGAAAGCAAAGATGGGCCCTTTGATTGAGGGGAAGATGATGCTGTCTGTGGAAGTGAGAATTGATTGAAAGAAAACGTGGGGAAAAGAATTTTACCAATTGAAGTTGTTCTAAATTTGGATTTTGGAGGGATTTGGGATTGATTCAAAGTGGATGGCTATTTGAGTGGGATTAAGGAGTGATGATGGGGAAGGGGAAAAATGTGCTGAACATGCAAAATGGAAGTTGGGGAGGGAGTTTTGGGATTAAAATTGAAATGGAACGTGAATTGGGGATTTAAAACATTTTGGACTTAAAAAATTTGAATCCAAATAAATTGTAAGTTTGACTAAAAAAAATAATGATCTTAGAATGTTTTTGATAAAATTGGATTGGAGAATAAATTTTGAAAATGAGACGATTTTAATTGAATTGAAAGTGATCAAATATTTCATAAATTTAGAATTCACTTAAAAGGGTAGACGAACACACGCTTAAAATAAATGAGCAAAAATCGTAGCGACACATTTTTTTTTAATAAATAATATTTATAAGTCATGAAAATTTCTCGGTCGCTACATATACACTTATCTTCCCAAAAACTTTTGAGATATTTTTATTACTTTTTATACGTTGTTGTAATTTTGTTAATATTTTTTTATAAATTTCAATGAATTGAGATTATATTTAGTTTAATTTTTAATTACTTTTGTTAAATACAGTTCAAAGAAAGTATTAGGGATTTCAAAAAGTCGCTGACGACAGATAACATATATAATTATTTTACAAATTAAAATGCTAAATATTTTGATTATTTGATATTTACGTGTTTATACCTACCTAATTTATTTTTTTTACTTACAAGTATGAAAAGTAATTCATAATTAATGTAACTAACCCGTCTGATCCAAGAGTGCCATTCAAATGTAATCGAAGATAATTTCCTTTAATTTTGTCATATGCAATGAAAATCAATAAAAGTTAAGGCAAATCGCTTTTTTTTTTTTTTTAAAAGAAACCAGTTTTCAGTTACGATCAACTATATTTTGTTGTTTCGAGAGTTACAAATCACAAGGGTTTAAAAATTTTGATACACGACAAGGATGAAAATCAAAGTAATTTAACGACAAACGTTGTATTCAGGGAAGTATTCTATAATTTGTAATCACGTATCTGTTATTCATTCCATTTTTTTTTAATTTCTAAAAAATAACATTCACTTTCTTCGTGAAGTCTTTTTAAACATCTACATATTTTTCCTCAAATATTAACATAAATATAGTCACACTTGTAAAATATTAACATTATTATTGCAAAAATAAAAATAAAAAAAAATCGTACATCAGACAAGTGAAATACTAATTTGTTTTAAAAACAAAAATTTAATCTAATTACATGTAAAGATCAAATAATTTGAACCAGTTATATGAAAGAGGTCAAGGGGCACCATAAAAATGCACACCTGTCATTTGGGGGTGGACATTGAGTGTCCGACAGGGCCCAACACCCCCAATAAGGGGGCGTCATGTGCCCCGAAGGTGTCCATTGGGGGCAACATATAATTTTCACATTATAAGAGTATCCATAACGGATGTGTTGACTTTTCTTTGTTAAAGACGGTCATATAGACAATATAATAGATGTTAAGTGTCACATCTACATGTTAACTTTAACTATTTTATGAGTATCACATTGAATGTGTTAAATTTACTCATCAATTTCTAATAATTAACCAGTCGGTTACTATTTAATATTTCTCTCTCCTATTTTCAATATAGATTGTCATGTCACATGTTAAAATATTTATTAACTTTAACAAATATGTTAACAATACACCTGTTACGACCATGACTAATTGGACATGACACGTCATCTATATGGGCCCACCAGGGGAGCCACAAAACATCCAGTCACCTAATCATGACCTACAGGCCAAAACTGTGGATACCAAATTTGCTAGATTCTTATATGCCGAGGTGACCCTATGTCGAGGTGATACTATACCAAAGGAACCTATGCCAGGGTACTCCTAAGCCGAGGGGAGTACCTTGAAAAGGTGACAGACAGCTTGATGTGACAACATCTTTAAAGGGATTTGATGGTTGCTTTAACCCTATGACATGTAGTAATGATTATAATCAAAGAAATGATTTACCTCATGAAGGGTTAGTGATGTGATCCGGACCCTCGACAATCGGAGTCATAGAAGGCTTGACGGGAAAATTTAAATATTCAAGCCAAAACAAGAATTAAGCAGGTTCGACGAGCTTTGAAGATCAAACCGTGTCGAAAGGAACCAAAAATTATGCATAAGTGCTTTCACGGCCGTAACCAACATATGTCACGGCCGTAACCTTCCCTCGGGTTAAAATGCAGAATTTCAAGATTTTTGATTTACGGCCGTAAATAAGGGATCACGGTCGTAACCTTAACCAGAAACACACTTACGGCCGTAAGTGTCATCTTTACGGCCGTAACGGATTAACGGATCAGATTTTTTCCAGATTTCGCATTATTTTATTTCCTTATCAGTTTTAGCTATTTTAGGTTAGTTAGAATTCTATTTTGAGTAAATTAGCGATTAGGGTTTTATTTTGCTTATTTTTACGCCTTTTTGATTCATTGTAAATTAAGACTTTGATGATTAAATAAAACATAGATTGAATGTTTTTCAATTGTTTAATGTGTGGATTCACATTACAAACTCAAACTTATCAAGATTGATTATCTTGTGGCGTTCATCCCGAATTTATCAAATATTCGCGAGAATATTTGTGGCGTTCAAATCAGAGACTTATCAAGGAGATTGGGCAAATCCTTGTGGTGTTTCGAAAGTCGTGGTTCTTTATTCCGCATCGTCAAGCCATCGCGTCGTGAATATCGGGTCATGATTCATCCGTCCAACCACAACCTGAGTTCGGAACTTTCCGGCGTTTCTTCCGCGCTTTGAATCTCATCATTTGGTATCAGGGCTGGACTTTGAATTCAGGTTTTTCTATCCAATTTGATTTTTATGTTTATCACCGAGTCCCATAAAAATCATTCATATCTTATTGTTAAGTCTTTCTTTTCTTGTTCTTCGTGCAAGTAAATTTTTTCTTTTTTTATCCATATAAAAATCCAACAAAATTCAAAAGTGTTTGTTTTGCTTAATTCTTATCCGAATTAAGTTCCATTTGTTTTCTTGTGTTCGTTGTCGAATTTTTGGATTTATTAAAATATATATATATATATATATATATATATATATATATATATATATTATTATTTTATTTATTCCGAAAATTCATCCTAAAATTCAAAAAAAAAAAAAAAAAAGATTCCATTCAAGAACCACTTTCTTGAATTTCTTGATCCTTTGTTTTCATTATTCTTTTTCTGTGTCCTTCCACATAAATTTTACAATGTCCAATTTCCATGAAAACGCCAAAGATCGTATGTGGAGATTTTTGAATGAAGCTTTGGTTAGGTTGGATAAATTAGATGAAAGGGAAGGGAAATTGAAAAAGGGGCGATCTCAAGCAAATCGTAGTGATTATAGGCGTGATCCTAAACCTAGGGATGGAATCGGGGTTAAGAGAAGAGCCGAGATTGACCCAAAAGCAATTTTGAAAATTCAAAAAGAAATTTATGAGGAAAGATTGAGGTGTGAACGGGAGGCAGAAAGAAAATATTTGGCTAAATTGCGAAAAAATGAGGAGAAACGAAAGGCAGTGATTAAATGGTTAGAGGAGAGTGAAATACATGTTATGGTTGAGCCTCGGGATATGAATGTTGAAAAGAAGGAGGGAGGCTTGAAACATGAATTAGAAGTAGTTGAAGAGACCCCGAACTTTGTGGTAGGAGTTGAAAACGTGGAGTTGTGTGAACAAACTCCGAAATATGATGAGGAATTAGAAGTTGGGGTAGAAGTTCAAATTTTGAGCTTTGAATTGGAAGATCCACATTTTGGTAGTGATGAGATAGTACAGGAACATGGTGATTCAAATGTGGAGGCCGGAGATGTGGTTGAGTTTGAAGATAAAAAAATCGAACAAGAAATTGCAAAGGAGGAAAGAGGCGAAGATAAGAGCCTCGTGGTTCAAGAAATGGAGTTGGTGGTGGTTTTCATGAATACAAGGATCCATACCTTGTACCTCATGAAGCTAACATGTCCCTCCCCATTTTGTTTAAATCTTTTTTGCAGGATAATTATGACTGGAAGCTTCAACCACACTACGAAGGGCAAAGGAAGTTCAAGCTCCATCTCTTCCGTGTTAGCAAATCAAAGGATTCCAATTTATTGAACTCATGGCATGGAAGCAGAAATTTTTCGTTTGATCCAGGAGGTGAAGTGGAACACCAGGAACAAAGCTATGATTCGGGACGAATCATCCTAAAGAAGGAGGGTATGATGTGATCCGGACCCTCGACAATCGGAGTCATAGCAGGCTTGACGAGAAAATTTAAATATTCAAGCCAAAACAAGAATTAAGCAGGTTCGACGAGCTTTGAAGATCAAACCGTGTCGAAAGGAACCAAAAATTATGCATAAGTGCTTTCACGGCCGTAACCAACATATGTCACGGCCGTAACCTTCCCTCGGGTTAAAATGCAGAATTTTAAGATTTTTGATTTACGGCCGTAAATAAGGGATCACGGCCGTAACCTTAACCAGAAACACACTTACGGCCATAAGTGTCATCTTTACGGCCGTAACGGATTAACGGATCAGATTTTTTCCAGATTTCGCATTATTTTATTTCCTTATCAGTTTTAGCTATTTTAGGTTAGTTAGAATTCTATTTTGAATAAATTAGCGATTAGGGTTTTATTTTGCTTATTTATACGCCTTTTTGATTCATTGTAAATTAAGACTTTGATGATTAAATAAAACAGAGATTGAATATTTTTCAATTATTTAATGTGTGGATTCACATTACAAACCCAAACTTATCAAGATTGATTATCTTGTGGCGTTCATCCCGAATTTATCAAATATTCGCGAGAATATTTGTGGCGTTCAAATCAGAGACTTATCAAGGAGATTGGGCAAATCCTTGTGGTGTTTCGAAAGTCGTGGTTCTTTATTCCGCATCGTCGAGCCATCGCGTTGTGAATATCGGGTCATGATTCATCCGTCCAACCACAACCTGAGTTCGGAACTTTCCGGCGTTTCTTCCGCGCTTCGAACCTCATCAGTTAGGATCTTACCATATGTAAAGTATAACACATGTCACAATCTAAGATAATTACACTTTTTATAAATAAATAGAGCACACTTGCCTCCAAGGAAAGGGTTGGTAATCCAACACTCTAACTCAATATTTTACTCTCTCTCAATTTTCTCTCTTTTACACACTTATGTTTCCCGCATAAAATTTATATTTGCTTGAAATGAGTACTGACTTAGGCATCGGAGTGCAAACGGGAGCCACCTCGGCCCCCTTTGCAAGCTGATTGTTTGTCCTAATGCGCAGAAGATCCACATGTTCAAGAGGGAGGAGTTGAGACGTGTTGATCCACGGTCCAGCCAGATTTTGTGGTCAACACCTAAAAGGATTCCTTTAACAAATATGCTAACATATTCAATGTGAACATAAAAATGACTATTAATTAACATATAATATTGATACACACTTTAAAACATTCATTGTAGATGTTCTAAGAACCTTAAAATAGACACTTCACCTACAAAATCGACAGCGTCCAAATTTTCGTACGTTACATGTGGGACATGGGTGGCAAAAATTGCCATCAATGCTAGTTTGGAAATCAACACAATTCTGTTTACAAATGTTCTCTTTCAACATGTAACCAATAATTTGTTACAAGTCAAACATATTTCTGTTGGATAGTTGAATTTTTGCTGTGGCCTTACATCAGATCAAATGGTTAAATATTATATTAATATCCAAAAAAGACAACAAATTATTAATATATAAAATCCCATTCTTATGTCTTTATTGATCTCTCTCTTTTAATATCCATTGTTTGGATATGATGGTCAAAAATAACATATAAATTAGTACACGTCTTTCTTCTTCAATATGCTCGATCGATTGTAGGGGTTTGAAATTCAGATAGCCTACAAATTAATGCACGTCCTTTTTATGGAACGCTTTTCACATGAGGTGATCAATATGATATCCAAAATATTCAAGTTAGAGTGTCATCGTCACCTACTTATTAAAATCTTGCACGCAAATAATTAAATTATGTTTGTAAGTAAAGTAACTTATTAACATTTAGATAAATACATGAATAAACTCATACTTATCATTTTTCCGTGTTTATTGCTTACAAGTTCCCTCGTTGGTAAGTAATTTGAAAAAATTGCAATATTGGTCTCTTAACTTTTTTTTTTTTTTAAATTCAAATAGCAATTTGGTTCATGAAACCATTTGTGATAGTTGTGAAATCAGTCTTCAAAAATAAAATCGTTCAAATGTACATTAAATTAAATTGCATTATGATCCTAACATATATATCCAAGTTATGAATTAAAATCAATTCAAAATGCACTCTAGTTATATCAATAAATACATGTCTTTAATATCAGATCGTTTAAGATTTTAAAGAAAAGTGAATATAACGATATCACAAAAGAATCTATCTGTCTATCTATCTATTATATATAAAAAGAAAGTAGTCATCAACAAAAATACATACACACACACTTTCCCTCCAAAAATTACTTGCTAAATTTGAAAAAAAATTGCCAAAAAACAAGAGAATTAAAAAATTAAAATGCAATGGAAATTGGAACCATTTCAAAATTTAATGGTTGAACAATTCAAACTCCAAAATGTAATTATTACAAATTTTAATTACACTTTTAAGCACTACATGCATTTGTCCCTCCCCTCCCCAAAAAAGAAGTTTTGAGCATTGTTAAATCATATAAAAAATAATGGTAGTCAAATTTTTTTTTTATTAAAAAAAAAAGGGATGTTTTCAAGGTACAAATTAGCTGTTGAAAAGTAGAGAGAAAGATAAGTGTGATTAAAAAAAAAGTTTAAAAATGTGTTTTTTAAAAACATTTTTGTTAAACAGAGATGCTTCGTTCTAATTTTAAAAAATGACAATCTGAATTTATTTATTGTGTTTTTACAATAGGATAATTGATTTTATTATAATTATTAATCTTATAATGTATCCTAACTTCTTCTTTTTTTGTGAAAAACTAACATCAAAAGAATCATAAGTCTAATTTAAAAAATAAATAGATAATTTTCAATTGTTATAAAAAATTATTCAAAATCGGTTATTTAGAAATTTTGTTAGATTTATTAAAAAAAAAGATTATTCAAAAATATTCTGTTTAATCATAGTGTGACTACTTTGGTAAAGTAATATTAATTTTTTCTAGAGATATAAAATTATATTACAAAATGTGTTCAAAAAATATATAAATAATTCGAAAATGTTTTAGTTTAAAGAACGAAAAATGTTTTAGTTTAAAGAATTTAAGAACATTCCTTAATCCTTTTATTGTGTAGTTTTTTATAAGTTTTCCAATTAGATTGTATAAAAAAAAGATTAAATGACTAATTCAGAAATTTTCTTTCAAATCGAATAATTTCATACTTGATTGAATATAATTTTCTTTCAGATCGAATAATTTCATACTTGATTGAATATAATTTTTTTTCAGATCGAATAATTTCATACTTGATTGAATACTTTATATTTTTTTCAAATACAATGTTCATTTATATTATTCTTGATTTTTTTTTTTTTTTTTACAATGAGTATGTTTTAATTTGAGAGCAAACATAAAATATATTGTCTCAAAAATTGTCTCAAAAATCAAACGTAAAAAATAATTTAACATATATTGTCTATAACAACAATATTATTTAATTTCAAAATTATCAATTCATAACAAATATTGATTTATGATTATTAATTTTATTTATTAGAAGAAAAAAATCCAACAAACAAATAAACAATAAATAAAATAAATTTTAAAAGGAAAAAAATTAAAAAGAAAAATCCTCTAACGATTAGGATTTTCTAATTTTGATTATTTTGTACATTTTATATTTTCTATTTTGATCAGTTTTATCTTTTTAAAAATTTTGAATTCAATAATATTTTTTATTAAAATGTTATTGTATTATATTTTTATTTTATATGATTGTATAATTATCATATTTTCATAAATTTTGATTGAAATCATTATTACAAACATATTCTCGTGTATTGCACGGATGAAAATACTAATGTAAATAATAGAAAAATATTTGATTGTGCAAGATTATTATAATATAGCGGCAAATTGAATAGAATAAAGTACTTGATGTAGTCGGCGAATTTTGATGACAATGCTTAGTTGTTATTATTGTCGGGATTATGCTTTCGAAATTAGTTCATTAGCAATACATGTTTAAATAAGACTCACTAGGGTAGGGTCGGTCGAATCACTAATGATGGACAAAGATTTAAATTAGCTAGGGTGGCCAAACAGAACCTTAAACATTATTGGGCCTAATTGAATGGAAGCAAGATGGGTTATTAAGCCCAGCATCTAGGCCCACGAATAGCTGAGCATTGACACTTCTAATCTTTTTTACCCTACCTTTATTTTACCATCGATTAATAGAATAATGATATTTATCTCAATCTTGAGATTGATCTCTACTTAATTCACACTTTTTCATTCAAAAATGAGAAGGTGCTTTGTGCATGTGCACATAGACACCTCCCATTCTCCTCAAATAATAGCATTACTCCAATTAATATTTTGCTTATGGTAGTTATTCAATTAATATAAGATTTTTTATACGGTATTATGAAGTTTTCTGATCGATTAGGCTCATTTTCAACAATATAAGCCCCTGTTCTCTTTACTGTTTTGAGGTCGTTTTCTGTTTTTATTTTCGAAAACGCTAAAAACGCGTTCTCTTTACCATTTTCGAAAACGCATTTTGAAAAAAAAAAAAAAAAATTTGTACACAAAACGGAAATCGCCCGAAACATCGTTTTGGGCGTTTTGTGTGTATTTCGACAAAAAATGTCCAAAACGCGGAAACCGCGTTTTGGGAAGTATTTTTTTTTTTTTTTTTTTTTATAGAATTATCTTAACTTAGAACTAAGCTTAATATAAAATTTTTATTTTTTTATTATTTTTTTTAGAATTATCCTAACTTGGAACTAAGCCTAAATAAATAATTTTTTTTTTTTTTTTTTGAGAATTATCCTAACTTGGAACTTAGTTTAAATAAAGTTTTATTCAATTCAATATCAACATTACAAAAAAAAAAATTAATGAGAATTCTTGTTGTTATATTTCAAAAAATGTAATGATAAATGGACTCTGGTGGTTTTGAAAGAACTTGCATTTTCTGGATTTTAATAGAAGTAGAGTTTTCTCAAGTCCCGAACCTGACCAAACTGTGTTAATATAGACTCTTAATGCTCACATTAGTGTGTTGCATGTAACCATATTTTTAGTGTATTGTGAAAGGAAATTTGAGTTGGAGTTAGTAGTATTCTGCAAGAAAATTAATTAAAAATAGTTTAAATAGTGTTCTGCAAAATTTCAAACAGAACGTGTTTTCCAGCTTTTCATTTTCAAAAACAGTTTTCAGAAATGACAAACTAAACGCGTTTTCAGCAAATTTGAAAACAAAAATGAAAACACAAAACACAAAACATTTTCGAAAATGAAAATACAAAATAAAATACAAACAGAACGCCACCTAAGTTTCTAAAAAGTTTTATTTTTCACGTTTTTCCTTACTTTTTAACTGCATATTAAAAAATTAAATCAAAAAGTATTTATCAAACAAGCCCTAGAATTTTATTTTATTGTAAAAAGAAGACCACTCAAGTCTTTTGGAAAAGGGATTTAAAAAAATGAAAAATTAGTTTTCTCAACTATGTCCAAATTCTCAGCATTTTACTTGAGTTAACAACTCTTTGATACTTATTTTCTAGCATTAACGAGTGAATCGACGTAAATTAGAAGGTTGTTCGTGGTTTTCACGTTCTTGTGCCATTTATAGAAGTTGGAATCAAAGATGAGTCGTCCCAAGAGCACATTTCCCAGTAGCAAAGGGGAGAGCAGGTAAGGCTCTGCGCAGCGGTGTGCAGAGTTCGAATCCTAAAATATTGAATTTGTGCGTTGTCGTCAGTGGGAGTTACCCAAACTTTGAGCTTACCATCAAGTCCTCCACTCTGGCTCTGGGAGGCATAACCTGCGATTAACCTCCTCAACCAATGACTCAAGTAGGGTCGGTTGGGGCCCTTAAGGTGTGTGTTACACCTTTTTTTTTTGGAATCAAAGATGAGTTCACACCTACAAGAGATGCTGAACAGTGAGGCACAACTAGAGGCATATGCTCGTGACTATTTGATGCAGACCTAGGAATATTTAGGAGCTGTTCTCTTTGTATTTCAATTTTGAATTTTGAGTTTTGGATTTTGATTGTTTGTTTTGGGATTGCTGAAAACATGTTCTCTTTGTGATTTTGGAAAACTCTTTTCAAAAATAGAAAATTGAAAAATACGTTTACTTTATAATTTTCTGATATATTTATTTTGTAATATTTTATATGTAAAAAATGTTTTATTTGTTGAATTATATTAATTTTAATGTCAATAAATCAGTTAGTTCTCTATGTCAATAAATTCATCATTAATATTGTTTCAACTAAACAAAAATTCAACCTCATATCAACAAAATCTTAAAATGGATCTATATATAATGGCAAAATAATATAAGAGTTTCAAGTGAAGGAAGTGTCTCACATTTAAAAAAAAAAAAAAATCTTAACATGGATTTACATATAATGATAAAATAATATAAGAACTTCAAGTGAAGGAAGTGTCTCACATTTACACAAAAAAAAAAAAAAAAAAAAAATCATAACATGAATCAATATTTATAACAAAATAATATAAGAACTTCAAGTGAATGAAGTGTCTCACATTTACAAAAAAAATTAAAATTAAAAAAAAATATTAACATGGATATATATATATATATATATATATATATATATATATATATATATATATATATATATAATGACAAAATAACATAAGAGCTTCAAGTGAAGGAAGTGTCTCACATTTACAAAAAAAAAAAAAAAAAAAAAAAAAAAATCTCTTAACATGGATCTATATATAATGACAAAATAATATAAGAACTTCAAGTGAAGGAAGTGTCCACATTTATACAAAAAAACTCTTTTTGAGTTTCCTTTGTTTTTTTTTTTTTTTTTTTTGAAAACGAATTTCTGAAAATGGGCAAAGTGTACGCATTTTCGATATTTTCGAAAATCGAAAACTCAAAATGAACTGAAAACAACAAAGATAACAAGGCCTTATTGTTTTTCCAAATCCCAACAAATGGGAATTCAATTACCTTAAAATTTGAGGTCGAAAATAGAATGATGCAATGTGTTCGGCGGCCAATTATAAGTCGCAATGATTACAATTTATAATTTACACAATTTTTCAAATAACTTTTAATCATATATTATTTCTCTTTTCAATTTTTAATCATACATTTTACTTAAAAAATACAAATAATTTTAGATTTTTTCCTTTGATTAATGTTTTGTTCATGGCAGTTTTTTGATTAATATATTATATTAGGATTTTTATTATGGTATTGTGAAATTTCTTGGGTAAACAGCACAAATGGTCCCCAACCTTTAAGTTTCTTGCGAAAATGGTCCCTGACGTTTAGATTTTGGCATTTATATCCTCAAAATCATCAAACGTTGCAAAAATGGTCTCTACCGTTAGATTTCGTTAGTATCAACCATTAAAAACGTGTAAATAGTACAAATCGTCCCTAACATTTGAATTTCTTGTGATAATAGTCCTTAACATATTAAGGTCGTATTTGACATATTTAATTTGTAACCTCTAAATATTTGGCGTATTTAGTTCATAATATATTAAGTCCCTATACGTTTGACATATTTAATCTCTAACATATTAAGTCCCTGTTTGAGACCAATCATTTCAAATAATGTGACTTTTAATTGTAATTTTTTGAAGAATTTGTGATTAAAAAAATGAATTTATTGATGGAATGTATGATTAAAAACGAATTTTAAAAAAACAAAGTTTATTTTAGATTTCTAAAGTGCACAATAAAATATTTAACAAAAATTCACCGCATTAACAGTCTAATCTAGTGGTTAAAAATAATAATAAATTAGTGGAACATAAACAAACAAATACATTGGACATCGTTTTAGGAATTGAATAACAAATACATTTTTATCAGTTCTATTTTTATTTTTTGAGTTTGAGAACCGATCAACATCGATTTTCAAAATTTTCATTATTTTCAAAACTCGTTTTCTTCCTCACGTTCTATTAATAATAATTTTTTTAATTTATACATAATTTTTTTTTTAAAAAAAAAATCTTACTTTTTAACCTAAATTCTCCAAACTTTCTTTTCAAATCGATCGTTTTAAAATCGAAAGTAGAACTGATAAAAACATATTTGTTATTCAATTCCTAAAATGATGTCCAATATATTTGTTTGTTTATACTCCATAATTTATTTATTTATTTATTTTTATTTTTTTTACCAATATGTTGAAATGGTAATGCGGTGAATTTTTGTTAAATATTTTATTGTGCACTTTTAGAAATTCAGAATAACTTTATTTTTTTAAAACACGTTTTCAACCACACATTCAATAAATAAAATAATTTACAAATAAAATTAACTTTTTTTTAATGACAAATTCTTCAAAGAATTACAACTACAAACCACATTATTTGAAATAATTGATCTCAAATATATGAGATTAATATGTTAGGGACTAAATATACCTAACGTTTAGGGATTTAACATGCTAGGAACTAAATATATCAAACGTTTGAACGTTACAAACTAAATAGGTCAAACATGACCTTAATATATTATGACTATTACCCAAAAAAAATTTAAAGATTAGAGATTATTTGTGCTATTTGCACGTTTTTAACGGTGGAAACTAACAGAATATAATGGTATGGACCATTTTCGCAACATTTGGTGATTCTGAGGGTATAAATGCCAAAATTTAAATGTTGGGGATCATTTTCGCAAGAAAGCTAAATGTTGAGGGATTATTTGTGCTCTTTACCCAAATTTCCTTAATGCGTGTTGATGCAAATTATATGACTGATATGGTTAGTAAAATTATGTAACTAATGTAAGTAATATAAGCATTTAGGCAACCGTCATTCGTTTTCTTCAAATAATATAGCATATCAATTTTTTAATTTTTTAATTTCTCTTGGTAAATAACGCCTCAAGATTTTCAATTCCGTTCTTAAAATATAGTTCCCCATACACATAAATATAAAAGTAATGCAAATGAATTTTCGAATATTTTGCAAACAAATTTTCATGAGGTGCAGGGTCATATTTTTCAAGTATTTTCATAATCTTCTTCAAAAAATGGTCATGCATAAAACTAAAATTATAACAAGATTAAGTGTGAGAAAAATTGAAAAGGTTTTTAATTCAGATTTAGTAAAGTATTTTGTGATCCTTAGCACAGTAACTTTTGTTTCTTGCATGAAAAAATAACGTCTACAAATTGGTACAAATTAAGATCAAAATTTTAATCTAAATCAAAGTCAACTATTAACTGTAACCATATTTTTCTTGGGACTTATAATTTTTCAACTACACATCTTATTAACTTTTATCAAAATTTATTAAAATCTGATTTTAATCTCCACCAAATAAGGCAACAACAAAATATAAATGGAACCGAATTAGAATGATAACCATTTGAAGATCGAAGCATATGCACATAGGTAAATTATATAACATCGCCACAATTAATTTGGTGTTATTTAACTGACTTATAGTTTTTAACATTTTTTTTTCCCGAAAGAAAAATGGACAAAAGTTGTGTCCTAAATATATTCAAGCCCCCCCCCCCCCCCTTCTCCTTTTTTAAGTAATCAAAGATCCAAATATGGTTGAAGAATTTGTAATTTTTTGTGCACCGAGTAGGCGAGTATACGTTGAATTTAAGAATGTGTTAGATTGTACATTATTTTCCATGAAAAATAGTTCCACTCAAATTCTCAATGCTCCAATCAAACAAAATTTTATTTTTCATGGAATTTAAATTCCACTTACTCACTATTTCACCATATTTTCCTTGAATTCAAGGAATTGGAATTTCATAGGGAGGTTTGAGAATTGGAATTCCATGAAATTGAAATTCTACCTCATTTCTCACTTTTCAATCAAAAATACAATAAGTTCTCATACGAAGTTAACTTGACCAATAAAATCATCTATATTCAAATCAAGACGAGAGATGACAACCAAATTATCTATCCTTAGAAAAAGTAGAAGATGAAAGAAATAGAACAAATACAAAAATATATTCATTCCGTCCCATAGAAATAAACTCATTGTTATTTTTACACAGATTAAGAAAATATAATTAATATATATTGAAATTATAAATTTACTTACATTTTAACTAATATACCCCTACATTGAATAATGAGTAATTATATTTGTTGATAACAATGTATATTTAGCCCTTGTTTGAGCCCCATTATTTCAAGTTAAAACTTGGATTTTAGAAATCTAATGGTTAAAAAGTGGTTTGAAAAGTAAAAAATTGTGGGCTTGACTTTTTTGAATGGTTGAGATTGATTACTGTAGAAAAAATTTGTAAAAAAAGTGTGAAATAATGGGGCTCAAACAAGGGCTAAATATGAGTATATTAGAAAATTAAAACAGTAATGTATTCTTAACAAGGAAAATGACTTATAATTTTGGATAAACAAAAAAGAAAAACGAGGCTATCTTTGTTGGACGGATGGAGTAATTGTTTATTGTTCTATAGACTTAGATATTCTGTTGAGAGAATCATGCTACGTTTACATAAAGGTTGATAGAATGTTTGACGAGTGATGCTATTCTACAACACTAAGTGTTACACCCTCACATGTGAGGTAGGGACCTCTAATTATGAGATCAGTTCCACAACAACCTAAGTGAGAGGAGCACAGGGCACCCGGTGTGATCGAATGAAGTAAGTAAAGTAACATAATTCTTGTCTGACAGATACACACTTGTATGAAAAAAATTTTCAACATGTCATCATCAAAATTAACCTCCACCAACCTGTCGAATCCCTTTCTGTCAAACCATCTGGAAAATTTCAACTGTACAAATAGCTTTTGGCCTATTGAGATTGCATCTTCTCGGAATGTAAACTTGTGAAAGGTACTATCGCCAGACACTAACAAATTACAGAAGGTGCTCAGCATATCAATAAAGTTGAAGCATGTAATCTTTACTTTTGCCATATATTCCCTTTTATATTTTCTTCTCACTTTTGGCATTCTCAATCTCCAATACCCTTTCTACATTGTGCCTTGTAAAGCCAAAGTCTCTTGCAATTGCAAAAGGCATTTATATGTGGAACAAAAATAAATCCCAACAGATGAAAAGCCATCGATGACTCAATATGTCTGCTTCCATTGAGATCCTTAGGCAAAGTCACCGTGAACATTTGAGTTTTTTCTTTTGGTAAGAATTGAATGCGCAAAATTGAGTGAAGAATGCGTGTACCAAAAGCCAATGCTAAAAAATAAAACGAGTTCACGTGCAGAGATAAAATAAAATGATCCCAGAAAAATCATCTATATTCATATCAAGATGAGATGCACGATAAAATCCAAGAGAAAAAGAGCACTATAATAATAAAGATATACAAATAAAATCATTTGATGGATCGATTTGTCCGCTTCCATTGATCGACATCCCTAGGTAAAGTTTGTTAAGTTTGTTCCATATGCTTACATAATATATATATCATGCAATATGGTATATTTTTGTGTCATAATAATTCCTTTAAGAAGATGAATTGTTATTTCTTAACATGGTGGGATTCTGGATGTAGGCATAAATCGTGATATTCGATCGGTAAACTCTCTATTTCAAGAAAATTTGCTTACTCAATCATTGGCCAAGTGGGAGACATTGAGAAGGACTTGACATCCCTTTCACGAATTTGGAGTTCTAAGCATGGTTGCACTACTCCGATTTTGTCATTTCCAAAAGTCCCACAAACTTAAAACCACTTGTGAGCGAGTGAGTGAGTGAGTTCCCACCTAATAAAACCACTAAGATCTTGCAACTAACCCCATCCACTACTTTTGTCCTAAAACATGGCACTTTTCTTTTGAAGAACCACCCCACCCCACATCTCAGCATACAAACAAGACAGTTGCTTCATAGATAAGCACCCTCTACATTTCCCACTTCTAAGAAGTTTCAAGAAATCAAATTATTGCCAAAAGATCAATAATTTTACCCTTTAGATATCATTCATCATATGTCATGTATCCATCTCTCTTATTTTGCGTATCTTTTAACAACTGAATAAACGACACGTACTACAATGACACTTTTCTTAATTTTTTGACGTGTAAGTAGATTACATTAACGAGTCTACCCTTTTTCATACTAATTCAGCCATGAAGCTGTACGTTAAATACAATTAAAGATGCATTTTTTTCAACTCATACTTGGAATTTGTGTTCAGAATAGAAAACTATCCTATCCACCAATAGAGATGTTCATATGTTGTACGAGAAATCATCCCTTGTACCACCGACACAACGTGTTACATGCTGTGTGATGCGCCCAACTTTTACTATTTTTTACAGCCATGAGAATAAAAGCGGAATATATATATATATAGTACAAAGAACAAAGACCATGCTGTGCCAAAATTAAACACTGAACAACCCAAAAGCAAATCCCATCCCACATATATGAGATAATGATATGATAAAACAAAAATCAATAATTGTCTAGCCTCAAGTTATAGAAGAACACCTGTATGGGCCACCATCACATTGCACAAAAAAATGTGCATTCACCACATATATAATCCCATGCTTTCAAAACCAAAATTTTGTAGACAGCCCACCAGTCCACCAACCCACCTCATAGGGGCAGACAATGCCCTAGACAACATTATCAATGTTTTGATTTTCTAAAACAAATAGTCCTTTCTTCTCTTCATCACTACCTTTATTGCTCATTTCCAAGCTAGTGAGCTTAGAGGCTTTCAAAGTTTCCACTTCCCAGTCTATGCACTTGAATATGACATACAGAATCGAAATGGCGCAGGCCACTTGTGCCGACAGGAGTCCAAACCACAGCCCACTGAACCCAACCTTGAGCCAGAAGGCCAAACCAACAGCTACTGGAGTGCCAACGAAATAAAACGAGCCAAGATTTATACGGGCACCTACAACTGGCCTGGCTGCGCCACGTAGAATGCCACAGCCGGTGGTTTGTGGACAATTCCCGAGCTCACATAAGCCGACAATTGGCAAAACAGAAGCAACTAGAGATTTGAGCATTTCGTCTTTGGTGAAGAGGCCGCCCCAGCTTGTCCTGAATATCGATGTCCAAATAACATTGACAATTCCAATCACGAATGCACATGCCAACGCAACTATTGCAGCCAGCTTCGCTTTGTATGGCTTCCCGGCTCCCAACTCATTTCCCACCTGCATAAAGAATCAAAATGTAGAATGTCTGGGAATCGGAAATATGATGCCCCCTTCCTAGTTCCTGCTACATATATAATGAGATCGACAATGAAACTGAACTGGAAGAATGATATGTAAAAAAATTGATCCCTTTTGTTTAGTTAAACAATTGAGGCATTTATGACAAATTCATGGAACTTAACCAGAAAAAGAACAATTCAAAACCCTTCCCCGTAGATTTGAAAGAAAAACAAAGGACCACAACATTCCTGCTTTATATTTGATGTAACTGAAGAATGATAACCACCGATTTGTGAACTCTTATCACAAATCAAAGTTCTAAGTTCAAACACCAATGTTATGTGCCCCAGAAAGAACATATATAAAACATAACAGATTGGTTGAAAAATGTAGAGTAAATCTGTCCTCCAGTCCAGAGTTCATTATAGCATACGTACAGATATATCTAAATGATAGGCCCAATCGGAACCGAAGATACAAGTAAAAATTTACCCTCGCTGAGACGCAGCCAGCCAAAGCCATTGGCACGGTGTACATAAGGCTAGTGGTCTGGATGAGTATCCCAGTGGCAGCCACAGCGAGCTTGGGATTAGGCAAATATCCCGCCAACACCGTCACAATCTCATACCACCACCACTCCAAACAAATTCCAATGCAACTAGGCACGGCCAACTTAAGCAACGGCCCCAACCCACCACACACACCACCAATCCCGGCCTTCCATTTCCATTCCCACCTACCGAAGGAGTACACGTACCCTATCATCAGCAGCAACATATGCAGATTCGTTAACACCGACGCAATCGCCACCCCAGGAACCCCCAAACCCATAACCACCACAAGCAAATAATTCAACGGCACGTGGAATATAACAGCCATGAAAGTACACCACATTTGTGGTTTAGTAACTCCTTGTGACCTTAAATAAACCCTCAAAGGTTGTAACAAAGTGTTGCTCAACAGGTCAGGAAGGGAATAGATACAATACTTAGCGGCCATTAAGGTAATGTCTCTGTCTTGTCCCAAGAAAATCATTATTGATTCAAGATTGATCCAAAGAACGCTTATTGGAATGATGGACAAGAAAAGTATGAAGATCATACGGTGGAGAGAGACCGAGAGAAGATCCCAGTTTTTGCTACCGTAGGCTTGGCTGCAAACTGGCTCAAGCCCAGAAGCCAAGCCTACTAAAACAGAATAGCCAGTGATGTTTGTGAAGCCAATGGAGAGGGCACCTCCGGCTAGCTCCAGGCTCCCAAGCCAACCCAAGAACAAGACCGAAACCACGGCTCGGACATAGACTAAGAAATTCATTGCCGTTATTGGCAGTGCCATTGACCATAGTTCCTTCAGCTCCTCCACCACCTTTTCAAAAAAAAAAAAAAAAAAACCACAAAACATTAGAATTTAGAACACTTGCGTTCGAGTTGAAATTGAGATACAGGTGTAGGTTCTCCCCTTCTGAAGATGATAAATTCTTTCAAAATTTATCGAGTTCATATTTGGTACAATTAGATAGAACTCGACAATATAACGAAAAAGATTCTAGGTTTTATATCAAGTGCTATCAAATATATCTTCCAAAAATTCTATATAAATATATATGTATATATCCGTAAATTTCAAACAGAGAAATATATAACACAACATACTAACACAAATAATAGACATATTATAGATACAGATACTTATTAAAATGGAGGGATTACCTGGGAATAGGAAGGGAGTTCGTGAGAGTAAAAATTTGGGCTTTGTTCAGCCATTGATGAAGCGGTGAAAATCTGAATTGAAAAGGGCTACTGTAAGTGCATGTAATAATCTGCTAAACAAGAAAAGGTTACGAAATAAGTTATTAATTATTATTTTCGATAAGCTTATATAGGAACAATACAGAGTATTCAAGAAAATAATTATCCACCCTTCATATTTCTTTGAAACTTTCTTGATTATTGATGATGAAGTAAAGGCTCTTCTCTTGAATGTTAGACACAATATTGAGTGCATATATATTATTAGGCCTAGAGGGGGGGAGTGGGGTGGGGCGGGGAGGGGTGGAATATATAGTTATAGTTATATATAGGCAACTTTGCTACTGACGGTGACTATAACATGAGATTAATAGGGATTCTACAAATAGCAGAGGAAACTGTGAAGGACACATGAATCAAAAATGGAAAACATTTTCAGAGAGAGAAAGGAAAGCGATGTACAAGAGAGAGAGAGACTTAAAGAAGAAATCGAGAACGACAGAGATTTTGGCATTTGTACAGTCCGCCACTGTTCTTTTCAGTTGCTAGATAGAGAGGTGGGGTGGCAACTTTTTACCTTCTCTATGATGTTACCTTTACTACCTTTAATATGGTCAAACTGTTTGACTTATAAATTTGAAAAAATATTTTACAAATCATAAACCAATTAATTATTCTCATATGAAATATTGAGAAGACAAGCTCCTGTTTGATTTTTGTTAAAATTTAATAAATTGTAATAAATTTTTGATGAATTTTTGTTAAAATTAAAAATTTAATAAATTTTAATCAAAAGAAGTTGTTATGTGCATTTTTAAGTTCGAAAATCATCCAAATTTTTTAAAAATCCTTTTATTAATGAAATTCCTATAAATACATGAATTAATGAGGATGTCTAACGTACAAGATTGTCCTCAACATAGAACTTGAAAAAATTTAGAATTTCATAAATGTTTCATGCATTGTGATGGATTTGAAATCATAAATATGAAAGCAAAAAATTTCAACAAATTCGTTATGATCTCTCAAATTTTCAATTCCTCAATTTTTTTTTCCAATAAAAAATAGAACATAATAATAAAAAAGAAAACAAAATATCGCATCTATCTCTCTCAACTTGCACGTTGCCCTCGGCTCCATCCTCCTCCCACGGCAAGAGTATTCGGCACAGCAATCATTGTCTCATAGCAAGAAAAACAATTGGTTTTTTTTTTTTTTTTTTTTTCCCTCACCCCTTCAGGGCTTTATTATGATGTTTAACTATATATATTTTATTTTTGTTTTGATATACCAATGATGGTACAATTGTTCAGAACGAGAAATCTAATCAAGAGAATATTTAGCATTTTCAAACTACAATAACTCAATTTTACCAAATTTTTCATGAAAAATAATGTCAATCAAATAACAAAACCTAGAAAATTTTATATTTTTTCACCTAAAAAATAAATCAAATCAAACACTTCCAGTTGATATTTTCAACGAAAATAATTTGGAGGCAATTCAATTCTCTGAAAATTATTTTTTATCACATATTTTCTGTTAAGTGCATTTTATACACTTCTTATACCTTAAATTAGCATATTTTGAAATATCTTGAGCAAATATTTACTAATTTATGCATATTTTGTGTTTAAATAAGTTAATATTCAAGTTTGATGCCAAAAACCACAAAATGAGTGCAAATTATGCTAAAATTGGAAGTTTGGAGACCATTTTGTCACGTCCGAGAAGTTTTGGACAAGCCGCGCAATTAACCGAGGGACCAAATTGTAAGATTTCAAAAGTTGAATGGCCTAAAGTGCAATTTTAGAAGGACGTATTTGAAAGAAATCTGAAAGATTGGGAACTAAATTGCTCGAGATTAAAAGATGGAGGACTTAATGGCAATTACGGAAGGGACTTAGCTGCAAAACCACCCTCTAGCTGAGCCACGCAATCGCGTGGCTTGAACCAAATCTGAAACGCGACTTGGACCTCAAAATGGACCCGAGACTAAGATGCCGCTAGAAATCAACAGAGCAATCGCGCGCTATTTACCCGTGCGATCGCGCGCCTTTAAAAACAAAAATAAAATAAAAAATGTCCGGGCCGGACCGGGTCAACCTGGCCGACCCGGTTCGGCCCATATGCTGAATATCGCGGATCTAGTGCGTTTTTAGGATTTTTTGGGTGGTTTTTGGGGGGTTTAAATAGAAAAAATCCTCATTTTTTAGGGTTATCAAGTAAGTTTTGCCCTCTTTTCAATTTCTCTTGTATTTTTCTTAACATTTACTTCTTTAATGCAATTTTCAAGTAATGTTTTTATGATTTAGTAATGTTTTCTTATATTTAAGTATTTTGTTGTTGTTTAAACTTTTGAGTTTTGTTATTTTCTCAATTTTTCATCAAGAATGTCATTTATTTCTTGTACATTTAATGTTTTGTACTTGGGTTGTTGAAGACATTAATGGTTGATGGAAGAACTTGTATTGAAGTGAAGAAATTTGGGTTTTCACTTCAAGAACCTTACAAAAAGGGGGAGTTTTCTTTATTCTCTTGTTTTCAATCTTTATTTTGAGTATTATTCATATGTTTATGTTATTTGTTAAATGTTGTTATTAGTTTATTATGGGTTAATGTTATTGTGTTAGAATTTTTGACTAGTTTATTTTTAATTAAGTATTTTAGGTTGTTTATGGATGTTGAGCATTTATGTTTATGTTTTTGTGATTAGGAATGTTGATTTATGTTTATGTAATCTTAAAATGTTGTCAATATTTTGTATTGTATTTGCAAGTTAGTATACATGTTAGGTTTAATTTAGAATTTCCCATGTAATTTGGTTAATTGATTGACTACCACTATTTGATTTGTGAAAGAAGAAATTAGTGTAGTTATAAAAATTTAATTGACCCTGTCTCATATTTTCTAGTTTAGTTTAATCACCAAGTTCTTGTTATTAATAGTTTACTTTGGATAATTAGTTTCAATTCTAACTTTTACATATTATTGTTTATTTGCTTTAATTAACTAGTTTTTTCATGTCGCCATGTTTTAATTTTATGATAATTAGTATTCACCATCAAACCAAATTTTTATGTTACTTAACTTTTCTTTTAAAATGAAATCAATTATTTTAATTACAAATCAATCAATCATCGTGGGTACGATAACCCGGATTTTTCTAGTCCACTTTACTACTTGAACGCTAATCGTGCACTTGCGGTATACGATTTTAGCGAACATTTTCCATCTTTTTAATCAGATGAGACCCTAAGAGTGTGTTTGATAGGTAGGTGGAAGAGGAAAAGACAAATGTTTACCACCAGAAATTTCCACCATTTGTGTTTGATTGTAAAGTGTTGTATGGAAAATGTTTTCCATATTTGCCCAGAAGAAATTATCATTGGTTTGACGAAAAAATGTTTTCTGATGAATTCCAATTTCTTCTTCTTTTTCTTTTCTTTTTCCACCTACCTATCAAATACATCTGAAATTCAGAAGCATTGTCCAATAAGAATATAGTGGAGATCGCTCAAGTTTAAGTAGCGACTTTAGAGCATCTCCAATCAACTATTTATATTTAAACTAGTAATCGCACCCGTACAAGGCATGGAAGATATAATTGACAAATATTTATTGAATAAATTGTAAAAATACAATGTTCGACATAAATTGTGAATTCATATATAATAAAAATACTCATAAAAGTAAAACATAAAATTCCAACTTATATATTTATTTTAATAGCTAATTATTCATTCTCTAATTTTTTTAGTCTATTTAGACTAAGTAAGATATCGACATATGACTTATTCTATACTTTACAATTTTGATTTGAAGACTAAAGTTGAGCTTACGATTATTTGATTTCTAAAAACTGTAATATTTACAATTTTCACTCGTAAAATGAAATAATATTAAATACAAATTTTTCAAATACATCTGAAATTCAGAAGCGCGGTCTATTAAGAATATAGTGGAGATTGATCAAGTTTGAGTGGCAACTTTAGAACATCTCTAATTAACTTTTTATATTTAAAAAGCATATTCTACAAAATAAAGAATATCTTTAAATTTGAAAAGTATATTTTTTTACAAGTTCCAACAAACCCTTTATTTTTTGCTCTTTATTTTACTTTTTCATAAAAATATTTATTGTCATTCTTTATTTTTAGTTAATATATTTTTTTAAAAAGTGAATGATCAATGATATCAAATATGTAATAAAGAAAGTTAATTTATGAATATTAAAATTTGAAACTTTTTGAATGCATTTAATAACAGAGAGTGAATTTAACTCTCCAAATTTAGGAAGTCAAATCCACTCTCTAAGTTAAAATTTTAAATTAAAAAGTATATTGGAGTAGCATTTTAAATATTGTTTCTTTAAAATAAAGAGTATTTTAAGTTTAAAGAGCATATTGAAGGTGCACCTCTCCTTTAGTAAGTGATTCTTACTTCTTCATCCACATTAACTGGGGGTAAATAGTTAGACTTTTAAATTTTGAAATTAATCTTCGATAAATCAAATAAATTGGACACAATTTTTCAAATAACTTTTTAACTACACACATTTTCTCTTTCCACTTTTCAACTACATTTTACCTCAAAATCATAAATAAATCAATTTATAAACTGCTACAACCTTAAATTAATGTTTGACAATCATATATAGACCAATTGGTATTGGTAACTCAAATCTGTCATTGATTAGTGATTAAGTGTTGATAATCAAGTCGCTAACCCACCCATATATATGAAAAATAAATTAACATAATAGGTCGAACAAAGGTAAATTTTAAGATTGAGATAATATGAATTATAAAAGTTTAAATAAAGCAAGCTCTCGTTAACACCACTATCCGTTGATTGTAAGTGATTGTGACGATCTTCCATTACAGATGGATTTAATTAGGCACAAATACCGTGCCCCCATGTCACCTTCAACAACTTATGTTCTGTATGATAGAATCTATGATTGGTTTCATAGCATTAATTTTATTAAGATAATGGAATTGTTAGGTCTTGAATGGAACCTAGGCTAAATCATAATAGAATAAGCATCTTATAATATTTACTA